>CM069149.1:49722348-49952348 GCA_035221665.1 Okamejei kenojei | reverse complement strand
TACCCATGGGTGACAAAAATGCTGGAGAAACTCAGCAGGTGAAGCAGCATCTATTATCGTACGATCTTCTTGAACATCATTTAAAATGAGCGGAATTGCCTACAAAAAAAGCACATGTTTTCTCGTCAGACAGAATAGTCATGTATTCACACTTGTACATCTATATTCATGCACAAATATTGTACACCAATGTTTCAAGGAAGGCTGGTACATAAAGATGAATCCTAATGAGCATCTCAATCTGAAACATTCACACCTTCATTATTCAGCAGGTACACTTACAATGTTGCTCTAACGTTGTAGCAAATTGTAGACACAAAGGGACTGTAGATGCTGGTCACTCAGAGTGTAAGTCACAGAGTGCTGGAGCAAATCAATGGGTCAGACAGCATCTGTGGAGAACATGGATAGGTGACGTTTCACAGAGTGCTGGAGTAACTCAGTGGGTCAGGCAGCATCCGTGGAGAACATGGATAGGTGACGTTTCACAGAGTGCTGGAGTAACTCAGCGGGTCAGGCAGCATCTGTGGAGAACATGGATAGGTGACTTTTTGGGTCAGGATCTATCTGCAATCTGAAACACTTGTGAAAAACTGTAGTTGGTATTTTGTTTCTGGAGTCCCTTATCGATCATTGTTTTTGCAATGCATATTGGTATAGTCAGTATTGTTGAATAGTTGTCGAATTCTGGATCATAAAACAAATCAATGTACAGTCTCCCAGGGGACAATCCATCTAAAACAATCCTATTCCTAATTAATGTAAGAAGTCCCATGTTACAGGCAGCTGTCCATACTGTACATCATTGTGAATTATACATTTAGCAAGGGATGTTCTGTTTCTGTGAACTATTGACATTTGCCAAAACACAGTTTATGCTGTCAAGAAATGTTAACAAAATACAGAGACTTGGTTCTGAAGTACAGAATATCGTATAGAACACAGGTTGGAAATTCAGATTTATGTTTCAAATGAGAAGGAGAAAAAACATTAACAATTGAGGGGTAAACTCTTTATCAGATCTGCATTAAGCGCGTTTTATAGAGGCGTGGACAAGAGGAACAGATGTAGTGACGGGGCGGTCACTGGTGGAATTAGCAACAAACATGCATGAAATCCTTGTCCAGACTATTGTGCCCTCCATTGAGAATCGCATGCATTCTGAACCAGGCAGATAGTCTGCTCCATTGGGTCGCCAACGGAGCGGAGAGAGGAAACCAATCTCACGTTTGGTTCTGGCTCTTCAGAATGTCACACACAACTTGTCCTGATCAGTGCCTCAGAAAACCTGTCATTAATGTATTAAAGATAATCCATCTGCACAGGGAGACACTTTTGCCAATTGTTCCTTGGATGGATATGCGGCTTAGATGACCAGTACAATTTGTACAAAATGTTGAGTAACTCAGCGGGACAGGCAGCATTTCTGGAGAGAAGGAATGGGTGACATTTCGAGTCAAGACCCAATCTTCAGAGTCTGAAGAAGGGTCCCGACCTGAAACATCATCCACTACTTCTCTCCAGAGATGCTGTCTGTCCCGCTGAGTTACTTCAGCATTTTTTGTCTATCTTCGGTGTAAACCAACATCAGCAGTTTGTCCCTACACATTACAATTTGTACATTTGTTTTTCTCTGCGGACTGCAAATTGGACTTTGGGAACTCAGTTTTAGTTGTTCCATACAAACCAATAGCTCAGGAGCCTTTTGCTTGCTTAAAAAATAATAATTGTTGTTTTAATTAACCTGGTTCAAACATTGTGCTGCTCACATATTCCCTCGCAGCACTGCCCTGTATTTGCTCCTGTGTTCAGATTCCCAGTTTGTCAGCTTGGGCTGGAGTATGCCAATACCCAGCTTCACGACATTCAGGCAATTCTGCCAAATCATCCATCCCTCTTCATCCCATCATTGTGGTGTGGTGTGGTGTGGAATATCATCCTTCAATGTTTGCAAGTTCACCTGTCCCATCTTTAAGGTGCTCCTTAATCTCACTTGTTCTGCCAATACATTTTCTGGCCAAGTATCTGATTGGATGAATAATATTTCTGTAGGAACCTTGAACCAATATATGTTATATTTGACGGGACCCGTGTGGTTTGACTATCACTGATACAGTGCAATGGGTGCTGTCTGTGTAAAGAGACCAGTTATTAAATGCTATATCCTGGCCCACGGTGTCGGGAAGCGTTAGTCTTCTGAATGAACAGCCTCAGTGCTTTTACACAGGGCCTGTTCACAAATGCATTGTTCTGTTGGGAAGATACTATTAGAGCTTCTCTTGAGTGTTGTTATTCGTGAGCCTATTGTCTTGTAGCCGCAGGGTATGAGGAGAGGTATAACATTTCTCAAGGTGCTTTACACAGAAATGGAGATTGAGCCATGAATTTCTGAGTGAGGTTCAGTCAAAATGACTGACCTTGAACTGTATCTTGAGATGAAGCAAAATCTTTTTATTTTAAAGAGAGCAGAACAGAGTCACTGAACGGTTTGCTGTTAAAGGTGAATGGAGGGAGGGCAGAGATATGTGAGCCTGCTCCACTGTGGGAGATTGTGAATCAGGCATTTTATATCCTTTGTTTGGACAACTAGACTGTTATGCAAATCAATGATGACAGAAGTAATGAGTAAATATAAATTTGATCTGGAACATAATGAGATAAAATATGCTTGTTGCCCTTGGGAGAATGTACAAGCAGGAGCAAAACTCTCATCAGAAATTAGAAGACACATCTCCCGCTTACTCAGAAGCATCAGGAGATGATGTGGAGTTGCTGGGTAGCAGATGAAGCTGCTGCTGATTACTGCAGGAGATCCTCAGGGCAGTCTGAGAAACGTCACCTATCCATGTTCTCCACAGATGCTGCCTGACCCGCTGAAGGAGTGTGGTGCTTCAATAAGGCAGTCTGCATCTCCCACTGTAGGACATACAATACTGGTCTTGCCGCAATGCCCCGATCCCTACACGATTCAACATGAATCTCTGTAACTAACTTCTGGGCACCGTGTTATGGGAAAGATGTTGTCAAGCTGGAAAGGGTACAGAGAAGATTTACAAGGATGTTGCCAGGATTTGAGTGCCTGACCTACAGGGAGAGCTTGAACAGGCTGGGTCTATTCCTTGGAGGGGTGAACAAGCTGTCAGAGGAGGTAGTTGAAGCTGGGACTATCCCAACTTTTAAGTAAACAGTTAGACAGGTACATGGATAGGACGGTTTGGAGGGATATGGACCAAATGCGGGCAGGTGGAACTAGTGTAACTGGGACATGTTGGCCGGTGTGGGCAAGTTGGGCTGAAGGGCCTGTCTCCACACTGTATCACTGTATGACTAGTGTAACTGGGACATGTTGGCCAGTGTGGGCCAGTTGGGCTGAAGGGCCTGTCTCCACACTGTATTACTCTGTTTGACAGCCACATTCTCACCCAGTCACGGTGTGTTGTGTCATATGTTGAGCCATCACCAAGGTTATCACTTACTGCCAATTCACATTGTTAGTGCCTTGTTGTGGCTGCTGTGCAACAGTCAAGCAACCTGCAGGAATGTGTCACTGAGCTAATAATTGTAGAATAAATTGCTGTTTTTCAATACCAGTTCTGCTGTACTCCAGTAATATCTAGACAATCAACAATAAGGTCACAGTGTATCTGTGGGTTAACTCTGTCTGCCTGACATCCATATCATCAGAAAATATGGTATTGGGACTGAAATATTTTTCTTTAATCCATTGTCAATGTGCAGCGAGCGTGGACAATGTGCAGATGTTTTATTGTGTATTGTGCGGTGGAATCAGGACCCACCACACACTGGCAGTTCAGGCCGTGAGCCAGCCACTGGCTGTTCACGCAGCAGATTTATACGATGGTTATGAATCCAATTGTAACTGTGTGCAGTGAAAAGGCAAGAAAATCAAAACACTAAGAATAATCCAAGCAAAAGCAAACTAAAATGGCAATATGATTTTTCACGTGTTATTGAATCTGGTTGAAAAGAAAACGGATAAACATGTTGCAAACGGAAAATTGAAAAATGTAACAGAGGTAAAACCATAGATTGGAATATCTCCCAAACAATATTTTTTTCAACTGTTCCACCTCGCCTGATCTTCAGACAGTTACCTTTCTCTTCTTCAGTCTGAAGAAGGGTCTCGACCCGAAACATCACCCATTCCTTCTCTCCAGAGATCATGCCTGTCCCGCTGAGTTACTCCAGCATTGTGTGTCTATCTTCAGACAGTTACCTTTCTCTCCCCACAGCTTCCCCTGTTGTTCTGCTGTTGCAGAGGTATCATACAGGAGCCATTACATAGAATATAGAACAGTACAGCGCAGGAAAAGGCCCTTCAGCCCACCTTGCCCCTGCCGACCAAGACACCCTATCTATGCTAAATCCGCCTGCCTGCGTTTGGCTCATATCCCTGTAAACCTTTCCTACCCGTGTGCCTGTCCATGTGTACTGCAGTGCAGAGTCATTTAGACATGGAACTCCAAGGTTGTGCCTCTGGTGAGTGCAGAGATTATGGGCAGACAGCAATGAGATGGGGTGAATGGAAGCGAGCAGCTTTTTGGGTTGTCTTCAGTGTCCCAAGACGGCAGGAAGAGAACTTGGAAGATGAGCAAAAATATAACTGCACTTTCAGGTGAGGAAGCTGTCAATATGAAGGCTGGTTGGTCTTCAGGCAAGTACAATAATCTGCTCCAAATCTGTTTCTCACTGATGTTGAGGCAGTAAAAGTTTAGACTGTTTTACCATCAGCGATTTAATCATCGATTAAATAGAAAATAACCGAGTGCAGGAACCTAAACATGCAGTCAGCCTTGGGTGAGAGGGACAGGAAAAGTTGGACACTCTCAATACTTTTAAAACAAAAATAATGTTGAGCAAAATGAGATTGAATGCCCAGGAACCCACTGACAAAGTAATTGCAGTTATTACTTGTATTTATGACATCCAGAGTGTTTGCTTTCTCCTTCATGATGTGGAAATGACCATGCCATTATGTTCAAGAAATAATTTGGTCGAAGAGCGGCTGATCAAAAACCTTCGGCATTATATTGTTTTAAAATAAATGTCTTCCTTGAGCACAATTTTCAGTACTCTCTTTAATTTGAACTTCAGCTTGAAATATATAAGATTGAAGGAACCACAGAGTGTAATCTGTACTTGAAGATCTGCTCGACATGCCTCGTGATGCACTGCACACCAGTTAGTGCAATGTCTCCCATTCCATCGTTTGATACTGTGATGTGGCCAGTGATGTACCCAGTGATGCAGCCAGTGATGTACCCAGTGTGGCGTTACTGTCAAAGGATGCGGGCAGGTAGTTTCCCGAGTATCCACCTTGTCCCACCTCCCCTCCGGCAAGCCTAGTAAAACTTCTCGTCAGGCTAGAGTGTTCCACAATTGGTTTAAAGTATTCAACAATAATTCTAAAAAGGCACAAATACATAATTGAAATAAATAGTTTGTAGATTTTATCAGAAATAAACTGGCTTGTAAACTCTGACTGACGTGAACAGTGGTTGGTCAGTTACCACTGAAGCCATGGGCTGGAGCTACCTTGCTCTCTCTGTCGCGTGACAGGTGAGGACATGTTGGAGCCCACTGCTGTAGCTAGCGGCGGGCATTGTGTCAGGACGCTCTGATTTTGTTATATAAGCAAGATATTTTTACACTTCTTCAGGAAGGACAAGACTGAAAATAATTGAGGCTGAACTTTGCACTGAGCTCTGATTCGGAGTGAGAATTCATCTTCCTTTCCTCACAAATGCTGAGCAGTGTTTCAAAGCTTTTTTTGGTTCGCCTTAAAATATAATGGTGGAAAAGACTGCAACTTAATTGGAATCAGTAGCCTCTTTAAAATAAACAGCCACCCTTATGGGTCCAGCCAATCTCCGTGTCGATGCTGGGTTGTCACCAGCTCCACATTAACCAGGGGTTTGCTTGTGAAATGCTGATAGATAAACCACAAGATGAAATGCTGATTACAGGGGCTGGCATGCAGCAAGGTAGCAGCTCTAAGCAGCCATCAGGGTAGCCATGGCAACCTCATTGGACTGGGAGATAACATTTCCTTTCTCGGGAAAGGTATGAAAACGGGCAAACTGAGAGAGAGATTGTGTGTGATGGCCTCTCGCTCGCCAGTTCTGCCTCACACCCAAAGATCAAAATGCTGGCGAGAGGTGTTAGTTTCCACTGATATGCTCGTTCCCTGTTTGCACATCCATCTGTCTCTTGCAGGATTATTCAGTTCACTAGCGCTACAGTAGAAATGTCCCCCTGACGCAGGGTGAGTAGAATGCATATGGGTATCCCTCAGAGATACACCGCTGCTCCAAACCAATCTTGCTGCCCACTGATGCATCCATGCAATGCATGCATTGTGGAGCTGCAAGATAAATGTGGATGGAGCGATGAGACGTCAGTACAAGGACATGACTCCATGACCTCTGACTGCATGATCCCTGACTCTATGTCTCATGACTATGACCCCTGACTCTATGGCCCCTGACTCCATGTCGCAGAATGTGTAGGAAGGAACTGCAGATGCTGGTTTAACAAAATGTGTAGGAAGTATATTGTGCTGAGGCATTTGTTCTGTTTCCCCATCAACAGTTCGAGGAATAGTATTTACAGTCAGTACAACGCAACTACAGAGTACACAGAAGGTTCACCAGACTGATTCCTGGGATGTCAGGACTGCCATATGAAGAAAGACTGGATAGACTCGGCTTGTACTCGCTAGAATTTAGAAGATTGAGGGGGGATCTTATAGAAACTTACAAAATTCTTAAGGGGTTGGACAGGTTAGATGCAGGAAGATTGTTCCCGAAGTCCAGAACAAGAGGTCACAGTTTAAGGATTGTTGGGGAAGTCCAGAACAAGGGGTCACAGTTTAAGGATAAGGGGGAAGTCTTGTAGGACCGAGATTAGAAAAACATTTTTCACACAGAGAGTGGTGAATCTGTGAAATTATCTGCCACAGAAGGTAGTTGAGGCCAGTTCATTGGCTATATTTAAGAGGGAGTTAGATGTGGCCCTTGTGGCTAAGGGGATCAGGGGGTATGGAGAGAAGGCAGGTACGGGACACTGAGTTGGATGATCAGCCATGATCATATTGATTGGCGGTGGTGCTGGCTCGAAGGGCCGAATGGCCTCCTCCTGCATCTATTTTCTATGTCTATGTTTCTAACTACTAACATACTAAATTATACTTGTATTCTGAATAATGTCTCAAGAAAGGTCTCAACCCGCTGAGTTACTCCAGCTTTTTGTGTCTATCTTCTGCAAAATTATACTTCCATTCTAAATGAAGCCAGAAATTCTCGAAGGGTTGCCATACAGAAATATTATTATGAGATGTTCCGTCAAGGATAATTTGAAGATGCCAATGATCTGTGGTATGTTTGGCCAGAGGGAAGGAAGTCTGAAGTTTCATGAATGCCTTCTCCTGGTAACATTTATATGAACGAGTTCAGTGGATTGAAAACCAATAGCCTGGGTAATTGTAGAGGCCAGCTTTGCAACCCTGGCTGTTCATACTTCCAGTGTCTGTGCTCGGAATGATCAGCAAGGAGTGTTGCAATCACGAGCTCTGCAGCTCTAGTACGAGAGAACTGTCTCTTCGTGGCTGTCCATTAGTTCCTTAAAAAGTACTATGTTACATTTTTTAAGCGAAGCAAAAGATTTGAAGAGAAAGCTGCAGGTAGAGCCACAGGTCATTGTGGTTTAGCATGAGTTTAGTTTGTTGTCACATGTACTGAAGTACAGTGAAAAGACTCTGTTGCGTGCTAACTACTCACTCACTCCATTCTAATGGAAGCAAGAGGAATCTCTAGACTCCATCATCCAATGTGGAGGGGCATCTTCCACAATTACTAAATCACTTTCTGGTAAGATTCGTAAAGTACTCAATGTTCTGATAGACCTGATTCACCAGCACTGAATTACACAATTATATTTCAACAATGATCACATAAAATACTTTGGAAGGAAGGAAGGCAATATCACAGAATGACTGGCGAGACAGTCAGAACCTTTCCCCAAATACTAGAAGGCATTGCTTCAGGTTGAGAGGGGCAAAGTTTCATTGCAGGGCAAGGTTTTCTACAGTGGGGGGGGGGGGGGGGGCAGATACAATAGTGACATTGAAGAGGCATTTGGACAGGCACAGGGATATGCAGGGAATGATGAGACACGGGTCACGAGCAGGCAGAGGAGATCAGTTTAACGGCATCATATTCAGCATAGACATTGTGGGCTGAAGGGCCTGTTCCTGTGCTGTGCTTTTCTGTGCATCAAACAAAATGATCATTATATATTACAAATGAGTTTAGTGGCCAGCACGTGTGGGGACAATGGTTTGCATGGTGCAATGACTGGCCTTTGTCATCAGTAGCAGCCAGTTGAGGGACTTCCTGCCTCTACATGTGACAATGGCCTTGTTGTGTGCAGTAATGACTGTTCCGTCATGTCGGGCTGTCACCTGGGCTGATGGTCAACCCTTGGGGAACATGGGGTGCAGAAGCTGCCATCTGTGGGCAAGGAAGACCTCTGATGCTTCCTTGTGACAATAAACAGCATCTAATTATATTCATAATGCCTCAGTATAAACGTTACCTGGGGATATGGACAGTTGGTTTGCAAATAGCATGGTTGACAGGATTAAAACAGGATCAAATTGGTTTGGGCTTTAGTTGCAAGATGAATCTGTCATTCTGTGGCTGATGAGAATCATTACTGCACTGCCTCACAATTGCTTCCTGATTATATTATCCTGGAACTCCGTTGAAAGAAGCCAGCTTGCTTGCTGCTTAAAACCAGATTTCAATCAGATTAAGATGGAAGAAGTTTAGATTTTGATTAGTTTAGAGATAAAGTATGGAACCAAGCCCTTCAGCCCACTGTGTCCATGCCGACCATTGATCACCCATTCATCCTAGTTCTGGAGTTCTATGTTATCCCACTTTCATATCGACTCCCTACACACTAGGGGCAATTTACAGAGGGCCGATTAACCCACAAGCACGCAAGTCTTTGCAACGGGAGAAAACCAGAGCACCTGGAGGAAACCCACGTAGTCACAGAGAACATACAAACTCCACACAGACAGCACAGCACCCGAGGTCTCCGGCGCTGTGAGGCAGCAACTCTACCAGCTCAACACTTACAACACCCTTATAACATTTGTTAACATATCTGTTTTCGTTAAGTTGATGGATTCTCTTGAGGTATGGGGAAATAATGTAGGTGTTAATTTAGTGCATGGTGAAGGAATGGCCAGACTGTGGAACAATCTTTTGTGTAAGAGATTAAATGAAGGACCAGTCCATCCATTTTACAGAGATGTTATCAGTGGTCCTGACAAGCTGCTTCCTTGTCGATCGCTTCGCCGAACACCTCCGCTCGGTCCGCAATAACCAACCCGACCTCCCGGTGGCTCAGCACTTCAACTCCCCCTCCCATTCCACATCCGACCTCTCGGTCCTGGGCCTCCTCCACGGCCAGAGTGAGCAACACCGCAAGCTGGAGGAACAGCACCTCATATTCCGCTTGGGGAGTTTGCATCCTTTGGGCTTGAACATTGAATTTTCTCAATTCTGTTAACCCTTGCTGTCTCCTCCCCTTCCCACCTCTCCCTCAGCCCTCGGGCCCTGACATTCCCTCTATCTCTATCTCCCTCCCCCACCCCAGTCGCACCAGCTTCTCATTTTCACACCACAAACAGCTTACAATGGCTTGTTCCCTTTATCATCGATACTTCTTTTGCATATCTTTCATTCATTGTTCCTTATCTCTCCACATCACCGTCTATATCTCTCGTTTCCCTGATCCCTGACCAGTCTGAAGAAGGGTCTCGACCCGAAACGTCGCCTATCTCCTTCGCTCCCTAGATGCTGCTGCACCCGCTGAGTTTCTCCAGCTTTTTGTGTACCCTGCTTCCTTGTCCGCCTGTCCCTGAAACATTAACCAGCTCGTTTTTTACCTATGGGACCTCTCTGGGCAAATAGTTTCCCCCCAAACAATCATATCCTTTCCAAATGTCAGCCAGGGTTTAGCAAGTGCTATAGGGAATGTGATAATGCAAAACAAGACAAAATAATGTGTTGACGTAAGTAACGTGTAAATAAACCGGTGAAAGATGCCACTATTCCCTACATAGAGGAGGAATGTCTTTAGTCAGAGGGAAGTTAATCTGTGGAACTCAATGCCACAGAGGGCTGTGGAGGCCAAGTTAGTGGATATTTTAAAGGCAGAGATAGACAAATTGTTGATTAGAAAGGGTGTCAAGGGTTATGGGGAGAAGATAGGACAATGGGATTAGGAGGCAGAGAGCATCCATGATTGAATGGCGGAGTGGACTCGATGGGCCGAATGGCCTAATTCTGCTCCTATAACGTGAACGTGAATATTCCAGTTATTAGGAAACGGCCCTCTGGTTAAGCTAGTGCTGACTGTGAGACCTCTAGTTAAGCTAGTGCTGACTGTGTGAGACCTCTAGTTAAGCTAGTGCTGACTGTGAGACCTCTAGTTAAGCTAGTGCTGACTGTGAGACCTCTAGTTAAGCTAGTGCTGACTGTGAGACCTCTAGTTAAGCTAGTGCTGACTGAGACCTCTAGTTAAGCTAGTGCTGACTGTGAGACCTCTAGTTAAGCTAGTGCTGTCTGTGAGACCTCTGGTTAAGCTAGTGCTGACTGTGAGACCTCTGGTTAAGCTAGTGCTGACTGTGAGACCTCTGGTTAAGCTAGTGCTGACTGTGAGGCCTCTGGTTAAGCTAGTGCTGACTGTGTGAGACCTCTGGTTAAGCTAGTGCTGACTGTGAGGCCTCTGGTTAAGCTAGTGCTGACTGTGAGGCTTCTGGTTAAGCTAGTGCTGACTGTGTGAGACCTCTGGTTAAGCTAGTGCTGACTGTGAGACCTCTGGTTAAGCTAGTGCTGACTGTGAGACCTCTAGTTAAGCTAGTGCTGACAGCGAGACCTCTAGTTAAGCTAGTGCTGACAGCGAGACCTCTAGTTAAGCTAGTGCTGACTGTGAGACCTCTAGTTAAGCTAGTGCTGACTGTGAGACCTCTAGTTAAGCTAGTGCTGACTGTGAGACCTCTGGTTAAGCTAGTGCTGACAGTGAGACCTCTGGTTAAGCTAGTGCTGACTGTGAGACCTCTAGTTAAGCTAGTGCTGACACCTCTAGTTAAGCTAGTGCTGACTGTGAGACCTCTAGTTAAGCTAGTGCTGACAGTGAGACCTCTAGTTAAGCTAGTGCTGACTGTGAGACCTCTAGTTAAGCTAGTGCTGACTGTGAGACCTCTAGTTAAGCTAGTGCTGACAGCAAGACCTCTAGTTAAGCTAGTGCTGACTGTGAGACCTCTGGTTACGCTAGTGCTGACTGTGAGGCCTTTGGTTAAGCTAGTGCTGACAGTGAGACCTCTAGTTAAGCTAGTGCTGACTGTGAGACCTCTAGTTAAGCTAGTGCTGACAGTGAGACCTCTAGTTAAGCTAGTGCTGACAGCAAGACCTCTAGTTAAGCTAGTGCTGACAGTGAGACCTCTAGTTAAGCTAGTGCTGACAGCAAGACCTCTAGTTAAGCTAGTGCTGACAGTGAGACCTCTGGTGTATTGGTTTCAGTCGTATCACTTGTTCTCACAAACAAGCACAATCCCCTGTGATGAGGATTCCTAAAACTACGTGTCAATGTAAGACTTGGAATGTAATATGAACTCGTGAAAATCTATATTCTTACAATTACAGAAGCATTTACTTTTTAACGTCTGATGTGTAGAGAGCAATGTGGGAGCTTTATTGAAACAGGCTGGTGGAAGTTATTTAAATGAATATATTTGGCATTAAGCTGATGAGTTATGCAGTCTGACATCATGTGGTGTGTTTATTTCTATATAAATCCCATTTCTGATCTTCCAGTCGTGGTTTAAAACGATTTATACAACAGCTGTTGATTTACCTGGAACAACATCACAGGCTGTCTCTTTGAGGCTGTGCAAACAGTTCAAAGAAGTGATTTTTGTTACAAAACAAATTAATACATTTTAATCTTGCAAAGTCTAAGAAATGGTGGTGCAGTATTTGGGCATTTTGTTACCTCTCCCATATACCTTAATATAATCTCCCGTACTCTTCTCAGCCTCCCTGTTCATGAAAACAATCCCAGCCTAATCAGTCAGCTGAATTTTACAGTTTTATCATCCTTATAAATCTCCAAACATGCATGGATCACAATTCTAGAATAACCCCCTATGGTGACGTACATCCTCACTGCCTTGTTAATCACTTTATTGATCCTCCCTCCTACCTGTTAAAGATCTGCGAAACATCTTCTATGTTTCTATGATAGGTGAGGAGGAATTTGCTAACTTAGGCTGTGGGCCGAGCATCAAAACTGTGTCTAGAAATCAACTTTCATGACCCATGTCTCGGAACTACATTAAATTTTGCACAGATTTAGATAAAATATAATTGAAAAGGAAGTCATAACTCGTCAGTGCCAAAAGTTGCACATTAATTAATTAAACTAATTAGAAAATGAGATCAAAGAAGTAAGCGCCATATAGTGTCCAATGCCCATATTACACCATGGGGAGCCTAATTCCGTGTTGCAGTCTATTTAAACCATATATTATTATACTATATATATATTTATATATATATGTATATATATAAATATATATTTGACTTGTGAATATGTCTGTAATCATATATAATTATGTATAAGTATATTATATAAAAATAATGTAATTAATATAATTGTGAGTGTATTTTGAATGAGACTGCTGCAGAGGCCCTGCTCCTGAACCAGCCTAATTAATGGGTGAAGGCAGTTCTTGTGGGTTCCCCTGTTTACTGACCCCCACTAGCCAGTGTGCAGAGTGGGGGTCAAAAGTCAGGTAGTTCCATGAGTTGGGTCACGAACTTGAGTGAAAAAGCTCCTCGGCCCACAGCCTAACTCACTGCCACAGACGGCTGTGGAGGCCAAGTTAGTGGATATTTTTAAGGCAGAGATAGACAAATTCTTGATTAGAACGGGTGTCAAAGACCATGGGGAGAAGGCAGGAAAATGGGATTAGATGGTAGAGATCAGCCATGATTGTATAGCGGAGTGTACTCAATGGGCCAAATGGCCTAACTCTACTCCTTTAACTTGGAGTAGAAACATCCCATAAAAGAATGACAACTAATTTTGAGTCACGAAATGCATTTCACACAGGCACATTTGTTTATCTAATCCATTACTAGAAGACAGATACCCAGACACCCATCCTTGCTGTGTGACACTGCAATGCACAACATGGCTCTGCACACACCTGGTGCATTCCCTTTACTGATTTCCAGATATTAAGAATTTAATAATGTTTATTTTCCTCTTCAATAATCCTCTAAATACAAATCTTTACCTTGCAGTACATGGATGAGAGGAGTTAAAGATAATTGGATCTTCCTGTGCTGCAGGAGGCATTGGATACAGTGACTGACCACCATTCTAACATGCTTCTGCCTTCCCTTGCCTCTGGCTGATGGCAGATGCACTGATTGGGGCTTTCATCTGCCAGAACTAAATCCAACATTTAAGTAATATTCTGCATTGTTTGTTTAGTTTAGAGACACAGCGTGGAATCAGGCCCTCTGGCCCACCAGGTCCGCACTGACCAGCGATCCCTGCACATTAACACTATCCTACACACACTAGGTACAATTTACATTAATACCAAGCCAATTAACCTACAAACCTGTACAAGTGTGGGAGGAAACCGGAGCACCCGGAGAAAATCCATAGAGCTACAGTGACCATAGAGCTACAGTGACCAGAGGGTACAGTGACCAGAGGGCTACAGTGACCAGAGGGCTACAGTGACCTTAGAGCTATAGTGACCAGAGGGCTACAGTGACCAGAGGGCTACAGTGACCATACAATTACAGTGACCAGAAGGCTACAGTGACCAGAAGGCTACAGTGACCCTAGGGTTATAGTGGCCAGAGGGCTACAGTGACCAGAGGGCTACAGTGACCCATACAGTTACAGTGACCAGAGGGCTACAGTGACCAGAGGGCTACAGTGACCGGAGGGCTACAGTGACCCATACAGTTACAGTGACCTGTAGCTTTGTCCTTGCTGTTGGGATTTTGTGGCTCCAAGTTGAACCTCACTTTTTTCTATTTCGTGCAAATTGAGATGTAACAAACACTGCTAAATATGGGTTAAAATATACATTTGGCGTGTAGTGATATTATTACCTGATAAAAGCTGAATAGTTCTGTTTTTGTTACAATTTTTAATAGGTTGGTTTCAAAATTCAAGCATTCTTCTTGTGTTCACTGAATCATGAAAGGAAAAAAAATCATATTTCTGTAATCCCATATTCAGCTAACCATCTGTAAAATGAGCTGGGGCAAATGCGGTTTCTTTAGTGAGACTGGAAGTTAGCTGCCAGCAAGTTGGAGACCATGTCTCCAGGACGTTTAACCATTGAGTTACCTTTCGGCAAGGCTTTGTTTGAGATTAGAACTGTTGAGTCACAGTTGAAGGTGTTTAAAATGGCGTTAACTTTGTAAGGGGCACAAGTCTCCCACACAAACAGCCTTTTTATGCTCAGACTTTGAATGTAAATAGCCAACTTTCAGTAATTGCATTAGGAGAGTGGCAAACTTAAGACAATAATGTTCTATATTAGTGCATGAACGGTTAGTAACAACTGCTTCAGTTAATATTAAGCCATCCCACCATCGGGTGGAACGTGTACCTTGTTTATGCCAGTAACTTTCTCAGTAAAACCCGAGTACTTTTAATAACATCCGCACTTCATTTTATATCCAATCAAAAGCAACAATTAATATTTCTCACTCTAAGATATGACAAAACATTTATGTAACAGGTACAGAGCTACCCATAAATTAATTGACATTTTAGGATAAAATAATTTTTATTTATGTATCAGAAACACTGCGTTTACAATGAATATTTTGAAATGAAGAAATTCATTTTGTGAATAATTGACTTCATTTAGTTTGTTTTCAAATAATCCAATGTTTCGTGTTTTCAGATTTACACTAATTTACAACATTAGCTCAATTCAAAACGTTCTTTGGCTTCATTGTTACCTCATCTTGTAAGACTATTTCATACATTGTTTTAACTTTGGCTACTTCATTTAATCTGCTGTATAACTGCAAACTGTTCTTTTAGTTGTTCTAACATTCCTGATTGTCACCATCAGCAATACTGCTGAAAGCACCGGTACATGATCTTAAACGCTGCATGTATGTTCATAAACAGTACATGTATGTTCATAAACGGCACATGTATGTCCACAAGCAGTACATGTATGTTCATAAACAGTACATGTATGTTCATAAACGGTACATGTATGTCCACAAGCAGTACATGTATGTTCATAAATAGTACATGCATGTTCATAAACGGCACATGTATGTTCATAAACAGCATGTACATGTTCATAAACGACACATGTATGTTCATAAACAGTACATGTATGTTTATGAATGGTACATGTATGTTTATAAACGGTACACGTATGTTCATAAACGGACATGTTCGTAAACCCCTGTACCACATACTCATGAAAGCTGTTTGTAATAGCACGAGGTAGTGCTCTAAACCTGAAGCTGGATTGAAACATTTTCCTTAATATGAATACATTCTTCTTCTTCGAGTCCGTTGCAATCTCAGATGTCGTTCTGCCAGTATCTGGCGCAGGTCACAGCTGGTCGGGTCGGTTCAGCCAGGTCCTGGGGGCTGCACTGGGGGGCGTCGTCACACTCCAGTAGGTGGGAGGTGGGACATTGTCTGTACTGCTCCACAGCTGCATGTGCCTTCTGCCTGGTAGTTCCATGCTTTCATAAGTGCTTTGCACCGCCCCTGCCTCACTCGTAATCTGTTGAGGGTCTTCCAGGTTGGCCATGGGAGGTCGTGCCCGCTGGCGAGGCATTCAGTCGGAGTGATTCCTCTCTCCATCCAGCCGTGGGCTCGTGTGTTGAGCTGGTTCCATTCATCTTTCCAGATGTTGGTCCTTGCTGTTTCTTTGGTTGTCTGGAGAGGTGGGACTGTCTGCAAGAAACTGGCTCTGGATTTCAGTCGGGGTGGAGGTGCTGTGTGTCCGTGCAGGGGGGCCTGGTATCGATCTCCTGTGCTCTCCGCTTGTCTTGGGCGAAGATGGATCGTCTAATATGGTGGGGGGGGGCAATACCAGCTAGGGCGTAGAGGCACGGGACTGGCGTTGTCTTTATGCATCCCGTGATAATGCGGCAGGTGTCGTTGAGGGTGTGTCAACCAGTTTGGTGTGGTGGGAGCGGCTCCAGCTTGAGCACGCGTATTCAGCTGTGGAGAAGCACAGGGCTAGGGCAGTTGCACGGATGGTTGGTGGATCAGCTCCCACTTTGAGTTTACCAGTTTGCGCAGGATGTTGTTGTGAGCGTTGACCTTGTCTTTGGTGTTCTGAAGGTGGGTTTTGAAAGAGAGTGTCCTGTCGAGTGTGACTCTGAGGTACACGGGGTGGAGGTGGTTGGAGAGTTTGTGGCCATCCCATGAGACGCTCAGTTGTTTTCCTGCATCTCGATTTTTAAGGTGGAAGCTGCATAGTTGGGGTTTTGATGGGTTGGGTTTCAGGTGGTTGTTATTGTAGTAGGTTGTCATCTCTTGGAGGGCGCTTTCCAGGACAGACTCTATCTTCTGGAAGTTCTCCTGTTGGGTGGTGATGCAGAGGTCATCAGCATAGATGGAGCGGCGGCATTGTGGGGGAAGTGGTTGGTCGTTGGTGTAGATGTTGAAGAGGAGGGGGGCCAGTACGCTGCCTTGTGGTAGGCCATTCTTTTGGGCTTTCCATTTGCTCTTCTTGTCGTTTAGTTGAACGAAGAAGAGCCTGTTGTTGAGGCTTTCGATGACTTGGCACAGGTCGAGGTCACCAGTCACGTCAGAGTTCCCTGATCAGTGTCGTAGGCAGCGGTGAGGTCTATGAAAGCTGCTCCGGTGATGAATACATTAATAATACCATTATAACTATCTTATCCTTAAGCAATGAACTTAAAAGCAACATTCCATGCATTGTCAAACATGCATGGTAAAATGCATTTATGCCAAGGGTCAGTCTTACTCTGCAGAGCTGGCGATAACTGGTGTACCAAACCCCAGTAAACTTACAAACCTGTTCATGCCACACTATTGGCAGCCCCGCCAACAGTCTGTCTGTTTTATCGTCTTTTTTTAATTTTTAGTGTGTTTTAAAAGTTTGTGTAGATGTTCTCCGGTTTGTTTTATGTGGGGGAAGGGGGAGGGGGAAACTAATTTCTAGTCTTTATACTTTGCCGAAGGTGCGATTGTTTTCCGGGTCGCATCTCAGGTCGCTCCGCGGCCTAACATCGATGGAGCTGGAGGCCTCCTCGGACTGACTTTGAGCCCAACCACTGGGCGTGGACTTCACATCGGAGCTGATCCCTTGCCTGGGATCGCTCCAACCGCGGCCTGCGGACTTTACCATCGAGAGCTCGCAGTCTCGGGGAGAGGCCGAGTTGGGAAGCTCCAATGACGCAGAGTTCGACCAGCCCCGACCCGGCGTTCGATCGCTCGCTGCGGGGGAGCTGACATCCACCCGATGCAGGAGCTGATCGCCCCGACGCAGAGGGCGCAAACGCCGCCGGCTACAGGTGTTAAGATTGTCCCGTCAACGGAGGGCTCGAGGCCCCCGACCGCGGGAGAACAAAGGGAAGAGATTTTAACTTTTTTTGCCTTCCATCACAGTGAGGAATGTGGGGGAGTCACTGTGGTGGATGTTTATGTTAAAATGTATTTTGTGTGTTCCGTTGCTTTTTATTTGTGTGACTGACGTGGCAAATGAAATTCCTCGTATGTTGCAAAACATACTTGGCTAATAAAGTATGTTGTATTGTGATAAAGTATGATTGTGATTGTGATGCCTACAAAGCAAAGGTTCCCTTTCTGCAGGATGCTGGTCTCTGACTTCCTTTACCTCCGTCTCCCTGGATGTGTCCAAACAAGAGCCACCCCCTAGCTTTTCATCTTGTTCTGGTTGAGCCCATGACATCCCCACTCTTCACCCTGCTGTTTAATGTTCATTCCAGCTCACAGCTTGTTCTACCACACTGCTCAACAACTCAGGAAGTGAAGGAAATATAAATAAGCCTTCACCTGCCATTTGTTATTGAACTGAAAGCAGTATTGACAACGTTGACACCTAAAAGCAACTAATGTTTTTTGAGTAGACATAAGTGCAGGAGAAACTCAGCGGGTGAGGCAGTCTCTATGGAGCGAAGGAAATAGGCAACGTTTCGGGCCAAAACCCTTCTTCAGTGATGTGAGGGTGGGGGGGGGGTGCAGAAAGGAAGAGGAGGAGCCAGAGGGCTGAGGGAGAGCTGAGAAGGGGAGGAGACAGTGAGGACTACCTGAAATTGGAGACGTCAATGTTCATACCGCTGGGGTGTAAACTGCCCAAGTGAAATATGAGGTGCTGCTCCTTCAATTTCCGGTGGTCCTCACTCTGGCCATGGAGGAGGCCCAGGACAGAAAGGTTGGATTCGGAATGGGAGGGGGTTGAAGTGCTGAGCCACCGGGAGATCAGGTTGGTTATTGCGAACCGAGTGGAGATGTTGGGCGAAGCGATCGCCAAGCCTACGCTTGGTCTCACCGATGTAGAGCAGCTGACATCTAGCGCAGCGAATGCAGTAGATGAGGTTGGAGGAGGTGCAGGCGAACCTCTGTCGAGGGGGGAGGTAAAGCGACAAGTGTAGCATCTCTTGCGGTTGCAAGGGAATGTGCCCGGGGAGGGGGTGGTACGGGTGGGAAGGGACGAATTGACCAGGGAGTTACGGAGGGAGCTGTCTTTGCGGAAATGTTTTTTGAGACTGTGGCTTTCCTGTGCTTTTATCTGCTGAAGCTGGACTTGAAGACATGCTGAAGCTGGACTTGTTTTTCGTTTTGTTTGCTGGTAAGGTGGTGTAGTGAGAACTCCAAGTCCCAACATGAAACACCATTAATTTGTATTCACAATGTCACAGAATCAGCCAGGCTACAATTAGATGCAACCTCCCCTGTATTCAATGTGGACTAGAGATTTGCAAAAAGGGAATAAAATAGATAACAGGTTTGATCCTGTTAGTTCCTAGGCATAATTATCACCAACAACTTGTCACTAAAGCACAGCGATGCCTCTACATCCTCAGACCGAGGAGTTTCATTCAGCAAGTCCCCAGTGACCTGCCGACTTCTACAGATGCACCATCGAGAGCATACTATTGGCAAGCACCACAGCTTCATGTAGGAGCAGCTTTGGTGCCCAAGACTGTAGGCAATTCCAGAGACTTGCAGATGTAGCCCAGTCTATCACTGACCAGACCTCCTTATCATTGACTCCATCCACACTTCACGCTGCCTTAGGAAAGCAGCCAACATCATCAAGGTTTTCACCGCCATCATTCCCTCTTCTCCCTCTCCTGTAGGCTTGGATGGACAGATTCAGGAGCAGCATCTTTACCACAATCATCAGACTACTGAACTGCCCTCCCATGAGCTGGGATCTAGTCCAAATCTCCCAACCTACTTCATTGTGGATCTTCCATTTTTTTATGCCTGTACTTTCTCTGTTAGTGTAACACCACAATGCTGCGAGCCTATATTACCTGTTGTACTTATGTAAGGCTTGGTTGTACTCATATATAGTATGATTTGACTGGACAGCATGTGAACAAAGTGTTGAACAAGTGAACACAGCATCTCAGTACACTTAACAATAATAAAGTAATGGCAATATGCAATCAGTCTTAGATTTCTATGACTAAATGTTGCTAGTATTGTGTGACTCTTTATATATTCTCTGTTGGGGCACAGAGTTGTTGAAGTTCCTGCTCTGGGAAGATTGTACATCATTTGTGAATGTTTTGTGAAATTTACAGGTATGCTCTGTGAAGAGTAGCTGTTGTTTTACAAATAAAGTTACAGTGGCTTGCAAAAGTTTTCATACCCCTTGAACTTTTCCACATTTTGTCACGTTACAACCACAAACGTAAATGTATTTTATTGGGATTTTATGTGATAGACCAACACAAATTGGCGCATAATTGTGAAGTGGAAGGAAAATGATACATGATTTTCAAATTTTTTTACAAATAAAAAACTGAAAAGTGTGATGTGCAAAAGTATTCAGCCCCCTTTACTCTGATACCCCTAAATAAAATCCAGTGCAACCAATTGCCTTCAGAAGTCACCTAATTAATAAATAGAGTCCACTTGTGTGTAATCTAATCTCACTATAAATACAGCTGTTCTGTGAAGGCCTCAGAGGTTTGTTAGGGAGCATTAGTGAACAAACAGCATCATGAAGCCCAAGGAACACACCAGACAGGTCAGGGATAAAGTTGTTGAGACGTTTAAAGCAGGGTTAGGTTATAAAAAAATATCCCAAGCTTTGAACATCTCACGGAGCACTATTCAATCCATCATCCGAAAATGGAAAGCGTATGGCACAACTGCAAACCGACCAAGACATGGCCGTCCACCTAAACTGACAGGCCGGGCAAGGAGAGCATTGATCAGAGAAGCAGCCAAGAGGCCCATGGTAACTCTGGAGAAGCTGCAGAGATCCACAGCTCAGGTGTGCGAATCTGTCCACAGGACAACTATTAGTCATGCACTCCACAAATCGGGCCTTTATGGAAGAGTGGCAAGAAGAAAGCCATTGTTGAAACAAAGCCATAAGAAGTCCCGTTTGCAGTTTGCCACAAGCCATGTGGGGGACACAGCAAACATGTGGAGGAAGGTGCTCTGGTCTGATGAGATCAAAATTGAAGTTTTTGGCCTAAATGCAAAACGCTATGTAAGGCGGAAAACTAACACTGCACATCACCCTGAACACACCGTCCCCACTGTGAAACATGGTGGTGGCAGCATCATGCTGTAGGGATGCTTTTCTTCAGCAGGGACAGGGAAGCTGGTCAGAGTTGATGGGAAGATGGATGGAGCCAAATACAGGGCAATCTTGGATGAAAACGTGTTAGAGTCTGCAAAAGACATGAGACTGGGGCGGAGGTTCACCTTCCAGCAGGACAACGACCCTAAACATACAGCCAGAGCTACAATGGAATGGTTTAGATCAAAGCATATTCATGTGTTAGAATGGCCCAGTCAAAGTCCAGACCTAAACCCAATTGAGAATGTCTGGCAAGACTTGAAAATTGCTGTTCACAGACGCTCTCCATCCAATCTGACTGATCTTGAGCTATTTTGCAAAGAAGAATGTGCAAACATTCCAGTCTCTAGATGTGCAAAGCTGGTAGAGACATACCCCAAAAGACTTGCAGCTGTAATTGCAGCGAAAGGTGGTTCTACAAAGTATTGACTCAGGGGGGCTGAATACTTTTGCACGCCACACTTTTCAGTTTTTTATTTGTAATAAAATTTGGAAACCGTGTATCATTTTCCTTCCACTTCACAATTATGCACCACTTTGTGTTGGTTTATCACATAAAATCCCAATAAAATACATTTACGTTTGTGGTTGTAACGTGACAAAATGTGGAAAGGTTCAAGGGGTATGAATACTTTTGCAAGCCACTGTACCTGTGTTCATGCAAGTTAGTAATGTGAACAGGTTAACTCACCAACGTGGTGGCCTGGACCAGTATGTTCACGCTGCCACTTGCGATTTCATTGCAAAGAGCTGGCTTTGGCAGATGTGTGTTGCTACGTGGCTTTGCAGTCAGAGCAGACACAATATCCTGTTTCAACATCTACCTCTAAGAGAATTATGAATGAAAAATGAAGGATGAAAACATACTTTTCAGTACTGTGTCCTTTGTTCTTCAACTTAATTTCCACAGATTACAGATACCAGACTTGTTTGCTTCAGCCTATCAGCTTCTATATTGAGTGATTTCCCAGTGAGACATTGTGCATCATGTTGATAATAATTCCAGATGTGTTTGAACCCACTCCATTCCCCCAAATGCCAGCAGCATTGGTTTGTAATGTTGAAGGCAATTAATATAATTTAATGTGAATGGTTTCTTGTGTTTTACAATGCTGCTTACGTCTGCGTTATGACATGGTAAGAGGACGGTACAAATAGAATACAGCCGTTTAATCATTTCCACAACCAACAAGCTGGTCAACACTACGACACACTAATGGGCCTGTCGCACACTACAACAAGCTGGTCAACACTACGACACACTAATGGGCCTGTCGCACACTACAACAAGCTCGTCAACACTACGACACACTAATGGGCCTGTCCCACTTACCCCATTTTTTCGGTGACTTGCCAGCACCCTCATAGTCGCTGCAGGTCACCGAAAAGTTTCAACATGTCGAAAATCCAGCGACATGTCACGGGGTTGAAGCCTGTTTGGTCGTGAGTAGTCGCCCAAAGAGTCGTACCTTGTTCTGGTCGCCGCTGGATTTTGAACATTTTTACATTTTTCGGCACTCTGCTGCGACTATGACGGGTGCCGGCAGTCACCGAAAAAATCGCGTAAGTGGGACAGGCCCTCAACTGAGCTGTGCACTGTCTTGCTGGCACTAAGGACTTGGGGCTCGTTGCTATAGTGTTGTTTTTTTTTAATTTATTGATATTTCTTGTTTATTACGTTGTCTATGAGTATTTGTTAAACTCCCGCAAGTGAGGATGTCATTGTTCTGCTGTCGGTAAATATGACAAAAACACTCTTGACTCTCTTGTTTGTACTTTTGCTGAGGAATCATAAACCCTGGAGCTTTTCTGACTCCTATTCTCCGACTCACTGTAATAGCAGCAATCTTTTACACATGATAAAACACAACATAGCATCCCTCATATCTTATCAACCAAAGTCTTGGTTAGACTGCTACAAGAAAGATGCCAATAAGCTGGGAAGAGTAGCGATAAGATTTAAGAGGATGTTGCCTGGACCTGAGGGCCCGAGCTCCAGCGAGAGATTGGGCAGGCTAGGGCTTTATTCCTTGGAGTGTCTGAGGTGGATAAGATCATGAGGGTTATAGATAGTGATGGATGGGAGCAGGAATATGGAATAAGCTGCTAGAGGAGGTAGTTGAGGCAGATGTGATAACAACATTGAACAACATGGATAGGAATGCTTTAAAGGGATATAGTGTAGATGGGGCATCTTGTGCGGCATGGACCCTAGGCCTATTTTCTCGCTGCGTGACTATGATTCTAAATCCCTAACAGGTCAGGTTGAGTTTATTGGCACATTTTCATCATTATCTACACGGTCTTTTCCATTTTCCAGTCACATTTCATTTAGCATTTGGAAGAAAAATGATTCTCATATCACCTGTAATTAGTGTTCTGAACTTCAACCCTATTTTAATCATAGAGCATCACAAAGTAGCAAATAATCCATGAGCTTCCGAGTCTCGTAAACTGGAGTTACAGCACTATTCATCGTGCTTCACCGTTTGAACCTTTTCTGTTTTAATTCAAGGTGCAATATGTATGACATTGAATCATCCATCCTTTTCAAAATATAATTAGAACATGAGTTTGCCATCTAGCCCTTTGCACCTCCCTTGCCAGAGTAGATCAGCATGAGTTTACTGCAGTATCGCCACCTCCCTCCATTCCCCAACTCAGGCCGGTCGACTTCCAGCTCTCTGGAATCCAGCTGCCATCCTGCTGGGAGAATCCCAAAGGCTTGCCATCCTCTCAATGAAGAAATGTTTCTTCACCTCAGTCCCAAACACACACTGTCTAGTTTGCGAATGGTTACCAGAGAGAATGTAGGCTTAATCTATGCTGTGATGAAGGCAAGACCTTTGGCTTTCAAGCTATGCTTCTTTTTTGAAATGGACATGTAACTTCAGTAATCGGTACAAAGGTTTCGATGGAAAAGGCAGCTCTAGAAATAATTGCTGGTACTGGAGTAACTCAGAGGGTCAGGCAGGAGCTATCTGATCCACTGACCTACTACAACACGTTGTCTTTTAGTTTTGCATGCCAGCATCTGCAGTTTCTTGTTTCGACATTGGACAACTAGAAAACTGGATCAAATCCAAGTTGATTAAAAGAGAGAGGAATACGTTTCCTCTTTCAAACTGTGGAACCAAACAAAGTCTAAATGTTTCAAAATGGAAGACACCTTGCACAGTCAAAAGATGAACAAATGATCTTCGTGGTTTGTGCAGAAACTACCCGTGTTCCAATGACTGGGCGGTCAGGGTGTGAAATGGTTCAGCAACAAACCTCTCCCCATTACAAAGGAACAAGTATCTTTCCTTTAGTTCTTCAACTGTGCCACGTTGAAGTTCATTCATGGATCTAGTTTGATGACTCACTGTGAAATGTAGCCATTGAACGATCCATCATCAGAGCAGAAAGAACATTAGTTTGCAGGGACTTTTAAGAGTATGCTAATTATCAGAATGATAGTTTGTTGCCATTTGCTTATTTTCAATGATCCTTTTCTGCTGTCTCTTTACTTGTGTCCAGACAGCACATTGCTGCCTACCCTAATTACCCAAAGAAAGGCTGTCATACATTCCTTGACCAAACAGATTTCAAGGCAACTCTTCTTTAACTGTTCTTACATGTCATATTTTGATTTTGATGTCAAGCTTTCTGGTGATGTGGTGTTCTAGATTATAACGAGATCTGCGAATGGTATGTTAGCTTTCATAGCAAAAGGATTTGAGTACAGGAGCAGGGAGGTTCTACTTCAGTTGTACAGGGTCTTGGTGAGACCACACCTGGAGTATTGCGTGCAGTTTTGGTCTCCAAATCTGAGGAAGGACAATTTGCCACAAGAAGGTTCACCAGACTGATTCCTGGGATGTCAGGACTGTCTTATGAAGAAAGACTGGATAGACTCGGTTTATACTCTCTGGAATTTAGGAGATTAAGAGGGGATCTTATAGAAACTTACAAAATTCTTAAGGGGTTGGACAGGCAAGATGCAGGAAGATTGTTCCCGATGTTGGTGGGAAGTCCAGGACAAGGGGTCACAGCTTAAGGATAAGGGGAAATCCTTTAAGACCGAGATGAGAACGACTTTTTTCACACAGAGAGTGGGAGTCTCTGGAACTCTCTGCCACAGAGGGTAGTTGAGGCCAGTTCATTGGCTATATTTAAGAGTGAGTTGGATGTGGCTTGTGTAAGGGGATCAGAGGGTATGGAGAGAAGGCAGGTATACTGAGTTGGATGATCAGCCATGATCATATTGAATGGCGGTGCAGGCTCGAAGGGCTGAATGGCCTACTCCTGCACCTAATTTCTATGTTTCTATGTTTCTATAACAGTTAATGCCATCACGAAGGCAAACACAACTGTCCTATCACCAGCTAGAGAGTGTCCTAACCTATTCATCGCTATCTTCAAACTATCACCAGCTAGAGAGCTGTCCTGACCTCCCAACTGTGAGACTTTGGAGCTTCGGCTGCGAGCCCTGTGGACGGTAACATCGGGAGCTCACAGGTCCCTGGTTGGTGACCGATTTTCAGGAGCTCCCACAACGGCAGCTTCGTCAGCTGGACTGAAGGGTAGCAGCTTCACCCCCCCCCCCGAGTCGCAGAGTTTGAATCGGCCCGTTCGCGGAGCTTGGGATCCACCGCGGGATTTACCATCACCCGGCGGGGGCTTTAACATCACGAGCCTGGATTGCCTTGACGCAGCGGGAGAAGAAGCAAGGAAGAGATAAGACTTTTTTGCCTTCCATCACAGTGAGGAGGTGCCTGGAGATTCACTGTGATGGATGTTTGTGTTAAATTGTGTTAATTGTGTGTTTTGTTACTTTTATCTTGCACTAAACATTATTCCCTTTATCCTGTATCTGTACACTGTGGACGACTTGGTTGTGATCATGTATTGGCTTCCGCTGAGGCAACAACAAGATTTTCACTCTACCTCGGAGCACGTGACAATTAAAAAACCGGTGTTGTGATCATGGTGCTGCCTCTCTGGTAGTTCGCTACAGTGACGTCACAATATCTAGCTTTGTAAATATGAAAACTGATTAAATTATATCTTGATAAATAGGCTTTGACTAACAATTCAATGTTTTTTAATTAATATACTCCAGCTTTCATAATTATAGATACTTCATTAGACATATTATATTTTTAGTGGAGCATTAAATTCGTTTACTAAGAGGCTATTGCTATTAATTGTTCAGATAAGGTTTCTCAATGAAAGTTTAACAACTTAAAAACAGAAGATTATTTAGCTGACACAAGGAACTGCAAAACACACAGAGTGCTGGAGTAACTCAGCGGGTCAGGCAGCATCTCTGGAGAACACGGATAGGTGACGTTTCACAGAACGGGACACTGATTTTGGATGGTCATATCGAAGGGCCGAATGACCTACTCCTGCACCTATTTTCAATGTTTCTGTGATGTGTGGATGGGAATGGAGGTGAAGACCAGACTCCAGAGCAGCTAGCTCTGGCACAGAGTTAGAATCCCCTGTGATGTGTGGATGGGGGTGAAGAACGTGTTCAGATTATGCTTGCACTCACTTTATTTTAACCTTGCCAAGTTATTTATTTACCTTGCAAGGGGAACAAAATAGCTGGAGAAACAGCGGGTGAGGCAGCATCTATGGAGCGAAGGAACAGGTGACGTTTCAGGTCGAGACCCTTCTTCAGACTGAAGAACTTCGCTCCATAGATGCTGCCTCACCCGCTGAGTTTCTCCAGCATTTTTGTCTAACTTCGATTTTTCCAGCAAATGCAGTTCTTTCTTAAACTATTCACCTTGCAATGTGTTTTTGTAGATGTTGTTTAAATTAGTGACTTATTTGTTTTAATCAATAAAAAGCCAAGACTTTTGTCAAGATATGGGCCAAATTCAGGCAAATGAGACCAGTTTAGATGGGGCATCTTGGTCGCCATTGAGAAGTTGGGCCGAAGGGCCTGTTTACGTGCTGTATGACTATTGGCAGTTGGACAGGGACATGGATAGGAAAGGTTTAAAGGAATATGGGCCAAATGCAGGCAAATGAAACCAACTGATGGGGCATGTTGGTCGGCAGGGATGAGTTTGGCTGAAGGGCCTGTTTCTAGGCCATTTGACTAAATCGGTATCCTGGTATTTAGTTATTCAGGGTGGTTGATGAATTCGCTCCATTAATGTTGGACTGCATTGCAGGCGTGTTTATTGTAATGAAAAGCAGATGCATGACTCAGCCGTTACTGAACATTTGGGCTGTGAATTTCCGAGCCACTGATTTTGTGGAGATAAACAAGGATTTGTGACCGTCACTGATCATTTCCCTGAGGGATTTCAATGGTGCTCTCTCAGAGTAGAGGCAGCTCTGTGCTTATGGAAATACATTGCTCACACTGACCTTATCGAACCATTCCATTCAGCAAGAGACCTGTGGAAGGTCAACTTTTACTCTTCATTTGTAAATCAGAAACACTGCTTTAGAAAAGTTTTGTGAAATCACCATTAATATGACAAAGAGTTGTGTGTGTGTGCTCCAGAAGAGATTATTGACTGAGGTGTGGGATTGCTGCGAGCATTGGGGGAGTGTATTGAAACACAATCAATCTTTTGGCATTTGCCAGTTTCCAGAAAACAGGCATATTCTAGGCAAAGCGAACAGATTTAGCTGGTGTGATGAGCTGTCTACATGTTGGTGAGAAGCATCTCGGGATGTTTTCATTCGGTGGAAGGTGTTGCATACACACTCTGTTCTTCCATGCAGCTAATTAACAGCTTTGGATGGATGTCCCTTCCGTTTTGCAGCTCTAACTTGTTAGAGCTGTTAGTTCTTCACAAGCTTTCTACACTTTTGTCCCCCCCTATTTAACATGTTCCTCCTTATTTTTGGTACATTTTGCAGTTTCTCAAATGCTTAATGATACAAAATTCAGCTGTCCTCTTCGAGAAGGTGCCAGCATCTGTTCACAAGAGCATTGTAGTCATTGGCTGGTGCATTTATCTCATTGAAGTCTGACGCAGAGAATACTCATCTCTCGGCTCCAGCAACTTCTTATCTCCAACTTCAAGACTGCTATCATCACCCTTAGTTGAGGAACTCACCAAGATATTCCACTCTCTGATTTCCCTTACATTTCAAACTTCAAAACCCTCAATCTATGCATCATGAAGTGCATACATCCACATCAAAGACATTGCCCATGACTGAAGCAGCCACCGCGTGCTGGGACAGTTTCTCCTGCTGGCTCACAGACACATCAAGCTTCACACCAGCTACATTGCCCTTGTGTGAGGATGTCCTTGTATGTTTCATAAAATGGCAAGCAGCGAGTCTGAAGACAACTATTGGAGAGGGAATTAGACACACAATGCTGGAGTAACTAAGCGGGGCAGGCAGCATCTCTGGAGAGAAGGAATGGGTGATGTTTCTGGTTGCGACCCTTCTTCAGTCCGACCCATTCTTTCTCTCCACAGATGCTGCTTGTCCTGCTGAGTTACTCCATCATTTTGTGTCTATCTTCGGTTTAAAGCAGCATCTGCAGTTCCTTCCTTCACATATTGGAGAAGTAGTTGCGGTGCGTCAACCAGCACAAGCACCATTTACGTTGCAGCTGCAAGAGGCCAGCTGAGCCTCGGTTCACAAGTGCAAAGTGGCTCGATCTGCCACCCTTGATTGGCAGTGGGAAAAGGACCAGGCACAAAATGATCTTCTTGTTCTTGTTCCTTGGATAGGAAGTTTGAAGAGAAGCATATGAAGAATGAGCCAATGACTAAATCAGAGGTATTTTATCATTTGCTATAATGCAAGTAATTGGTAAGAAAAGCACATTAATTATAGCAAGCATCAGTGTTGCTATTCAGCCAGTGTAAAGGTTAATGAGCCAAGTATGGAGACTGCAGCTTCCTTTGTGAAGCCTTGCTAAGTGAAGATAAATGTGCCGTATTGTGTGGAAGCTAGGACATGAATCTTCAGGCAAACGGTGGTATTCAGTGTATGGCATCAAGCTTGGGGGTTCCATGTGATGTGTGGTCCAGCCATCTCTCAGCTTGCTGGAAGGGTGAGCGGGGCCAGCGTACTCGCCCAGGCCAACACCTGAGGTCTTGGTTACACAGGTCCTCTGCGTTCAGCAGACCATGTTATTCTGCAGCAACACCTGAGGTTCTCAAAGCACAACCTCTATTCTCTACTCCACCAGGACCACCATGGTTCCAAGTCTCCTTGAAGAACTCATTATTGTCGTGTGCACCAGGGGTCACTGCTTCTCCGGGATCACTGAATGCTCAACCTTGAGAAGGGGCACTTCAGCACCTGGCTGGGGCATTGAGGACAGGTAATGGCCGGAAGCTTGGTCCAGCTCACCACCTGCACTACCCGCTCCCACCTGAGGAGGTTCCTGCACCTCCAGCACTGGCTGAGAATGTCAAAGAGCTGTAGACACAGCAAGGTATCCCTGAACGCAAGCTGCTGCACAAGAATTAGTCCCAGCGTTTATTCCAAATCCGTGACGTTTTCAGTGTTCTTTAACAAAGGATGTTCACGGGGGTGGAGCAGTGACTGTGACCCAGTGTAACGCAGTGGCCGTGTGGGGCAGTGACTGTGATCCAGTGTGGGGCAGTGACCAGTGTAACACAGTGACCGTGTGGGGCAGTGACCATAATCCAGTGTGGGGCAGTGACCGTGTGGGCAGTGACTGTGATCCAGTGTGGGGCAGTGACCGTGTGGGGCAGTGACTGTGATCCAGTGTGGGGCAGTGACCGTGTGGGCAGTGACCGTGTGGGCAGTGACCATAATCCAGTGTGGGGCAGTGACCGTGTGGGGCAGTGACTGTGATCCAGTGTGGGGCAGTGACCGTGTGGGGCAGTGACCGTGTGGGGCAGTGACCGTGTGGGGCAGTGACCGTGTGGGGCAGTGACCGTGTGGGGCAGTGACTGTGATCCAGTGTGGGGCAGTGACCGTGTGGGCAGTGACCGTGTGGGGCAGTGACTGTGATCCAGTGTGGGCAGTGACCGTGTGGGCAGTGACTGTGATCCAGTGTGGGCAGTGACCGTGTGGGGCAGTGACTGTGATCCAGTGTGGGGCAGTGACCGTGTGGGGCGGTGACTGTGATCCAGTGTGGGGCAGTGACCGTGTGGTGTGGGGCAGTGACTGTGATCCAGTGTGGGGCAGTGACCGTGTGGGGCAGTGACTGTGATCCAGTGTGGGGCAGTGACCGTGTGGGCAGTGACCGTGTGGGCAGTGACCGTGTGGGCAGTGACCGTGTGGGCAGTGACCGTGTGGGCAGTGACCGTGTGGGCAGTGACCGTGTGGGCAGTGACTGTGATCCAGTGTGGGGCAGGGACCATGCTTGTTGCTATGTGTGGGAGATGGTGATGTACACAGGGGTACTGACTGCAATGATCCCCGGCTATCCCTGTGTCTGGCTTCACACTGCCATTGGTGCTGAATAATGGTTGTGTGTAAGTATATTGTCTTTGGGACAAATACCAGTGATTATTAGTTGCTGATGTTTTAAATGAGTTCATTTATATACACTGTCAAGATGAATTTCCTGCTGTATCTGTGCTTGATAGTAGGATGTGGTGAGATGTACAATACTGCACGGCACATTATCCTGGGAATACCTTCTGTACTCCCCACTCATAAAACAGGCCAAATATGAACCAACAAACTATGGTTCTCTGTGGCTAATGGGGATTCGCTCCAATTAATCCAAAGTGGCTGTTTGTAATTTCCCACCCCGTCTCTGGGGAATGACATGACCGTTACTCTGCAAAGCTTCATTTGTGCCACTTTATCACAGCAAGCAGCAGGGCCACTGTATGTGTGAGAGTGCTCCGCTTTTAACAAAACTTTTCCTTGGCATTTTTAAAGTTATTTTGAATTATTCTTGGTGCTAACGGAATCAAGGGGTATGGGGAGAGAGCAGGAACGGGGTACTGATCTTGGATGATCAGCCAGGATCATATTGAATGGCGGTGCTGGCTCGAAGGGCCGAATGTCCTACTCCTGTACCTATTTTCTATGTTTCTATTTCAACACTGAGGCTTCATGTTGAAATGTTAGATTCGTTTTGTACAATTGGTAAATTCTCTTTTCAAATTACTCTCTGGAAATTCATCATCAATTGTATTTATTTCTATATAACAAATTCAGAAAAGTGGCACCTGTGGTGGACAGAACATGAAAGATAGAGCAGTACAGCATAAGAACAGGCCCTTTAGCCCACAATGTCCATGCCAGGGTAACCATCTCCTCTGCCCACACGTGATCCATGTCCCTCCATTCCCTGCAGATCCACGTGCCTGAGTAAAAGCCTCTTAAACACCGCTGTTGTTTCTGCCTCCACCACCACCCCTGGCAGCCCGTTCCACACACCCTCTGTGTAAAAATAAAACATGCCCCACACATCTCCTGTGCCCCTCTCACCCTTAAAGTAGTGCCCCTAGTCTTTGGCATCCTGGGGAAAAGGTTCTGACTGTCTATCGTATCTATGCCTCTCATCATTTTATATGCTTCTACCTGGTCTCCCCGCTGCCATGTGTGCCAATGGTGCTGCTTGTTGCTGTGTGCACTGACCAACAGAGTCTTGTGCTGGTTCTCCTGATCTTGCTGAGTGACTGTGCAGAGTAATGGATTGTAGCCCTGTACCAATAGCCTGCTCTACTAATTGGCAATCGCTTGACAATCTTGTAGTGTGCAGAATGCTAGAATGTTCATATCAAATCCAGCAAGGAGCTGTAGTATTTATCACCAGTCACTGCCTGCAATAGGTATTTACTTCTAGTTTTTCCATCAGTATTTTACTAAGAACTGAAGCAGGTCCAACCATCTGCCAATGAAAACCTCCCTCAACTGTATCCACCTATCACTTGTCAGACTTGTCCTGTCCCCCCCTCTCTTCCAGCTCCAACAATCAGTCTGAAGAAGGGTCCTGACCCAAAGCATCCGCTATCCATGTTCTCCACAGATGCTGCCTGACCCGCTGAGTTACTCCAGCACTCTGTGAAACGTCACCTATCCATGTTCTCCACAGATGCTGCCTGACCCGCTGAGTTACTCCAGATCCTTGTGTCAATATGTGGAGGTTGCTTACAGAACGGAGCTATTGCTGATGGTTTTCTGCTATTCTGATTTACAGGTAAAGATCACCAGTTAGTAACCAATCATTAATTCTATCAAAGGATTTGACTGAATTTGATGATGTATTCCACAAAATAATTCTCTTGCAATGAGCATTGTCGGGGTGACTAAGTCAGATAGAAACATAGAAACATAGAAATTAGGTGCAGGAGTAGGCCATTCAGCCCTTCGAGCCTGCACCGCCATTCAATATGATCATGGCTGATCATCCAACTCAGTATCCCGTACCTGCCTTCTCTCCATACCCTCTGATCCCCTTAGCCACAAGGGCCACATCCAACTCACTCTTAAATATAGCCAATGAACTGGCCTCAACTACCCTCTGTGGCAGAGAGTTCCAGAGACTCACCACTCTCTGTGTGAAGAAAGTCTTTCTCATCTCGGTCTTAAAGGATTTCCCCCTTATCCTTAAGCTGTGACCCCTTGTCCTGGACTTCCCCAACATCGGGAACAATCTTCCTGCATCTAGCCTGTCCAACCCCTTAAGAATTTTGTAAGTTTCTATAAGATCCCCTCTTAATCTCCTAAATTCCAGAGAGTATAAACCGAGTCTATCCAGTCTTTCTTCATAAGACAGTCCTGACATCCCAGGAATCAGTCTGGTGAACCTTCTCTGCACTCCCTCTATGGCAATAATGCCTTCCTCAGATTTGGAGACCAAAACTGCACGCAATACTCCAGGTGTGGTCTCACCAAGACCCTGTACAACTGAAGTAGAACCTCCCTGCTCCTGTACTCAAATCCTTTTGCTATGAAAGCTAACATACCATTCGCTTTTTTCACTGCCTGCTGCACCTGCATGCCTACTTTCAATGACTGGTGTACCATGACACCCAGGTCTCGCTGCATCTCCCTTTTCCTAATCGGCCACCATTTAAATAATAGTCTGCTTTCCTGTTTTTGCCACCAAAGTGGATAACCTCACATTTATCCACATTATACTGCATCTGCCAAACATTTGCCCACTCACCCAGCCTATCCAAGTCACCTTGCAGTCTCCTAGCATCCTCCTCACAGCGAACACTGCCCCCCAGCTTAGTGTCATCCGCAAACTTGGAGATATTGCCTTCAATTCCCTCATCCAGATCATTAATATATATTGTAAATAGCTGGGGTCCCAGCACTGAGCCCTGCGGTACCCCACTAGTTACTGCCTGCCATTGTGAAAAGGACCCGTTTACTCCTACTCTTTGCTTCCTGTTTGCCAGCCAGTTCTCTATCCACATCAATACTGAACCCCTAATACCGTATGCTTTAAGTTTGTATACTAATCTCTTATGTGGGACCTTGTCGAAAGCCTTCTGGAAGTCCAGATATACCACATCCACTGGTTCTCCCTTATCCACGCTACTAGTTACATCCTCGAAAAATTCCACAAGATTCGTCAGACATGATTTACCTTTTGTAAATCCATGCTGACTTTGTCCAATGATTTCACCACTTTCCAAATGTGCTGCTATCCCATCTTTAATAACTGACTCTAGCAGTTTCCCCACTACCGATGTTAGACTAACTGGTCTGTAATTCCCCGTTTTCTCTCTCCCTCCCTTCTTAAAAAGAGGGGTTACATTTGCTACCCGCCAATCCTCAGGAACTACTCCAGAATCTAAAGAGTTTTGAAAGATTATCACTAATGCATCCACTATTTCCTGAGCTACTTCCTTAAGTACTCTGGGATGCAGCCTATCTGGCCCTGGGGATTTATCGGCCTTTAATCTATTCAATTTGCCCAACACCACTTCCCGACTGACCTGGATTTCACTCAATTCCTCCTTTGACCCACAGTCCCCTGCTATTTCAGGCAGATTATTTATGTCTTCCTTAGTGAAGACGGAACCAAAGTAGTTATTCAATTGGTCCGCCATATCCTTGTTCCCCATGATCAACTCACCTGTTTCTGACTGCAAGGGACCTACATTTGTTTTAACTAACCTCTTTCTCTTCACATATCTATAAAAACTTTTGCAGTCAGTTTTTATGTTCCCTGCCAGTTTTCTTTCATAATCTATTTTTCCTTTCCTAATTAAGCCCTTTGTCCTCCTCTGCTGGTCTCTGAATTTCTCCCAGTCCTCTGGTATGCTGCTTTTTCTGGCTACTTTGTACGCATCATCCTTTGCTTTGATACTATCCCTGATTTCCCTTGTTATCCACGGATGCACTACCTTCCCCGATTTATTCTTTTGCCAAACTGGGATGAACAATTTTTGTAGTTCATCCATGCAGTCTTTAAATGTCTTCCATTGTATATCCACCGTCAACCCTTTTAGAATTAATTGCCAGTCAATCTTGGCCAATTCACGTCTCATACCCTCAAAGTTACCTTTCTTTAAGTTCAGAACCATTGTTTCTGAATCTCCATCCTAATGAAGAACTCAACCATATTATGGTCACTCTTGCCCAAGGGGGCACGTACAACAAGACGGCTAATTACCCCTTCCTCATTACTCAAAACCCAGTCTAAAATAGCCTGCTCTCCTGTTGGTTCCTCTACATGTTGATTTAGATAACTATCCCGCATACATTCCAAAGATAGACACAGAGTCCTGGAGTAACTCGGAATTTGGTGGGTCAAACAGCATCAGTGGAGGGAATGGACAGGTAACATTTTGTTTATAGATTGTGTGCATGAGCATGAAGACGTGCATTTAATTATCATGACATTTATGCCTTGAGAAACAATCTGGCAATCTGCACCTCTGCTCAATTGTGTCCATTCACAATGATAGTTGTGTTTACTCTAACTGTCCGTTCACGAGGAGATTGTGTTTACACTAAATGCTGGAACTGTGTTGCTTTCTCTGTACATTCCTACATACAACTAGTTTTCCAATATTGCTACCAATTTAGTTAATTAATTTGCAAACTATTTGTATGGGTTGTTGATCTTGGTTAAAGTAGTCGATCTTTTGCTGGCGTAGTAGCATATCGCAAGGCTGTAGATTGTCCAGCTGGCAAAAGTTGCCCACTGATCCGTGATGAGCTCTCAGCACCAGGTCTCATTACAGTTCAATGGGAGAAAGCAATAAGTTATTACTGTGTGCCTGCCACCCAACCCCGCTCACGTATGTACAGTCAAGTATGGGCTTGTCTGATGCATACACGCGTGTTCATGTATGTACAGTCAAGTATGGGCTTGCCTGATGCATACACGCGTGTTCATGTATGTACAGTCAAGTATGGGCTTGCCTGATTGCATTCCGTGAGCACTTCAAACATCCAGCCGGAACGATCTGAATGAAAGTCAAGCCTTGCTGGTGACGTGGTGGCTCGTTAAAGTTAAAGAGACGACTAACGTTGCCCAGCCTCCTCCACAGTCACTGCAAAGACGGGTAAATTGTTGCTTTAATTTCCCTGACAGTAATACTGTCCGACAGCATTAAAGGGTTCTACATTTAGGAGGAAGTGTGTATATATACAGGAACGAACACCAGAAACAACGTGTCCTTGACTGTTACTGCAGACCCACTCAAACAGAGCTCAGTCTTCAATGATTCAGTTGTGGGGAGGAAGCAGCATTGTAGCAGATTATTGACCCTTTGACCAGCGAGGGCAGTGCGGGCGAAGGTGGTTTAGCCATGATCTTATTGAATGTGGGAACAGGAGTGAGGGGCAGAGTGGCCTGCTTGAGATTCTGTTTTGCTTTGTAACCAAAGTGTATTCATGTATTGTTTACATCACTGGATCGTCTCTGGATACCTTGACAAAATGTACTCGAGACAGGGAAATTAACATCTATTTAAAACCATCCCTATTGTGATGGACTTGATTATTGATGGTATTGGTAGGTGTTGTGTGCAGTGTTGTTCACACTGTACACACGGCTCTGCTAAACATGTTTGTGTCAGACATTAAAACTGCCCTGTGTTTGGTGTTCAGGGTGATCAGCTGCTAAACATGCTGTACAAATGTCAAGGTGCGCTGCAAACAGAGTGCTCGTGGCTCGGTGCTACTGTGGTTTCGTCAATAGCAAGGACAAGATCACAGGCTCTGATCTCAGCCCAACACTGTGGTAAAGGTGGCCCTTGTTGATAGTGGGAGAACAAGGCAGAGAGCTACGGCTCTTTTGTACTACAATCTTCTAGCTGAAGCCCACTGTGGTGTGGAACAGATTCTATCAAAGACACAGTTCTCTTTTGGACTTATCGTGACTATTTCAGTGCTGAATGTTGCTATTTTCCTTTAACACGATTGCAATGAATGTAATGGAACTTTACCCCTCAAATGCTCATAACATTCTTGGTAAAGAGCGGCTTCTGGAAGAGCAGAGGTTAAGTGATGTAACACACACTCATTGGACATGTTTTAGCAATAAGAATATCAGCAGAATTGAGCGTGAAGCACCAAAGTAAACAGAAATGGGCTTACCTGAATATCCTACTGCATCTGTGTGGGTTTGCGTGGTTTCCTGTCAGCTTGTGCTCCAGGGTATGTAGGCTTTCACAAGCATCTATTCAGCTCTGTGATGTACAGCAACATTTGAGCTGTGTTCTCACAATGAGCATCTGTTTGCGACGAGCAGACAATGGAGTGCATGAAAATGGTGCTGATCTGCTTTATATTTGCCCTGGACTGCAGAGTCCTTGGTGGTTGCTTCACACTCTCAGCTGTCACACTGACACCGCGCTTGCCTGCTCAGCGCTCATTAATAACTCAACACCCCGCTCGCCTTCCCCAGAGTGCAGCCAATGGCTTCCTCCAGATAAGGTGTATGGTGCAGCCGCCAGAGTCTGGTTGGATGGGCATCTTGTCCATCATGTGGCACAGCTGCTGACGGACGAGCAAGTGTTTGCCGTTTGCTTTGTGTTCCTGGCTGGCATTCAGCAGCGACACATCCCGACAGCATCACCGCTCTCAGCGTTCAGCTCTGCTCACTCACTCATTCTGGTTCTAATCGCTGAGAGAACTTGCCTCTAACTCTGACAACAAATGCTGCAGGTTCTCATTTAAACAGCATTTATTTCTATGTAATTGGTCTCACAGGAAAGCAGGTCGCACATGTGATGAGACGGCGAATGGTGAGATTCTGTGCTGCCTTCAGTAAATCCGCCAGAGACAGGAGCTTAACCCTGGACGCACTGAACCTCCAGTGTGTGGTGAGGCTCACAGACTCATATCACTCTCATCCTGCTCCTAGATGGTTCAAAAATCATCTTTATATTATTTGCGTTCGAGGCTGTTACATCTGAGATGGTGACAGCTCCAGTAACTGATGCAGGTCCAGTAACGGGGACATCTTCAGCAACATTTGTTTATGACTTCATTTATTTTATCATTGGTGAAAGTCTGGCTTGGAATTGTTCAGTGATGCAGCCTCTGCCAGGGAACGAAAATGAACTCTCACCCAGAAAATGTGGGATGACAATGCTCCAGGAGTATGTGATGTGAATGGAAATAAAAGTCAGGCTGGAGAGACACAAGGCAGTGTTGGTGAGAGTGGGTAGCAGTCTTCACCAGGTGGTAGAGGCTGGAGTCTGACCTGCTCGAGCCCAATGTATGTTCTTAACCTGCAAGGTCTTTGTTCCAGAGGGGGGTGGGGGCTCAGCAGAGCCTGCGCTTGTGCTTGTTCCAGAGGGGGGGGGGGGGCTGAGCAGACCCAGTGATCCAACCTGGGGATCATTTTAATACAATGGAGTTTAATGCAAACATCACCTATCCATGTTCTCCACAGATGCTGCCTGACCCGCTGAGTTACTGCCTTGACCTCACCTGTGTGTCTTGTTCTAGCCAGTTGCCAGAGAATGTTGTGAGTTGATTTGGTTGAAGTGTATCTCAGCGTTCTGCAGTTTAATGTCAAACCTTGTGTGACCACAGTCAATGTTAATACCATTGCCAATGATTACATCAGACTACAGCTTTTCACAATATGTTTTATAAAATGATGATGGCACACGTAGGCTCAACAGGCAGAATCTTTCTCCCAGGTGATGATGTCAAAGGCTCAAGGGCGTAGTTTTAAGGCGGGGAGGAAAGGTTTAAAGGAGATGTGCGGGGCAAGTTGTTTTTACACAGAGGGTGGGTGGGGGCCTGGAACACGCTGCCAGAGGTGGTGGTGGAGGCAGATACCATAGTGGAGTTTCAGAGACGTGTAGGTGTGTGTGGAATGGAGGGATATGGATCACACGCAGGCAGAGGAGATCAGTTTAAGTTGGCATTGTGTTCAGCACAGACACACCACAGCTGCCAATATATCAATATTAGCAACAAATAGTTATGGCTGGTCTCGGTCAGGAGATGAATTGTACCTGCCACAGTGGCCTCTGTCAATGTTAAATCTTTAAAATATATGGTTGAGTCTCTTCCCCTAAAGTTAGAGCAGAGAGTAGAGGTTACTGGTCAATATGGCCATCCTGAGTTATACCTCGTGTATATTTGGTGAAGTGATTAATATATTACTTAGTTTAGTTTAGAGATTCCGCGCAGTATCTGCCGAATCCGCGTACAGAGTCCACACCGACCAGCGATCCCCGCACACTGACACTATCCTACACACACTAGGGACAATTTACATTTACACCAAGTCAATTAACCTACATATCTGCACATCTTTGAAGTGTGGGAGGAAACCGGGGGTTGCAACTCCAGCCAATTGCACAGGTTTTGTGAACTCGACCGGGTTTACCAGCAGGTCCAGGCGCTTTCCGAGGGTTCACTCCTCTGAAGGATCTTCTGATGTCGGTCTCTGTGACTGTGACTGTAATACCATCAGGGCGAATTGGGGTTCGGGAAGGCACATCAGTATTCTCCCTGTCAAAGCGTGCATGGAACGCATTGAGCTCGCTGTTGCTTGAGCTGCCTCCTGATTTTGCCTTGTAGAAGGTGATGGCATTCAACCCCTGCCACAGTTGCCGACATCCGTCTCATCCTCCAGCTTTGAGCGGAGGTCCCTTCTGGCCTTTTTGATCGCCTTACCAAGGACGTATCTGGACTTCTTATACATCTCTGTATCGCCAGACCTGAATGCCCGGGATCTGGTCTTCAGAAGAATGCGGATCTCCTGGTTCATCCAAGGCTTGTGGTTAGGAAACGATACGGTTGCTGCATGTTGCAGCGATGTCCAGGGATGTACAGGGATGTGCAAACAATAGACAATAGGTGCAGGAGTAGCCATTCGGCCCTTCGAGCCAGCACCGCCATTCAATGTGATCATGGCTGATCATCCACAATCAGTACCCCGTTCCTGCCTTCTCCCCATATCCCCTGACTCCGCTATCTTTAAGAGCCCTATCTAGCTCTCTCCAGAAAGTATCCAAAGAACCGGCCTCAACCGCCCTCTGAGGCAGAGAATTCCACAGACTCACAACCCTCTGTGTGAAAAAGTTTTTCCTCATCTCCATTCTAAATGGCTTACCATATAACCATATAACCATATAACAATTACAGCACGGAAACAGGCCCTCTCGGCCCTTCCAGTCCGTGCCGACCATTTGTTTTCCCCTAGTCCCATCTACCTGCACTCAGACCATACCCCTCCATTCCCTATTCTTAAACTGTGGCCCCTGGTTCTGGACTCCCCCAACATCGGGAACATGTTTCCTGCCTCTAGCGTGTCCAAACCCTTAATAATCTTATATGTTTCAATAAGATCCCCTCTCAACCTTCTAAACTCCAGAGTGTACAAGCCCAGCCGCTACATTCTCTCAGCATATGACAGTCCCGCCATCCGGGGATGTGCAGGGGGACATTGAACTGACATTTGAGCTGCTGCAAAGGTCAGTGGCTCTCACACACAGACAACATATTGTCATTGGGTACAGCCACTTGCCGGCGGGGTGCAGTGAGAGGCGGAGAGTAGTGGTACAGCGAACCAGAGGCCATATCTGCCCTGGTTGTTACTGTGCTGCAGTGTGGAACAACGATCTGTGCCATGCCTGTCTGTGCTACAAGAAGGACATGCTCCATAAATCAGCTGTAAGCAAAACTCTGCAAAGACAAGAAGAATGAAGTGTATTTATAGAGCACCTTTAAACATGGAAATTAGACTTGGACGATATCAATCAACGCTTGGTTACAGCAAGGTTTTAAAGAAAGAAGCAGAGAGAAGCTGCAAGATCTGGAGGGGGGATGAGGAGGGGGGAGTGCAGAGCTTGTGGTAAATGCAGCTCAACGAAGCACGACAGAGTGCTGGAGTAACTCAGCGGGTCAGGCAGCATCTGTGGAGAACACGGAGAGGTGACGTTTTGGATTGGCCCCTTATTCACACACTGGGAGTTCCTGTACCACAGTGTGTGAATAAGGTGTTATTCACACACTGTGTTATCTGTGTGACCTTCGTCTGGGCCACAATAAGGACATGGTTCAGAAGGATCCCAACCCAAAAGCATTCGGCTCAGCCAAAAGTGATAAGCTTCTTATTTTTTAATGAACTGTAGGTTGGAGTAGGATTATTAGCCATTTTTGGCAGGTGAGTGGATCGAGTATTTGAAACTAGTGCCCACTCTCTACGGGAAGATAGTTATTTATTGTCACGAGGACCGAGGTAGCGTGAAAGGCTTTGGTTGCAGGCTAACCAGCCAGCAGAAAGGCAATCGAGCTATTCACAGTGTACAGATACAGGATAAGGGAATAACGTCTGATCAAAGATAGTCCGAGGATCACCAGTGTAGTAGTTCAGCACTGCTCTCTGGTTGTGGTAGGATGATCCAGTCGCCTGATAACAGCTGGGAAGAAACTGTCCCTGAATATGGAGGTGTGTGTTTTGATACTTCTGTACCTCTTGCCCGGTGATAGAGGGGAGAAGAGGGAGTGGCCAGGGTGAGACTGGTCCTTGATTATGCCGAAGCTGCGTGAAGTGTAAATCGCCACTGTTTCTTTGGTGAGACTCACTTCCTACGTACCTGAGTCCGTTCTATCCACAAGGCACCAGTGCCATGGCCAGCCTCGGAGATGCAGCTACAACTCCTGTTATTGACTACATGTGATGTTGGCATTGCCTCATCTGCAATCTATACCAATCTCTAGCTACTGTTTAATGGGACACCACAATCGCTGAGGGGATTCCAGCGTAGAATCTTAATCCACAGTGTGTCTTCTATGTAGCCCTGATACTATAGACCAGGGGTGGGGAACCTGCGGCCTTCTAGGCCATTAAGTGCGGCCTTTTGAATGAATGCAAATTTTGTAGAACAAATCCTTTTATTTTTATTAATATGCTTTTGTTCATCTTTTATTATTTTTATTTTAATCTTAAAACGAACATATTTAAAATTCCAAAGAGTAAAAGAAGATTCAACAAAATAATCCTCCCCGACTGACGGCCACAATTAAAACATTAATAAGTCATGAGAGCTAATTTAACACCTGTTATGTTGATGATTTAGCTCTAATGCGACTCTAGAATGTACGTGAACCTCCCTGCCTGCCTGCCTGGTGCCAGCACCGCCTGCGGCTGGTTGACGAGAGGGAACATGTCGGCGAGAGTCCGCTGGCCGTCCAGTCTTCAGTATTATCAACTTTTGATAGCGGTGCACGTGGCTTTCCGTTTGAAGTTGAATTTGAGAATAGTTAGAGAGAGTATTTGTTAGACTATTTTTTAATTCTGTCTGATTAACAGTCCATCATGCCAAAGAAAACCAAGAGAACGCTGAGGGAAGAAAAAAGAGTTTTTAATGAGGATTGGGAACTGCAATATTATCTTGTTTGTGCTAAAGATAAGATGATTTGCTTGCTTTGTGATACTGCAATATCAACATTGAAGAAATTTTATGCTCATCAGCATTATGCCACTCATAAGGACCACAAATATTTCAAATTAGAGAGTGAGGCACGAAAGGTTGCATTGCAGAAATTAAAAGATGAAAAGCAAAGGCAAAGGCAGTTATGTCAAGCAGCAGTAAGAGCTGGGAATAATGCTACTGAAGCGACATAAATATACTCGGGAACAAGGCAAGCCATTTAGCGATGTAGAAATCCTGAAGTTAGTACATAGTAGTTAGATTTTTACAAAATAATGTACATTTTGAAGTATATCTAATTGAAGTTTCTTGGATGTGGCCTTATTAGATTACAGCTAACTTCATGCGGCATTCCAACATGGAAAGGCTCCCACCCCTGCTATAGACTCTCTGACAGACGTTTGGATCTGAATGATCCAAATAGTTCCAGAAAGAATCCAGATGCAGACTGCTAGTGACTGAGCCATTATACTGTTCTAATGACACAGCTTCATTGGCAGCAAAGGAGGATTTAAAAATGACAGCTAAAGGTTCCTTGAGATACTAATGGGGTGATTATTACACACCAGGGCCTTGGATTACTCAATTGGCGCCTTTAGTAAACGTCTCATCCAGTCATCAAGGCGATAAGAAGTGGATCTAACGTACGTGGCCTGTGTGTAGATGCCAGCTGCTTGTTGCCACTCTCTTTGATGCAGGTCTGGCAGCACTCTGGCATCTAAGAGCAACATGGACTCACTGCTCTCTGTCATTCCTTCTCCCACCATCTCTAAAGTAGAATCAAGGAACTGCAGATGCTGGTTTACAAAAGAACAAACAGAGTGCTGGAGTAACTTAGTGGGTCAGGCAGCATCTGTGGAGAAATGGAATAGGTGACGCTTCGAGTCGGGACCCTTCATCAGATTGATAAAATTAAAGTTTGGTACACACTTGTATTGGGTTTGAGAGTCAAAAGTCAAGTGTTTATCTGTCATAGGCACTGGATTTGAAACGGGACAATGAAATGTTTTCTTGAAGGAGGGTCTAGACCCTAAATGTCACCTATTCCTTTTCTCCACGGTGTGAAAAACCACAGCATGTTAGCGCCACCGTAGAGCAGTCTGTCGTGGGTCAGTCGGGTCGGTGTGGTCAGGGCAGGGTCGGACTGGGCAGTAGGGTCGGTGTGGTCAGGGCAGGGTCGGACTGGGCAGTAGGGTCGGTGTGGTCAGGGCAGGGTCGGACTGGGCAGTAGGGTCGGTGTGGTCAGGGCAGGGTCGGACTGGGCAGTAGGGTCGGTGTGGTCAAGGCAGGGTCGGACTGGGCAGTAGGGTTGGTGTGGTCAGGGCAGGGTCGGACTGGGCAGTAGGGTCGGTGTGGTCAAGGCAGGGCGTGGATCAGTCGCTTCGGTGTGGTCAGGGCAGGGTCATGTGTCAGTCAGGTTGGTGTGGTCAGGGCAGGATCGGACTGGGCAATAGGGTTGGAGTGGTCAGGGCAGGGTCATAGTTCAGTAGGGTTGGTTTGGTCAGGGCAGGACGTGGGTCAGTTGGGTTGGTGTGGTCAGGGCAGTGTCATGGTTCAGTAGGGTTGGTGTGGTCAGGGCAGGGTTCGACTGGGCAGTAGGGTTGGTGTGGTCAGGGCAGGGTCATGGTTCAGTAGGGTTGGTGTGGTCAGGGCAGGGTCATGGTTCAGTAGGGTTGGTGTGGTCAGGGCAGGGCGTGGGTCAATTGGGCTGGTGTGGTCAGGGCAGGGTTGGACTGGGCAGTTCACAAAGCTGCTCTTTGATGAGTTTGGGGGAGATGGCAGTGTTGATCACTGGGCTGTAGTGGATCTTCACTGTTCTGTTGCCCGTCTGTGCTTTGCGGAAGTCGAGGATGGAAGAGCAGAGATTCAGTCCCTTCAGCTTGATGATGGGTTGGAGGGGATGATGGTGTTCAACACGGAGCTGTAGGTGATGAACAACTGCCTGACGTACGTGACCCTGTTGTCCAAGTGATTCACACTTGGACAGCCGATGTCTCTCAGTGTGAGTGATAGCTGCCAGTCACCATGAGTATTTCTGGTCTCAACCTTCCCCGCGGGTGCTGATCGGTGTTGCTGTCGAGTGTGAGTGTCCAGAGGAAGCAAGAGGCTGTCGAGTGTGGAGACAAAACTCAGAATGTATTAAACATAAAGTGGATGAACCAGTAGTTCTTTAATAACATGGAGATTTCTGCAGTAATGCCGGTGAGTATCGGCACTCGAGCCTCATTGAAGCTAAATCTGAGGGTAACGTTCAGCTTGTGTAATGTGCAGGTCCAAGTGCTGCTGAGACCCTCTGCCTGATCCCAGGCCGGGCTGTAATAGTTCTCAACTATGGGTTGGAGCGAGCTCACAGCCTGCTGCCCGGCTCAGAGTATTCTGACAATTCAGCAGTGGTACATTTAGGATGGGGTGCATTTTAATGTGATCACAATTACAATTCATCTCCTTTGGGCCTGAAGCATTGATTTTACATGCAGTGTCTTTCCCGCAGAAGCAAAGGAAAGTTACAAGTCTATTAAAAATTAATCTCTTCTTACTTCCTTTATCTTTCTATCTTAATCTGTTGGTATTTCCCAATTGTCATTTTATGTTGAGGATTTAAATGTAATTTAAATGTTGTGCTCTTTATTTCCTTGTGTTGACCCACTGACTCACGACAGGTCTATCCGGTTATAGAGGAAAGTTTATGCTCCTGGACATCAGAGCTTGCTACATGGACCAAATATCTGGATTCTTTCAAAGTATCATTGAATGATGATCAACAATCTCCTCATCTTGTTTGTAGTACGCTATTGATAAGTGATCAGATAGTATGATCTTATCCACCACTCGTTTGAAATGGTCAACATTGAGTTTGTTGCAGATATACAAATCCAAATAGCTCCTTAATGCCTTCACTGGAGATATTCAGTGGATCAGACAGCATCTATGGAGGGAGATGGGTTGAAGATGAGTTCTAATCTGAAACGTTGTCTGTCCATTCCCTCCACAGAGTTCCTCCAGCACTTTGTGTTTTGCTCAAGATTCCAGCACCTGCCTTCCTTGTGTCTCCTCAATACCTTCCCCTTTGTTACTTGTCTAACGTTTATGTATGTCCAGACCCATCTACAAAATGAACATAATTAGGACTGGACCATAAATGCTGGCCTTGTCAGAGGTGTCTGTGGAATGACTTTTAAAAAGTCTATGATTCTGTTGTCTTACCTTTCTGTTTAAGGCATATCATCTCACAAATTATTAATAATGACAGGTCTGTTAGAAGGCCCAACAGTGACTTTACCAGAATATTTGATGCATGGTTTAGGAAAAACCCAGACAGAGATGAGTAAAGCAGATCTTGAATGAACTAGTGATTCCTGATAAATATATTCAATCTAAAGACGTGCGTGTTTTCTTTTTATTATTTTATTCACAGGAATGCAGGTTCTTCAAACATTTTCAATGTCCAGGCAAAACTGTCCATACAAGCCTCGTCTTCAACTTGAAGATCTGTCATTTTGTAAATCAATTGATTTAGTGTTTACATAACTCTGAGATTGTTTTGCTTTCAACGTGATGCAATCGTGAGCAGGAGAAACCTGCCATGTGTTGGGGAAATGATGTGGTTATCAGGAACTGTACCGTGTGAGTGACTGAGCACCCAACATGACAGCAGTGACAGTGGCTTGCAAAAGTTTTCATACCTCTTGAACTTTTCCACATTTTGTCACGTTACAACCACAAACGTAAATGTATTTTATTGGGATTTTATGTGATAGACCAACACAAAGTGGTGCATAATTGTGAAGTGGAAGGAAACTGATACATGGTTTCAAATTTTATTACAAATAAAAAACTGAAAAGTGTGGCGTGCAAAAATATTCTGTCCCCCTAAGTCAATACTTTGTAGAACCACCTTTCGCTGCAATTACAGCTGCAAGTGCTTTTGGGGTTTGTCTCTACCAGCTTTGCACATCTAGAGACTGAAATGTTTGCCCATTCTTCTTTGCAAAATAGCTCAAGCTCAGTCAGATTGGATGGAGAGCATCTGTGAACTGCAATTTTCAAGTCTTGCCAGAGATTCTCAATTGGATTTAGGTCTGGACTTTGACTGGGCCATTCTAAGACATGAATATGCTTTGATCTAAACCATTCCATTGTAGCTCTGGCTGTGTGTTTAGGGTCGTTGTCCTGCTGGAAGGTGAACCTCCGCCCCAGTCTCAAGTCTTTTGCAGACTCTAACAGGTTTTCTTCCAAGAATGCCCTGTATTTGGCTCCATCAATCTTCCCATCAACTCTGACCAGCTTCCCTGTCCCTGCTGAAGAAAAGCATCCCCACAGCATGATGCTGCCACCACCATGTTTCACAGTGGGGATGGTGTGTTCAGGGTGATGTGCAGTGTTAGTTTTCCGCCACACATGGCGTTTTGCATTTAGGCCAAAAACTTCAATTTTGGTCTCATCAGACCATGTTTGCTGTGTCCCCCACATGGCTTGTGGCAAACTGCAAGCGGGACTTCTTATGGCTTTGTTTCAACAATGGCTTTCTTCTTGCCACTCTTCCATAAAGGCCCACTGAGCTGTGGATCTCTGTAGCTCCTCCAGAGTTACCATGGGCCTCTTGGCTGCTTCTCTGATCAATGCTCTCCTTGCCCGGCCTGTCAGTTTAGGTGGACAGCCATGTCTTGGTAGGTTTGCAGTTGTGCCATACTCTTTCCATTTTCGGATGATGGATTGAACAGTGCTCTGTGAGATGTTCAAAGCTTGGGATATTTTTTTATAACCTAACCCTGATTTAAACTTCTCCACAACTTTATCCCTGACCTGTCTGGTGTGTTCCTTGGGCTTCATGATGCTGTTTGTTCACTAATATTCTCTAACAAACCTCTGAGGCCTTCACAGAACAGCTGTATTTATACTGAGATTAGATTACACACAAGTGGACTCTATTTACTAATTAGGTGACTTCTGAAGCCAATTGGTTGCACTGGATTTTATTTAGGGGTAACAGAGTAAAGTGGGCTGAATAGTTTTGCACGCCACAACTTTTCAGTTTTTTATTTGTAAAAAATTTGAAAACCATGTATAATTTTCCTTCCACTTCACAATTATGCGCCACTTTGTGTTGGTCTAGCACATAAAATCTCAATAAAATACATTTATGCTTGTGGTTGTAACGTGACAAAAAATGTGGAAAAGTTCAAGGGGTATGAAAACTTTTGCAAGCCACTGTATATGCTGCACAGAGTTCTGGACATTTATTTGACACATTCAAACCAATGAGCAGTCCAACAGATAGTGTGTTGTTCCACCGAGATGATTTACACGATGTTTACTGGTATCAATTAACCCGTACCTTGATTGCATAACCTCGTAAGAACTTCAGCTAGTAGCAAGATATCAAGACCAATCTGTTCAAAGATCAATGATCGTAAGATCATTCATAATTTCATTTTCTGTTGCATACATTTTGTGAGCCGCACATGGTCTCCGGTTTAATGCTTGTCTGGCTGTTGGCTCTTTGGCAGTTCTGCAGCCCCTCCCCATGTCCTGTCTGTGTGTCACTCACTGTGCCCCTCGCATGTCCGTGTGCCCCTCACGTGTCTGTGTGCCCCCTCAGGTGTCCGTGCCCCACACATGTCCATGTACCCTTCATCTTGCCCTCATGTGCCTTGAACTCACCAGTCATGCCTTTAGTTGCCACGTGAATATGCTGCTTCAAATGGCCTGTGCTGACCAAGCCTATGGCCGGGTGCCACACGCCTGCCTCTGACGTGCTGTGATGCCATCACTTGTTTATTACCTGGGAGATATTTTGCTATGTTAAAGACATTATATAAATACCCACGTTACATAAGCGATATTGGTAAAGGATGATGGTCATAGATCTCCCACAAATGAATTCATTAGATGGTACACAAAAAGCTGGAGAAACTCAGCGGGTGCAGCAGCATCTAAGGAGCGAAGGAGATAGGCGACGTTTCGGGTCGAGACCCTTCTTCCAATCAACAATTCCTGTCACCGCTTCAATCAACAATTCCTGTCCCACCTTACCTCCACCAAGGACCTGAAATTAGCCCGCCTCCAGGCCGTTCCAGCCACCGACAATCCCCGACTCGACCGCCCGCAGGCCCCGGGCCTCAACTCTGGCCCGAGCCGCCGGCCTGAGTCCCCCGACGCCATCTTGTCCACGAGGAGCGCCTCCAGGACTCACCAGGACGCCACCTTCACCGACCTCCACGCCGATGCTGCCGCCGACCTCCACCTGCCTACTGATGATGCCCAGCCCCGCTGCCTGCCCGATAACTGTGTTTATCTCCCCCACTCCGATTCCACCGCCCATCACCAGCACAATGCGACTGCCGAACCTCGCCGTCCCCCCGGGACCACCTAACCCCATCGCCGCACCGGGCCCATCCAGCATCGCCGGTGTACTGGGCCCGCCGAAGACCACAGCCGCACCCGCCTCACCTTGCATCGCCGCCGGACCGGGGCTCCCCGAACACGGCCGCCGCACCGCACCCCACTCATCTCGCCGCCTCACCGGTCGGACCGACCACCCGCCCACCGGGACCTCCAACGCATCGCCCACCAACCCCGACTCCACTGCCCGCCGACCCACGACACTCCACCGCCCTCCAGCAGCCCACAGCCGTCGCCTCACCTGCAGACTGGACTCTGCAGTGGGCCTGAAGCCTCCACGTTGCTAACTCCTCCCACCGCTCTGTCTTTAACGGCACTGGGTCCTAGTGCCTGTCTCCCCGGCCCCAGTAACCTTAGTGGCTATTCCACTGGGTCTTCCCATCCCCCCCCCCCCACCATGTAACCCCTGCTCTTCCCCACCCACACCACAGCCCCCATACCCCCCCCACCGCCTGACCACCCTCCACCCCCCACCACACAACGCTTTTGTCCTCAGTCCACTCACCTGCCTTCCTCCGGCCACAACCCCCATCCTTGCCGCGTGTTCACCATCCCCCCGGACCTCCCCCTCTCCGACATCGAACGGTCTGTCCTCAGCAGAGGTCTCACCTTTGTCCCCCTCCGTCCCCACCTCAATGAGTTCCGCGCCCACCACGACTTGGAGCTCTTCTACCGTCGCCTCCGCCTCACAGCGTTCTTCCACGGGAAGAAGCCCTCGCCCCCCACTGATGATCCCTTTTCCCGTCCCGCACGTACCGCCTCCACTTGGACCCCCCCTCGTAGCCTTCCGGCTGTAGAACTATTTATCCAGAACTGCCGTCGGGACATCAACCGCCTCGACTTCTCCACCCCCCTGTCTCACTCCAATCTCTCCAGCCCTGAACGTACTGCCATCGACTCACTCCGTAACAACCCAGACTGGGTTATCAAACCCGCCGACAAGGGAGGTGCCGTGGTAGTCTGGCGCGTCGATCTCTACAAAGCGGAGGCCGCACGCCAACTCTCGGACACCTCCTCCTACTTACCCCTGGACCATGACCCCACTGACGAACACCAGGCCACCATCTCGAGCACCATAACCAAAAAAAAAGGAAGAAGGGTCTCGACCCGAAACGTCGCCTATCTCCTTCGCTCCTTAGATGCTGCTGCACCCGCTGAGTTTCTCCAGCTTTTTGTGTACCCTCGATTCTCCAGCATCTGCAGTTCCTTCTTTAAAAAAAAAGAATTCATTAGATGATAAGTTATAAATCCCTCCCCACCTATGTTCAAGGCACCTCAGACACTCTCCGTCGGCTCCGCGCATTCGATTCTCCAGGCCCCCATCCTCTCATCTTTACCATGGACATTCAGTCACTCTACACCTCCATCCCCCACCAGGACAGTCTCAAAGCCCTCCGGTTCTTCCTCGACCAGAGGAGCAACCCATACCCGTCCACTGACACCCTCCTCCGCCTAGCGGAGTTGGTCCTTACCCCTCAATAACTTCTCTTTTGATTCCTCCCATTTCCTCCAAACACAAGGCGTAGCTATGGGCACTCGCATGGGCCCCAGCTACGCTTGCCTCTTTGTCGGGTACGTCGAACAATCCTTGTTCTCGGCGTACCAGGGCCCCATCCCCGACCTCTACCTCCGTTACATCGACGACTGCTTTGGTGTCACCTCCTGCACCCACACACAACTGACTGACTTCATCCATTTCACCACCAACCTCCATCCGGCACTCAAATACACTTGGACCATTTCCGACATTTCCCTACCATTCCTTGACCTCACCATCTCTATTGCAGGTGATACACTCCTGACCGACATCCACTACAAACCAACTGACTCCACAGCTACCTGGACTACTCTTCCTCCCACCCTGCTTCCTGTAAGGACTCCATCCCCTATTCCCAATTCCTCCGTCTACGCCGCATCTGCTCCCAGGATGAGGTGTTCCACACCAGGTCATCACAAATGGCCTAATTCTTCAGAGAACGGGGATTCCCCTCCCCCACTATAGATGAGGCTCGCACCAGGGTCTCCACCATACCCCGCAACACTGCCCTCGCTCCCCATTCCCCCACACGCAACAAGGGCAGAGTCCCCCTGGTCCTCACCTTTCACCTCACCAGCTGGAAAATACAACACATAGTCCTCCACCAGTTTCGCCACCTCCAACGTGACCCCTCCACTCGCCACATCTTCCTATCTCCCCCCCTGTCTGCCCTCCGCAAAGACCGCTCCCTCCGTAACTCCCTTGTCAATTCTTCCCGCTCTACCCCTTCCCTGGGCACTTTCCCTTGCAACCGCAAGAAATGCAACACTTGTCCCTTCACCTCCCCCTCCACTCCTTTCAGGGACCCAAGCAGTCCGTCCAGGTCCGACAGAGGTTCACCTGCACCTCCTCCAACCTCATCTACTGCATCCGCTGCTCCAGATGTCAGATGATCTCTATCGGTGAGACCAAGCGGAGGCTTGGCGATCGTTTCGCCGAACACCTCCGCTCGGTCCGCATTAATCAACCCGACCTCCCGGTGGCTCAGCACTTCAACTCCCCCTCCAATTCCGTATCCGACCTCTCGGTCCTGGGCCTCCCCCACGGCCAGAGTGAGCAACACCGCAAGTTGGAGGAACAGCACCTCATATTCCGCTTGGGGAGTCTGCATCCTCTGGGCTTGAACATTGAATTTTCTCAATTCTGTTAACCCTTGCTGTCTCCTCCCCTTCCCACCTCTCCCTCAGCCCTCGGGCCCTGGCATTCCCTCTCTATCTCTCTCCCCCACCCTAGTCACACTAGCTTCTCATTTTCACACCACAAACAGCTTACAATGGCTTGTTCCCTTTATCATCGATACTTTTTTGCATATCTTTCATTCATTGTTCCTTATCTCTCCACATCACCGTCTATATCTCTCGTTTCCCTGATCCCTGACCAGTCTGAAGAAGGGTCTCGACCCGAAACGTCGCCTATCTCCTTCGCTCCTTAGATGCTGCTGCACCCGCTGAGTTTCTCCAGCCTTTTGTGTGCCCTCATTAGATGATAGAACAGTTCTAGAGGTTTATACATTTATTTCTTCCCCTGTTGCCTTGCTTCAACTTTGGTGCCATTTTCCTGGAATGATTTTATCATAAACTGTCATTTTGCACTATTTTTCTGAGAACTTAACAGATAATCCTATCTTGTAACAGTCTGCAGTGCTAAACGACACCTTTCTATTTTACATCATTTCTCCTCAAAGCGGCAGTGCATCTGACTTGGTGTGACAATAAGAATAGCAAGTGCAACGTGACTAAAAACTCTTCAGGTGTTGTTTGCTAATGTGCCGATGTGCCTGTGTTATCCCCTCCCGGGTCTGACAATGTACCTCGTGCCCCATAGAAGCACGTGAGGCTAACCAGCCGGGCCAGAGATAGCTACCTAGATCTCCTGTACCCAAACGCAAGTGAAGCATCCTGAGCCCACTGTTCTAAAGCCTGGACAGAAGGAGCACAGTTTTACACCGATTTCTGACCATTTTGATTGAAGATGTGTTTCAGTTCAGGTCAGATTGAGTTTATTGTCACATGTACTGAGGTACTTTTGTTGTGTACTAACCAGTCAACAGAAAGACAATACACGATTACAATCGAGCCGCCCACAGTGTACGGGATACATTATAAGGGAATGTGTTGGCCCCTCCTAGGATGGAATATTTCAGGATCATGTGACGGGAGCTGCAAGAAACCCAGGTCTGTGAGATGCTGTGGTACACCCGGTTACAACATGAATCACAGTACAGCACAGAGACAGGCCTTCAGCCACAATGCCTGGGCTTTAATATGCTTCCAATCCCCCATGTTGACCACGCTGCCACACATTGGCCTCTGACACACTCTGATGCTATCATTTGCTTGTTAATCCTTGGGATATTTTGCTATGTTGAAGCTGCATGAGTACCAGTAAAGTCAGTTAAAGGATGTCGGTCACGGATCACCCGTTAATTAATTAATTAAATGATAGAACAGCTCAAGTGGTTATTTGTGTAGGAAGGAACTGCAGATGTTGGTTTAAACAGAAGGTAGACACAAAAAGCTGGAGCCACTCAGTGAGTCAGGCAGCATCTCTGGAGTAACTCAATGGGTCAGGCAGCATCTCTGGAGTAACTCAGTGAGTCAGGCAGCATCTCTGGAGTAACTCAGTGAGTCAGGCAGCATCTCTGGAGTAACTCAGTGGGTCAGGCAGCATCTCTGGAGTAACTCAATGGGTCAGGCAGCATCTCTGGAGTAACTCAGTGAGTCAGGCAGCATCTCTGGAGTAACTCAATGGGTCAGGCAGCATCTCTGGAGTAACTCAGTGGGTCAGGCAGCATCTCTGGAGTAACTCAGTGAGTCAGGCAGCATCTCTGGAGTAACTCAGCGGGTCAGGCAGCATCTCTGGAGTAACTCAGTGAGTCAGGCAGCATCTCTGGAGTAACTCAGTGGGTCAGGCAGCATCTCTGGAGTAACTCAGCGGGACAGGCAGCATCTCTGGAGTAACTCAGCGGGACAGGCAGCATCTCTGGAGTAACTCAGCGGGACAGGCAGCATCTCTGGAGTAACTCAGCGGGTCAGGCAGCATCTCTGGAGTAACTCAGCGGGATAGGCAGCAATATGTTGTTGAACTTTGCTGCAAGAAGTGTCAATTCACCCACTCCAATCACTGACTGGAACTTGCTGCAATGAAAAACAATAACCAATGAGAGAATTTAAAATCAATGAGTCAGTAAAAAGGAATTGGAATAGACTTTCTACGGTCTGTTTAATTGTCCCAAAGACAAGTTGATTCCTGTGCAATTGAGTAGTCTTCTCGTGGTTTCAGTGAGTCTGATCCGTAATTTCACCCCTCATCAGCGTCGCTTTCACTTGTGTTATCTCTCTCCTTCACGTGCAAACTCCATCCATTCATCCCTCAGCTTTCAGTTGTCAAGTCAAGTCACATTTATTTATATAGAACATTTAAAAAACAACTCTCATTGACCAAAGTGCGTTACATTTGTTATAAGAGTAGTATACACAAGCAGGCTACATACATATATACAAATAGCCCTCGCTCAGAGGACGTCAGGAAAGGCTTGGGAGAACAGATACGTTTTTAGACAAGACTTAAAGGAGTCGGATGGAGGGGGCAGTTCTAATGGGGAGGGGGATGTTGTTCCACAGTCTAGGAGCTGCGACCGCAAAGGCGCGGTCGCCCCTGAGCTTTTGCGTAGACTGCGGGACATTCAGCAACCCCAAGTCGGCCGATCTGAGGGACCTGGAGGTGGTGTGGTGGGTGAGAAGACTTTTAATGTAGGTGGGGGCTTTGTAGACAAAGAGGAGGATCTTGAAATTTATTCGTAACCTCACAGGGAGCCAGTGGAGAGAGGCCAGGATCGGGGTGATGTGGTCTCTGGAAATTATCTTTTAATTAGTGTCATATTTTGTTGAGTAATGTGGCTATTTTTTATATGTTACCCACGAAGATTCAATTGCATGAGGTGTTTTCATTCATTGCGGCAGTTCTGATTGGAGTTGTGATCGCAAGCAGTGGACCATATAAAATAAATGTGGGATTGGCTCTGTGTGAAGTGACCTGTAATGCAGACAAATACATTTTATATTTCCTCTCAGTTGAGACGAATGACCACCATAAGCAGCAATCTATAAACTGCAACTGGTTATTGTGAAGGGAGAGAGTTTGACAATGTAGATTGTTGTTGTGTGTGTGGATAGTGTTACAATCCCTTATACTGCAGTGTTTCAGGTAATGGTGCCCGCTTTATCATTCGCAAGGTTGAGGTTGTCCTGAAACCTATTCTTGAGGAAACAAGGGTTGATTCCTTGGCATGCCATGTGTACGGGCGATGTACACTTGGTCTTTGCACAACTAAGATAAGGACAGAGATAGTCCACGTTAAAGTTCTTACTGTCTCCGACTACATTTTACCTCTGTTTGCTTTGTTGTTAACTTCTCCCAACAATGATTTATTCCACATTGTCCTGTTTTCACACCTTACCTATACCTTCCTTATCTATGCACTTCCTTATCTATGCACTTCCTTATCTATGCACTTCCTTATCTATGTACCGCCCACTGCCCTGACATCAGTCTGACGAAGGGTCTCGACCCGAAACATCACCCATTCCTTCTCTCCAGATGTGCTGCCTGTCCCGCTGAGTTACTCCAGCATTTTGTGTCTATCTTCGAGTTAAAGTTCTGAATTGGGACAAGGTCAACTATGATGATATTAGACAAAAGTCTTCTCGGAATCAACCAAGCCTTTTCACGGTCAATCAGAAATAGGGGATAAATAGGTTATTAAACCAACATTGTAAGCGAGGCTTTTGATAGATTCACTGGCACTTCCAGTGTTACTGGCAGGCGTGGAGATAACCATATAACCATTTAACAAAAATAACAATTACAGCACGGAAGCAGGCCCTCTCGGCCCTTCCAGTCTATGCCGACCATTTGTTTTCCCCTAGTCCCATCTACCTGCACTCAGACCATACCCCTCCATTCCCTTCCCGTCCATATACCTATCCACTTTACTCTTAAATGTTAAAATCGATCCTGCCTCCACCACTTCTGCTGGAAGCTCATTCCACACAGCCACCACCCTCTGAGTAAAGAAGTTCCCCCTCACGTTACCCCTAAACTTCTGTCCCTTAATTTTCATGTCATGCCCTCTTGTTTGAATCTTCCCTACCCTCAATGGGAAAAGCTTATCCACGTCAACTCGGTCTATCCCTTTCATCATTTTAAAGACCTCAATCAAGTCCCCCCTTAACCTTCTGCGCTCCAAAGAATAATGACCTAACTTGTTCAACCTTTCTCTGTAACATAGTTGCTGGAACCCAGGCAACATTGCTGGAACCCAGGAGATGTAGGGAGTCTCTCCTTAGTTCTGATGCTCGGTGAGATTGTTGCAGGATTAATCTCGGATTAATATCAGTGTGGATGTAATTGAAAGAGAAGATGATATATAGTTGTATGTATTTTTATTTTTTTTAACTTTTTTTAAATATTTTTAAAATGTCTTTAATTAGTTCAGTTTTAAATGTTGTTACATGTCATTGATTTAGCAATGAATTTTATAAACAATTTCAGGAGTCAATTGTACCAAGATTATTCAATTTATACACGCAGGCGTATGACGAAAATAAACTACCAGAAACTTTAGCAGAATCAACAATAACGCTTATACCAAAAAAAGATAAAGACTTAGAGGAACCGGGTTCTTACAGAGCTGTATCACTTCTAAACACGGATCAGAACATTTTAGCAAAGATTCTAGCAAGAAGACTGAATAATTATATTAACAAATTGGTAAACCTGGATCAAACGGGATTTATACCCAAATGACAATCATTTAATAACTTAAGGCTTTTCAATATAATGTACTCTCACAAAGAGGACATTGAAGATATTTCAGTCATTACGTCGGATGCAGAGAAAGCATTTGATCAGGTAGAATGGCAGTATTTATATAAGGTACTCCAAAAATTTAATACGGGAGATAATTTTATTAGATGGGTTAAATTACTTTAAGATAAACCTACGGCAAGAATATTAACTAATAATATGTTATCTCCAAAATTGTATCTTTCAAGGGGTAATAGGCAGGGATGTGCCTTATCACCATTGCTATTTGCCCTTATGATAGAACCGCTGGCTGAAAGGATTAGAAATCATCCGAATATTCACGGATATAATGCTAAGGACTCAAAGAATAAAATTTCATTATATGCTGACGATATTCTTTTATATATTACTAATACACAAACGAGTATCCCCACCTTATTAACACTAATCGAGGAATTTGTTTTTTTGGAATTTGGCCAATTTTATGCCACTATTAAATAAACTGAATGTTATGATTAAATTTTGGAAAACGATACCGCTCTCATTGAAAGGTAGAATTAACGCTATAAAAATGACTTTCTTACCACAATTAATATATTTGTTTCAAGCGATCCCAATACGAATTCAAAATATTTTTTCAAAAAACTAGATTATAATATCACTAATTTTATATGGGATTAATAGAGCACACAGAATTCAACGAAAGCATCTGTGTAAACCTAAAGAAGTTGGGGTTTATCATTACCTAACTTTACGTATTACTCCTGGGCAGTGCATATAAAGAACATAATGTACTGGGGTTGGATAGTTCCAATCACCAGTCGGATTGGATAAGAATGGAGAAAGAGGAGAGTTTCCCATACGATATAAGAACGATCTTGTTCTCGCCAATAAAATTGAATAGAATAATATATAAGAAGAACACAATTATTCACAATACAATAAGAATTTGGAAACAAATAAAATTGAAATTAAATAATCTATCAGTACTAACCCCAATATTGAATAATCCTGCATTCAAACCATCTCTTATCGACAAAACATATAAACATTGGGATAGACTGGGAATTAGGAAGTAGGAGATATGTATGAATTGGGTAAATTGTTATCATTTCAACAATTAAAATGAAAATTTAAATTGAATGATAATCAATATTTTAAATATATACAGATATGTGACTTTATGAAGAAAATATATATATAGATTTCAAACTATATTTTTAGACCCTTTAGAAGAAGCAATGAATATTAAGGCCGATTCACAAAAACTAATATCATATTTTTATAATAGTATGTTAAATAGAGAATTACCCTCAACAGATGCACTAAGAGAAGATTGGAAACATGAACTAATGATAAAGATTCCGAAAGATAGATGGGAAAAGTATCTGATGAACATAATTCAGACCTCCAACTATCCCGCTTTTGGCGGGATTTCCCGCTTTTTAGGTTCCCTTCCCGCCATTCCGATTTGTAACCTAAATTATCCCGCTAAATTGACATTTTCCGATGTACCGACCTCCCAACTATCCCGCTTTTTAGGTTCCCTTCCGCCATTCCGATTTGTGCTCCATTCTGCAACCCCGCCCACTCCCCGGCTCCGTCTAATCAGGAAGAAGCGAGCTTGTGTGCAAATATACTAGAGCAAGGTGATCGTTGGTTGTGAGTGAGTGAGAGAGAGAGAGAGAGCGCAACAACAAAAACGTAGAAGTGGAGAATAAGAGCGTTTCGCTCGCCTTCCTTCCCTCTCTTGGATTAATCGGTGCTCTGGCCCGCCGACTGCCGCGCTGAAGCAGCGGACACGGACACGATCCTGCACCTCTTTTCTCTTTTTCTTTGGAGGTCAACGACGAGCATGAACTCCAGCAGTATTTACGCCAGCCGTAAGCGGCGAAAGCCAGTTCAGAAGAGGTAAGGCAGTGTCACTTCCTGGAAACTCTGTTTCCAGTGCTTTTTGTTTCTTATTTTGCCAGGTCATCATGCTTACAAGGTCGTTCTGATCTCGCTGGATCGTGATTTCCCTTTTTGCATTGTAGCTTGTTTTAGTTTCTTTGTAAGCGATTGTATACGCTGTGCTTGACAAAAACAAATAGACCGACTGAGTTGTTCCGGATTTTTTGCTGCTTTCATTGTGTATAAGCAGGTAAATTATGTAGGACCCCAACAATCATCACCACCACGAAATATTAACTGTTTAATACTATAATCAAAATCTACGATCCGCTTCAGCGGGAATCGGCTTGCGTAACAGAAAGTAAACATTGCACTCTTGAAAACTAATCCCAACTAGACCCAACTAATAACTTGTAGTGTCCGCAGGACACTTGTCAGTGTATAATTCTCTGTGTTCTTTGTGAATAGAAATATAAAACATATTTATTTTAATACATGAATTCTATCTGAATGTTAAAGTAGCGTGACATTTAACTATAGAATTTAGCAAGAGTAAAGAGTCGTATGCTCCTTCAGTAATTTATACCAGACTAGGCTCAGATACTTACAATTTATAAACAAACAGATTTATGCATAACCCTTTCTTCGTTTCGCTTGTGGAATTCATTTTCCCAACGTTCTTCCACAACACGGAAACATAGAACTACAGATGACTTTGTAATGACTGTTTACATAATTTGCATTGTTTTTTTTTATTCTGGTGGGGTAAAAGAGGACACATACCCATGAATAGTAATTATCACTAATTACCATCAAAAAATGAAATGCATTTTGCAATGATGACTGGAACTACACAGATTATATTTGTTTAAAATTTGAATTGAAATACATTACGTACAATATTCTGCATCCTTTGTGCTAAGTATTTGAATACAACCATTTAATTACCTCATTTATAGATCTCATATCTTCCAGGTATGTTTCCTTTATGGTTGAACCCTTGATTTCCAAAGTTTAACAAAGAATTATAAATGTTTCAGCATACATGTACCTTTTTCACATTTTGGCATTTAAAATACTTCTTCACAATTTAGAATTTGTGACATGGGACCCCGAATAGGGCGCCGCGACATATTATGAATTTTCATTTAAAAATATGAATTTTGAGGGGAAATATTATGAATTTTGACAATCAAATGTTGGGAGGTCTGCATAATAATAATTCAAAAACAAGGTTGATGTAGAAAATGCAATAAATTTTAGAGCGATATATAAAGATATATTTACAAAGCTCTTCAAGTATATTTACAAGCTCTTCAACAAATTAAACAAAGACCAAAAAGTATTATTTATCCTTAACTATTAAAAATGTGGATTAGTAATATGACGGACATAGCTCACCTTGAAGAAATGAGACTCCGCCTAATAGATAAATATGACCAATTCTTAAGGAGTTGGTCCCCTTTCATCGACTTTTTGGAATTTTGTGATGCAGCAGTAGCGTAAAGATTACTGATTTCAGGTTAGGTCGTGGGTAGATTTACATCTCCGAACAAAGATTTGAATTCTTTCTTTTTTAAGGGTCTTTTTCTCCTATTTCTACTTTCTACTTTTTTTTATATACACACTTCACGTTTTTCTATTTTCTACTCTCTATTTTTCCTCTTTTTCTTCTCTCTATTTCTTGTCTTTTTTTAATTTCCTTTTCAAAAACATAAAACTAGAGGTTGTACATAGAATGTATTACGTTATGACATAGTTGGCACCTAAAATTAGATGCCACTGTATTGTTTTGTACTGTATTAACTTCTAATAAAATAAACACACAAAAAAAATTTTGATTGATATCAACGACAGCTTTTAGTGCTCGCCCAGCTGTTATCAGGAAACTGAATCATCCTACCACAACCAGAGAACAGTGCTGAACTACTGTCGACCTCTTTGGACTATCCTTGATCGGACTTTGCTGGCTTTACCTTGCACTAAACGTTATTCCCTTATCCTGTAAATGGATCAATTACAATCATGTATTGTCTTTCTGCTGACTGGTTGGCACGCAACAAACAGCTTTTCACTGTACACATGACAATAAACTAAAGTGAAGTGAAGGCCATCTCCTGCTCTGCGTGCAGTCGCTGGCGGTCACAGGTGGTCCCTCGGGCCGACCTCCAGCCCTGCATCAGCAAGCCCCTGGACCAACGCAGCTCAACAACGATGTTACACCACCCGCCAAAGGCAATCGTTACAGCATCTAGATCCAGTAACGTTTGCATTTCCCAGCTCTAACCTCACGGATTGATTTAGCTTTCTGGTGCAAGTTTAATTATTCAGGATTTGCTTTTGATATTGATATGTGGAAGATTGGATCAAACCACCCAGTGAGTTCCACCTGTGCAAAGAAATGGAATAAGAAAGAACACGGGGGCTGTCAGTACAAAGCTACAGCCTCAGTTTCACGTGACATTGATCAACTAGTTGACCTTTTCTCTTGTAGTCATCGGCATTTGAACCACGATAGTGTGGCTCTGTGTCACTGAGCTCGGCTGCACTGTTGCTAACATTCTAAAGCATTTCACAATCACCATTTAACTTCTTCTTAGATCAAAGGGGATAAGAACATTTACGATGAAGATATTTTCTCAGAAATGATACATCAAGTTTCTGGCTATCGCTTCACACAAACACGTTAATACTCTGCCAAGCATGAGTAGGTTTCAGCAGGTGCCTGGAGCAGACGTGAAGATGCCGTGTATATGTACTGGCACACTGGAGCATGCACATCAGTCTACGTGTACAGCCGTCTTAGCACACCTTACTGTCACAAGGTAAACACTGGCCTGGAGAAATGAAATCCTCCATGCATTGGCACTGTCAGCTGACAGCTTATTGTCATATTCTACACAGATGGATAGATTTTTAAATATGAAGTAAAAGGATAGAGGGAGGCAGCAGATCAGCCAGAGGTTTACTGAATGGCAGGCTGCTCACGAGATGCCAAATGGCCATCTCTGCCTCTCTCTCTGCCTCTCTCTCTGCCTTTCTCTCTCTCTCTGCCCCTCTCTGCCTCTCTTTCTGTCTGTGTGTGTGTGTGTGTATCTCTCTCTCTGCCCCTCTCTCTCTCTGCCTCTCTCTCTATCTCCCTCTGCCCCCTCTCTCTTGCTGCCTCTCTCTCTGTCTTTCTCTTTCTCTCTCTCTCTCTCTTTCTCTCTGTCTCTGTCTCTGTCTCTCTCTCTGTCTCCCTGTCTCTGTCTCTCTCTGTCTCTCTCTCTGTCTCTCTGTCTAACTCTCTCTCTGTCTCTGTCTCTCTCTCTGTCTCTCTGTCTCTTTCTCTGCCTCTATTTGCCTGTGTCTCTGTCTCTCTCTCTCTGTCTCTGTCTCTCTCTGTCTGTCTGTCTGTCTGTCTCTCTCTCTCTCTCTCTCTCTCTCTCTCTCTCTCTCTCTGTCTCTCTCTCTCGCTCTCTCTCTCTCACCTGTTGTGTTACAGCTCAATACCTGAACCATCTCAGACGGAATTGGATCAGTCTGTGCCAGCTTATTGCCATAACAACTGCCTGCCTGTTGTGGGAAGTGCTGCATTTAGCTTTTTCATGGATTTGTAAAAACGCATGAAGCCATATAAATAAAGTAGCAGCTGAGTGGGATTGTGCCTGTGTGACTGTGTGATGTCCACATGATGTTCTCACTCAGCACCAGGGAGTTCGGCATGCCAGGGTGCCCCACCCCTACACGTACACACCACAAGTAAACACCTCCCCCTCCCAGTTCTCCGACCAGTGTTGCTGTCTCCGACTACATGTTATCTCTGTTTGTGTGTTGTTAGCTTCTCCCAGCTAACAATGATATATTCCACATTTTCCTTGATCTCCATCCCCTTTGTCCTGTTTTCACACCGTGCATCTCCTTATCCATATCCCATCCACTTCGCTTGGCATCAGTCTGAAGAAGGGTCTCGACCCGAAACTTCACCCATTCCTTCTCTCCAGAGATACTGCCTGTCCCGCTGAGTTACTCCAGCATTTAGTGTCTATCTTCGGTTTAAACTAGCATCTGCAGTTCCTTCCTACATGGTTAAACACTCCTGGCTCTCCTGAGGGCTTGATTAGGCATGGATGTGCTTCTGCCCGGCTTGGCTGAGGCAGTGACTGGTGCCAGCATTGCCTGCATCTCTAGAACACAGGGGATGGGGCTAGGCTGCTCACACCTCTGGCAATCTCAACCAGGTAAGTGAGAGCCCCATGCGTATGAAGGAACTGCTGATGCTGGTATAAACCAAAGATAGACACTAAATGCTGGAGTAACTCAGCAGGACAGGCAGCATCTCTGGAGAGAAGGAATGGGTGATGTTTTGGGTCGAGACTCTTCTTCAGACCCGAAACGTCACCCATTCCTTTTCTCCAGAGATGCAACAGACAATAGGTGCAGGAGTAGGCCATTCGGCCCCTCGAGGCAGCACCGCCATTCACTGTGATCATGGCTAATCATCCAAAATCAGTACCCCGTTCCTGCCTTCTCCCCATATCCCTTGACTCCGCTATCTTTAAGAGCTCTATCTTCACTCTTGAAAATATCCAGAGAACTGGCCTCCACCGCCCTCTGAGGCAGAGAATTCCACACTCACAACTCTGTGTGAAAAAGTGTTTCCTCATCTCTGTTCCAAGTGGCTTACTCCTTATTCTTAAACTGTGGCCCCTGGTTCTGGACTCCCCCAACATCGGGAACATGTTTCCTGCCTCTAGCATGTCCCACTGAGTTACTCTATGTGTGAGTGAGATCCTCAAGTACAGTTAGAACAGTTGGCACATGCTTTGGAAGATCTGACCCAACCACCCATTCTCCCACGTCCTCCCTGGCTGGGCCACCACACAGCTGAATGTTGAGGAGCCTTTACCGGGGAAGGGTCTGCTAGACTCCCCACTAAAATAAAACTGGTGACAAGCGCAGGAATCAAGCTTGAGTGGAGCACAGGTCAGGAGGAGGAGTGGGTTGATTGCTGTGACTTGCTGAAGCTTCCACTAGAGAGAGCAGGCACTGCTCACATTACTGAATGTAATGTGTACGGCAATGAGTCTGGAAACAGGAGCAGTCAACATGTAGGTGCTGCAAATGCAAATCTGTGTTTCAGAGGCTGACTGACTCAATGTGACGGTCTCTGCATTGCCGTCACATTGCATTAGGCTGCATCATTCAGTTTGGTACTCATTAGCGTTGGCCCTTGAACACATATGATTGATTGAAGGCAAGGTGGGGTCTGTGGGTGGGTGGGAGATTGCTGCTGGGAATCTAGAAACACATTGCAAATTTGCTTGACCTTTGCAAAGTGGGGTTGAGACAGAAGTGGGAAGAGTCAATATCTGAAAGATGTGTGAGTGGGGCGAGATGAGAGTCTGTGTTGGTTGACCAGGAGGGCTGGCTTGGTATCTGCTCTCTCATTCACTCACTAACATACTGGAGGATACTGATCGATGAATAACCAATGCTTTATTAACCCAGTAAAAACCGGTGGAGGCCGTTTCTCTGGATAACTTCAAGAGAGAGTTAGATAGGGCTCTTAAAGAGAGCAGAGTCATGAGATATGGGGAGAAGGCAGGAACGGGGTACTGATTGTGGGTGGAGAGGTGACGTTTCACAGAGTGCTTGAAGTAACTCAGCAGGTCAGGCAGCATCTGTGGAGAACATGGATAGGTGACGTTTCACAGAGTGCTGGAGTAACTCAGCAGGTCAGGCAGCATCTGTGGAGAACATGGATAGGTGACGTTTCACAGAGTGCTGGAGTAACTCAGCAGGTCAGGCAGCATCTGTGGAGAACATGGATAGGTGATGTTTTGGGGGCGTCAGGATCAATCGTCAGACTTTATTAACATTTTTCACCAAATCGGAGTTTATTTTATTAACACTTTTTACTTCTTTACTTTTTACGTCTTTAACAGACACAACCTTGTTTTGTTCAAATAGTTAAAATGATAGAATTGTTGAAATATTTCCCATAATGATTGCCATTTAACCAAGAGCCTGATTGAATTTGAATGGATGAAGAATTCATAGTTTTTAATGATTGCAGAAGTATCTTGCAATGATATTCAATGTTATTAACTGTCAGAAGTGAGAGCTCAGCAAAACCGAGCAAATTACCTCATTTGTAATGTGCTGGAAATCAACAGTGGTGCTGGCTGCCAGCGTGGAGATCTTGCTTCAGTCCACATCGCACTTACTGGAATACGTATAGTTTAGTTTTGTTTAGTTTGGAGATACAGCGCAGAAACAGGCCCTTCGGCCCACCGGGTCCGCGCCGACCAGCGATCCCCGCTCATTAACACTATCCTACGCACACGAGGGATAATTTTTACATTTACACCAAGCCAATTAATCTACAAACCTGTACGTCTTTGGAGTGTGGGAGGAAGCCGAGATCCCGGAGAAAACCCACGCAGGTCACGAGGAGAACGTACAAACTCCATACAGACAGCACCCGCAGTCGGGATGGAACCTGGGTCTCTGGCGCTGCGAGCTCTGTAAGGCAGCAACTCTGCCGCTGCACCACCGTGACTGTGGGAACATTTCAAGGTTTTAAATGACAAACAACAACAAAATAGGACTGAGCTTGAATAAAAATGACCAGTTAACCAGGGCACTAATTTGCAATGACACTGTAGGTATGTAAACGGTGAGTACAGTGATATTAAAATGAAGCTGGTTTGCTAATAGGCCAAGGGTCAGTCTGAAGAAGGTCCTGATGCAAAACGTCACCTATCCATGTTCTCCACAGATGCTGCCTGACCCACCCGCTGAGTTACTCCAGCACTGTGTGAAACGTCACCTATCCATGTTCTCCACAGATGCTGCCTGACCCACCCGCTGTGCCATTTCCTGACATGCCACTCTGACTTCACCTTGGAGAAAAGCCTGAGTTTTGGATCCAGCTATTGATCGTCATCAGGCAAATAAACTTTGTTGGAAAAAACTGTGCTTCAGCCTGTAATATTTGCAATGTCTTTTTATGGAAAGCCTCATGGTTGTAACACAACTTGACATTGCCAACCAATTCCCAGTGTTTGTGGCGGGCAACATCTAACCCAGTATTTAACTCCAAACCTCTGCATGGTTCAATATAAATGGATTAGATTTATTAAATGTAACACCATAATCTAGCATGAAACTTGAATAAGAGGTATCTTCCTGTGCAGTGTATATCTCGACTTGAAGACCAGCTCAACAGTGCAATATGATGCCAATGATGCTATTGTCTACTGTGTGGTAAACTCTGCTTGCCCCTTCCCAGTGAATATGTGAACACACTGGAGAGGGTGCAGGGAAGGATTAATGCTTGGATTAGACGGCAGTAGCTGCAAAGAGTGATTGAACCAACTTGAGTGGTTTTCTCTGGAGCGCAGAAACTGAAGGGAGATTTGAAGTAAAATCCTGAGTATATAAAACTATGAGAGCATAGATAACATAGTCCAGGGTGGAAATGTAGTCACAGAGTCACAGGGTGATACAGCATGGAAACAGGCTCTTTGGCCCAACTTACCCACACCAGCCAACATGTCCCAGCTACACTAATCCCACCTGTCTGCGTTTGGTCCATATCCTTCCAAACCTGTTCCATACACCCACCACCCTCTGTGTGAAAAAGATATCCCTTAGATTCCTATTAAATCTTTTCACCTTAAATCTTTGTCCTCTGGTCCTCAATTCCCCTACTCTGGGCAAGAGACTCTGTGCGTCTACCCGATCTATTCCTCTCATGATTTTATACACCTCAATAAGATCACCCCTCATCCTCCTGCGCTCCATGGAATAAAGACCCAGCCTACTCAACCTCTCCCTGTAGCTCACACCCTCTAGTCTTGGCAACATCCTTGTAAATCTTCTCTGTACCCTTTTCAGCTTGACAACATATTTCCTGCAACATTTCTCCTATACAAATGTCAAGGACTAGAGGGCATAGCTCTTGGTGAGAGGAGAAAACCTGAATGGGTTTTGTTTTCCACTGAGATGGTGAGTGTGTGGAACATGGTGCAGGGGGTGGCAGTGGAGGCAGATACTGGAGTGGCATTCATTCAGACAGGCAGTGGAGACAGATACTAGAGTGGCATTCATTCAGATAGGCAGTGGAGACAGATACTAGAGTGGCATTCATTCAGATAGGCAGTTGCAGGGCAGAGGGCATTACGATCATGGTGCAGGGGGAGGCAGTGGAGACAGATACTAGAGTGGCATTCATTCAGACAGGCAATTGCAGGGCAGAGGGCATTACGGATCATGTACGGCCCAGATGGGAGGAGAATATTGTGATATTGTTGGCTGAAGGGCCTGTTCCTGTGCTGTACCGTTTTATGCTAAAGTGGTCTCCTCACATCGCCCCCCCCCCCGCCCCTCCCAACTCCCAAACACCTCCAAACATGACCAACAAACCATCTCATAAATGAAATCCTTATCCATGAATTAGTATGAAGATCTCCAGGAATGCGGTGCGTGTACTATGTTCTCTCAAGTCATTATGTTGCTTTGTGAATAGAAGTATCTCAGTTAGAAAGTGTTCATCTAGTTTCTATGGTTTTCACAAAGTAATATTTCATAAATGTTGATCTTTCACTAATCATACATTGGTTGGAATATTCTGCTGTGAGTCCCCACAGTGAGTCAGACTTGGCAATTACTGGAATGTTCTAGATCATTAAATGGGAATTATATTTCACACTAATCAAATGGGGGCAACTATGTAAATAAATGTCAATAAATCAGTCATAAGTAATTTGATTTAATCAAAAGGAAAGAACAAAATGTCTCTTTTTACACAGAGAGTTGTGAGTCTATGGAATTCTCTGCCTCAGAGGGCGGTGGAGGCCAGTTCTCTGGATACTTTCAAGAGAGAGCTAGATATGGCTCTTAAAGATAGCGGAGTCAGGGGATATGGGGAGAAGGCAGGAACGGGGTACTGATTGGGGATGATCAGCCATGATCACATTGAATGGTGGTGCTGGCTCGAAGAGCCAAAGGCCTACTCCTGCACCTATTGTCTATAAAATTATCCCACCACTGACCCTAAGTTAATCACCCATTACTGGATGATGTGCTAAATATTCACAAAAGTACAGAGAGGTTTCTGAATCATTTTAATCACAAGGTCATCTGTGCCAGTTCAAGCTATTCCAGGGAAGGAAAGCCATGCCAATAAAGCATTGATTCAATCTTTTAAATCAATCTCAGACAAACACAAAAAACTGGAGAATCTCAGCGGGTCAGGCATCATCTCTGCACGATTATATAGAAGAGGTTTATTAATATTTTAGGGTAAAGGATATTTTTGTCCAGTTCTGCTAATGACTGTTTGAGGTGCTTGAAAGCAGAACTGTGAAAATAACTAAAAAAATAGAGAACATAATGAAGGGTACACAAAAAGCTGGAGAAACTCAGCGGGTGCAGCAGCATCTAAGGAGCGAAGGAGATAGGCGACGTTTCGGGTCGAGACCCTTAATGAAGTTAACGAACATAATGAACATAATGAAGTTTGGTTAGAAATTATTTCCCTAGTTCTTTCAAAGAACACGTAAATATTTAATTTTAGAACTGTTAACCTTTTAATTCACTGATTTTTCTAACACTTCAAAACATCAGTTCCCCTGTGTCATTATTTAAGAACATCAAGTGTTTGAATTAGAAAACAGAGGTAAAACCAGGGCCCAGGAAATGCATCAAGCTGCTGGTTGTGGAGAGGTTTTGAACTCTCTCCAGAGAGGGATTTTAAATACAAACACAATCAGGATGTAACAAGTATTCTCTGCCTGAATGTGAACATTTTATGTCTCATGAGAGATGTTGTTTTCTCTACTTTGTATTTTCAACCTTTTTGTAATTGTATGACTTTTCTTTTGTGAGTGCTGGTGAAAGGCTGGGAAGGCTGTGGGCCCGGAACATCGGCTCGAGCTGTGTGTCTCTCCACAGTTGCTGCCTGACCTGCTCACTATTCCACTCTTGTGTTTTTATAGCTTCTATTCTGCCTGATCTATTGTCATGGACCATCAGCCAATATAGCACAGGACCAGGCCCTTCAGCCCACAATATCTGTGCCGAACACCATGCCAAGTTAAACTTAGCCATTGCGCACAATTTTGTACAGATTGGTTTTAAAGTGCAAAGATATACATTTATATAATGTAGGAAGAAAGTGATGCTAAGTTTCATCTGAGGCTTAAACCAAAGATTTGATGTGACTTGTTCCGGCACTGTTGACAAACTGTTATAACTAATGGGCCTGTCACACTTAGGTGATTTTTCAGGCGACTGCCCAAAAAAACGGCGACTGGAACAACGATTGTCAGAGTGGAACACACACACACAAACACATTGCTTCCTTCACCAGCCCGTTATGCAGGCGGGGGACAGGGCAAGCAGGGGGAGCGCTGTCTGGGTGAAATTCACACGGTGCAAAGCCAATGTGATGCAGACACACACCACGATGAACAGGCAGGGTCACTTAAGTCCTTTAAAAGAAGGGGAGAGAGGGGGGAGAACGGGGGAGACGGGGTGGGGAGAAGGAGTGGAGACAACTTTTAAGAAGCCAGAGATACACAACTGTGAAGCTTGACGAACATTCAATGTTACCGGTCGGTTATCCTTGGTTCTGAAATCTACTGCTTACATTTTTTGTTCCCAATGAGCCAATGAAAATGACCGGTCAGCGCCAGCTACAACCTGCGAGAACCTTCGACCTCCTGGCGACCCACCCACGGCACGAGAATTTTCACTACTCTCCATGGCGGCTTCATTCTGGTCGCTGCTAATTTTTCAACTTGTTATAAAATTCACGGCGACCATAATGAGGCCGCGACTTGTTCCCAGAATGCAGGAACTCCTCACGACCATGAAGGCGATTCCCCGGCAACTGCCTGCAAACATGTGGCGAACATGTGGCGACTGCATAGTCTCCTGCAGTTGCCTAAAAAATCACCTAAGTGGGACAGGACCCATTAAACCAAAGATTTGACGTGACTTGTTCCTGCACTGCCCTTTGCCAAACTGTTCTAACTAAAGCAACCATTTTGTGAAAGCAAGCAATTGCAGATAATGTAAATATAAGAGAGAGAGAGGGAGGGATAATGGTGGCAGCACAGTAGTCAGGTAGTGTTTATACCCTGCCCTGCCCCTCACGTTGTTTGCCCCTTGCCCCTCACTCACTGTCCTCGCTGGTAACCCACATTCAGTGCCAACTGCCAGGCACGTTATCAATCTGCACTCCCCTGAAAGGGCCAAAGAACAAATGGAAATGTATTGAATCTAGGTTTACTTTGCATTTGTTCAACATCAGGTGATGTTGGAGACTAATTGTCGCATCTCACCTGAAGCTTCAGCTTGAAGCTGGGTCGTGTTTTATACGGGATGGATAACCATGTGACTGCCGTGATGGGGGGGTGAGGTGGCATCTTCTACATTGAGGCATTCTATTGCCTTACAGCAAGCGTAACAATGAGATTTATTGATGATTGTTAGCCTGCATCAATGCATGCATCGTGCCAACAAGGAGAGTTCATGACATTCCTTTCTCCAGCTGTACGTTGCTGCAGTTAGAACATAGACCATAGGACAGGCCCTTCAACCCACAATGTCTGCATACTGTGATAGACACAAAAAACTGGAGTAACTCAGCGGGACAGGCAGCATCTCTGGTGAGAAGGAAAGGGTGACGTCTGAAGAAGGGACTCGACCAGAAACATCACCCGTTCCTTCTCTCCAGAGATGCTGCCTGTCCTGCTGAGTTACTCCAGCATTTTGTGTCTACGGTTTGAACCAGCATCTGCAGTTCCTTCTTATACATGATACAGAGATAAACTAATCTCATCTACCTGCACGTGATCCACATAGCTCCAATCCCTGCATATATATCAGACATCTAAATGGTAGCTGCTTCCACACCACGTGGAAACACGTTCCAGCCACCCACCACCCTCTGTGTTAAGCCAATTGCTCTAAAGATCTCCTTTAAAATCTGCCATCTAATCTTTGATATTCCCACCCCTTGGTAAAAAGGTTCTGGCTGTCTATTACATCTGCACTGTTCTGATGGAACCAGATATCCGGCACTTAGTCACACCTGGAGATGGAATAGAAGCATTCTGAAACGGGGATATATTGGGTTGTATCATTGATAACATTCGTGGTAACTTTGTACTTTACTGCTGAGAATTAACAACAAATTGATTCTGCGGAAACTAAATCAGTTCTCACGTTGGTCTGGCACTAAATGCACAATTGTATAGCTGGTTAAAAAAAAAGTCACTTTAAGAATGAGTAAAAACAGATAGAAGAAGGAAGCATCTTAAACCTCCACAGCAGCTCTTGATGTAGGGAACTGCCAGGGTGCAGAAATGCACATTTAATATAGAATCTGTATTGGATTGGTGGCTTTCAGTCAAATTAGTAGCAAGCAGGCTATAATTGACAAGACTAATTATGGGTTAATGACGGTAAATTGGGTCAGAATCCTGCTGCTGATCACTTCCTGAACTTGTGGATATAAGGTCAGGCCATGGTTTAACCATATAACCATATAACAATTACAGCACGGAAACAGGCCCTCTCGGCCCTTCCAGTCCGTGCCGACCATTTGTTTTCCCCTAGTCCCATCTACCTGCACTCAGACCATACCCCTCCATTCCCTTCACGTCCATATACCTATCCACTTTACTCTTAAATGTTAAAATCGATCCTGCCTCCGCCACTTCTGCTGGAAGCTGATTCCACACAGCCACCACCCTCTGAGTAAAGAAGTTCCCCCTCACGTTACCCCGAAACCTCTGTCCCTTAATTCTCATGTCATGCCCTCTTGTTTGAACCTTCCCTACCCTCAATGGGAAAAACGTATCCACGTCAACTCTGTTTACTCAGCCCGTATCTCTCCCTCAGTGTGGCAGTCCGGCAGAGGATGTGAAAGTTGATAGAAGGGTGAGCACAGCTCATGTATGTTTAGGAGTGTCAGGAGGCTGGGTTCCTGGTGATTGCCAAGCTGTACTTACCAGCAACATACTGTCTGCACATGGAAGAGTTGACCCAACCATGTAGTTATGAGACTTGTTGCCCAGGTCATGGAGATCTATGGTGTGTAGGCCTTCAAAGTGCAAATCACTATCATTATTGCATCTCCCATTTACTGAAGCCCTGGTGTAATAAACCAATGTTGACAATGCCACAAACTGCTGGAGCCAAGTGATAGTGCACAATGAAACCAGAAGGGGGTTACTATTGTAAGTATTACAGGTGCTTGCTCCCCAGATCCCCAAAGGCCAGCTGGTTTGTGTGTAAGTCAAGTGTTCATCAGCTGGGGGGGACCTGGACCCAGCAAGGTTTGGGGAAACCATGGTTCTATAAAGTTGGTTTTCTGAATCCCGCAGCCCACTAATGATTCTGAAATGTGTGAAACTGCTAAATTCCACACACGGAAAGCAATAATTGAAACATAATTCACCACAGTAATGAAGAACAATAATACCAAGAAGTCATTAGCAGATCGAGTCAGACACGACACAAAGGGACACTGATGTGCCTGTAATGACATTTCAGAGAAGGAGAAAATTACACAAAATAGTTCAGCAAATTAAGTTGCGAAAATTACATTCCTAAATTAATGGTTAAATGATTGGATATGCAGGTTGCAACTTAAACAAAATAAATTAAATTACCCTCTTTGGATCAATAAAGTTAAACATCAAATAAGTGATTTTACAAAGAGGTACAGTGCCCTTCATAATGTTTGGGACAAAGACCATCATGTATTTATTTGCCTCTGTACTCCACAATTTGAGATTTGTAATAGAAAAAAATCACACATGGTTAAAGTGCACATTGTCAGATTTTAATAACGGGTGTTTTTATACATTTTGGTTTCACCATGTAGAAATTACAGCTGTGTCTATACATAGTCCCCCCATTTCAGGGCACCATAATGTTTGGGACACATGGTTTCACAGGTGTTTGTAATTGCTCAGGTGTGTTTAAATGCCTCCTTAATGCAGGTATAAGAGAGCTCTCTGCACCTAGTCTTTCCTCCAGTCTTTCCATCACCTTTGGAAACTTTTATTGCTGTTTATCAACATGAGGACCAAAGTAGTGCCAATGAAAATCAAAGAAGCCATTATGAGACTGGGAAACAAGAATAAAACTGTTAGAGACATCAGCTAAACCTTAGGTTTACCAAAATCAACTGTTTGGACATAATTAAGAAGAAAGCTTACTAATTGCAAAAGGGACTGGCAGGCCAAGGGAGACCTCCACAGCTGATGGCAGAAGAATTCTCTCTATAATAAAGAAAAATCCCCAAACACCTGTCCGACAGATCAGAAACACTCTTCAGGAGTCGGGTGTGGATTTGTCAATGACCACTGTCCGCAGAAGACTTCATGAACGGAAATACAGAGGCTACACTGCAAGATGCAAACCACTGGTTAGCCGCAAAAATAGGATGGCCGGGTTACAGTTTGCCAAGAAGTACTTAAAAGAGCAACCACAGTTCTGGAAAAAGGCCGTGATTAACTTATATCAGAGTGATGGCAAGAGCAAAGTATGGAGGAGATAAGGAACTACTCAAGATCCCAAGCATATAGCTCACTGCACTGAAGGGGACTGTGGAGAGAAGGAATGGGTGACATTTGGAAAGCGGTGAAATCATTGGACACAGTCAGCATGGATTTATGAAAGGTAAATCATGTCTGACGAATCTTATATAGTTTTTTGAGGATGTAACTAGTAGAGTGGATAAGGGAGAACCTGTGGATGTGTTATATCTGGACTTTCAGAAGTCTTTTGACAAGGTCCCACATAAGAGATTAGCATACAAACTTAAAGCACACAGTATTGGGGGTTCAGTATTGATGTGGATAGAGAACTGACTGGCAGACAGGAAGCAAAGAGTAGTAGTAAACGGGTCCTTTTCAGAATGGCAGGCAGTGACTAGTGGGGTACCGCAAGGCTCAGTGCTGGGACCCCAGCTATTTACAATATACATTAATGATCTGGATGAGGGAATTGAATGCAACATCTCCAAGTTTGCGGATGACATGAAGCTGGGGGGCAGTGTTAGGTGTGAGGAGGATGTTAGGAGGCTGCAAGGTGACTTGGATAGACTGGGTGAGTGGGCAAATGCATGGCAGATGCAGTATAATGCGGATAAATGTGAGGTTATCCACTTTGGCGGCAAAAACAGGAGGGTACATTATTATCTGAATGGTGACCGATTAGGAAAAGGGGAGATGCAGCGAGACCTGGGTGTCATGGTACACCAGTCATTGAAAGTAGGCATGCAGGTGCAGCAGGCTGTGAAGAAAGCGAATGGTATGTTGGCATTCATAGCAAAAGGATTTGAGTACAAGAGCAGGGAGGTTCTACTGCAGTTGTACAGGGTCTTGGTGAGGCCACACCTGGAGTATTGCGTACAGTTTTGGTCTCCTAATCTGAGGAAAGACATTCTTGCTATAGAGGGAGTACAGAGAAGGTTCACCAGACTGATTCCTGGGATGGCACGACTTTCATGTGAAGAAAGACTGGATAGACTTGGCTTGTACTCGCTGGAATTTAGAAGATTGAGGGGTGATCTCATAGAGACTTACAAAATTCTTAAGGGGTTGGACAGGCTAGATGCAGGAAGATTGCTCCCGATGTTGGGGAAGTCCAGAACAAGGGGTCATAGTTTAAGGATAAGGGAGAGATCTTTTAGGGCCGAGATGAGAAGATCTTTTTTCACACAGAGAGTGGAGAATCTGTGGAATTCTCTGCCACAGAAGGTAGTTGAGGCCAGTTCATTGGCTATATTTAAGAGGGAGTTAGATGTGGCCCTTGTGGCTAAAGGGATCAGGGGGTATGGAGAGAAGACAGGTACAGGATACTGAGTTGGGTGATCAGCCATGATCATATTGAATGGCGATGCAGGCTCGAAGGGCCGAATGGCCTACTCCTGCACCTATTTTCTATGATTCTATGATTTCTGGTCGAGACCATGGATTGTTTTCTCTGGAACGTCGGAGGTTGAGGGGAGACGATGGAAGTTTATAAAATTAACTAAGGTGAGAGGAGGAAAGTTTACTGGAGATATGTGGGGCAAGTATTTTACAGAGTGGTGGGAACGCATTCCCAGGACTAGTTTAGTTTATTTGTTATCACGTATACCAAGGTAGAGTGGAAAGCTTTTCAAATTACAAAACAAGAAACTTTTGAATTTGGTGATAAACCTCATAAACTCCTAGCACGCCAACTGAAAAAAAGGGACACAGAAAATACAATTACTAAAATTAAATCAGACAAAGGGGAATTACTAACACTACCTAAAGATATTAATAAAAGATTTGCTCAATTTTATCAAAATTTATATACATTGAAAACTTCTGCAAATAATACTCAAATTGCAAATTTCTTAGATAACTGTAATCTTCCAAAATTAAATATGGTGGAACAAGAGGCATTAGGAGCTCAGATTACACTACAGGAAATAGAAGAAACAATTAGTTTGTTGAAGAATGGCAAAACCCCAGGACCAGATGGCTTTAGTAATGAATTCTATAAAAGATTCTACGATATAATTTCTCCACGGTTGCAAGATTTATGTATATACATTTTTAAAGAAAATAAACTACCAGAAACACTAACTGAATCAACTATTACACTTATACCAAAAAAGGATAAAGATCTAGAAGACCCAAGCTCATATAGAGCTATTGCACTCCTAAATATAGACCAAAAAATATTAATGAAGACCCTAGCGAGAAGATTGAGTAAATATGTTAGTAAACTAATAAATCCGGACCAAACAGGGTTCATACCAAAGAGATACTCATTTAACAATTTGAGACGGTTGTCTAATATAATGTACTCACATAATACTGAAGAAGAACTAGCAATTATTTCATTGGATGCAGAAAAAGCTTTTGATCAAGTAGAATGGCAATATTTATTCAAAGTATTGGAAAAATTTAATATGGGAGATAATTTTATTTCATGGGTAAAACTACTATATGATAAGCCGACGGCTAGAATACTGACTAATAATATATTATCCCCGAAATTCTATTTAGCAAGGGGCAATAGGCAGGGGTGCGCGTTATCGCCCCTGCTTTTTGCACTAGTGATAGAGCCTTTAGCTGAAAGTATAAGAAGCCATCCGAACATTCATGGGTATATTACCAAACACTCAAATAATAATATTTCATTATATGCAGACGACATATTATTATATGTTACAAATTCGCAAACTAGCATACCAAATATACTAAATTTAATAGAAGAATTTGGTCCTTTTTCAGGATATAGAATAAATTGGAACAAAAGCGAAATTATGACGATAAAACCTCAGGAGTCGACACATCTGTTGAAATTCCCTTTTAGAATTACAACAGAAAAATTTAAATATTTGGGCATCCAAATTACTAGGAACTATAAATCATTACTCAATGCAAACTATATGCCTTTATTAACTAAATTAAATGGGCTGATTAAATTTTGGAAGACACTGCCGATGTCATTAATAGGCAGAATAAACGCGATAAAAATGATCTTACCACAAATATTGTACCTATTTCAATCAATACCAATATACATACCTAAAAAATTCTTCAAAAAATTAGATTCTGATATTATAAACTTCATATGGGATTATAAATCACACAGAATTTTTAAAAAAACCACGTGTAAATCTAAAGAATCAGGGGGGCTGACACTCCCTAACTTATTGTATTATTATTGGGCAGTGTATATTAAAAATATAATCTACTGGTTGGACAGTTCTGCCCAACAGGTAGAATGGATAAGAATGGAGAAAGAGGATTGTTCCCCTTATAATATAGGAGCGATCCTTCTTTCTCCGATAAAACTGAACAATGTAATATATAAGAAGAATCCAATTATTCATAGTATAATACGAATTTGGAAACAAATAAAATTAACTTTAAAATTAAGAAAATTATCGCTTCTTTCTCCAATAGCTAATAATCCCTCATTCAAACCATCCATTATTGATAAAACGTCTACCCATTGGGAAAGAATAGGAATTAAAATGATGGGAGATATGTATGAAATGGGAAAACTTTTATCATTCCAACAATTACAACTAAAATATAATTTGAAAAGTAATCAATATTTCAAATACCTTCAAATTCAAGATTATTTGAAAAAGTATATACAAGGATATCAAACTTTAACCCCAGATCGACTGGAGGAAGGAATGAATAGAAAGGCAGAATCAAGCAATTTAATATCTTACTTATATAATATAATTCTAAATATACAAACACCAACGACAGAAGCAATTAGAAGAGACTGGGAACAAGAGTTATTGATAAAAATTCCGAACGATAGATGGAATAAAAATTTATTATATGTAAACAAATGTTCAATGAATGTAAGACATAACCTAATTCAATTTAAAATTTTACATAGATTATATTATTCGAAAACAAGACTGAATAAAATATTTTCAAATGTTTCCCCCATCTGCGACAAATGTCTAACTCAAAATGCCACTATAGCACATTCCTTTGTCTATTGTACAAAACTGTATACATTTTGGAATGAAATTTTTGGAATTTTTACAAAACTATTTAACACAAAATTGAACCCCAATACTGAATTGATTATCTTTGGATCAATGGAAGAGGGAAGTAAACTAACTATATTCCAAGAAGCTTTTCTTAATTATGGTCTAATAACAGCGAAAAAACTTATACTTAAATTTTGGAAAAACGCAACCACGCCAACATTCAAAATGTGGATCTCAAACATGTCTGAAACGCTACATCTTGAAGAAATGAGATTTCTCCTACTAGGCAAAGTAGACCAATTCTTAAAGATTTGGTCTCCGTTTATCAACTTTATACAAGCATATGGTGCAACATAACATAACCTTAGAAATTAAATGTTTAGAACTGGGTGACGGATGGGCAAAAATATGAGATGGGTAGATCTCTCCTAATCTCTCTTTTCTTTTTACTTTTTCCTTCTTTTTCAATCTTTTAACTTCTCACCTCTGTCCTTTATTTTTTTTTGTTTTCTGTTTCTACTCGCTTGTCTATCTATTCCGACACTCTTTATTTCTTTTTTTCTCTCACTGTTCTTTTATTATTGAACTAAAAGTATGAAGTTGTACAAGAATGAGAATATGTATTTATGTATTAGGTACTTAAGTACCAGACTACTGTACTTACTTCTAACAAAAATAAACAAACAAAAAAAAAAAAAGAAAAGCTTTGGTGGTTTAGGAAGATACGATCGTGGTGTTTTAAGAGATTTTTAGATTGGCACATGGAAGTGCAAGGATTAGAAACATAGAAACATGGAAAATAGGTGCAGGAGTAGGCCATTCGGCCCTTCGAGCCTGCACCGCCATTCAATATAATCATGGCTGATCATCCAACTCAGTATCCCGTACCTGCCTTCTCTCCATACCCCCTGATCCCTCTAGCCACAAGGGCCACATCTAACGCCCTCTTAAATGTAGCCAATGAACTGGCCTCAACTACCTTCTGTGGCAGAGAATTCCAGAGACTCATCACTCTCTGTGTGAAAAATGTTTTTCTCATCTCGGTCCTAAAATATTTCCCCGTTATCCTTAAACTGTGACCTTAAACTTAGAGGAATATGGACCAAGTGCAGGCAGAGGAGATCACTTTAACTTGGCATCATGTTCAGCATTAACATTGTGGGCTGAAGGGCCTCTTCCTGTGCTGTACCATGTGCTGTGCTATGTTCCATAAACAGGTTTGTGAGACAATATTGTGAATGATACAGTTCAGTGGTGTGACAGCACTTTATTGTCACATATACTCAGGGACAGTGAAATTCCATCCTTGCATACAATTCAGTAAAAGTCTCACTCAACATAAGCTCACATATACCCAAGCATAAGAGCGTATCAATAGTAGACTACACTGAGACAATACCCAATATTCATCACGTTCTTGAAAGTCTACCATCTTAACTTGGCTCTAAATATTTAGCTTCTAGTGATGTTAAGGGGATTGTGACAGAAGCCTCCTCGTGGCGATCCCCGCAAACGATGACACGATGCACTTAGTGACGCGTCGGGCGAACATTTCTGTCAATGTGTTAGACGACGATGGAAGCCAACAGCGAGCTATATGTTGTCTGACACACGAGCGAACAAAGCAATGTTAAAGGCATTCGCTTTAACCAGCATGGAGCCATAGATAACAAGCTGGAAATACTTGTGTGAGAATGAAAGCATTGGCCCCTGGGACAGGTTGCAACAGGCATTGGTGCGGTCGGTAGGCTTGGATAGAATTTGACATTGGCATATTAAGTTAAGAGAGGCTTAAATAATCAAATAGGAAGGACTATGTTGGCAGATTGGTGTACAGGTTAGAAGAGCAAGAAGGGGTGATTTCATGTAGAGGGTGGGATGGGTGGGACACTCTCTGCCTTAGCGCTGCTGAACGACAGAGCCCACCAGCAAGGTATGTGACCGGGCTCATGGAGACACGTGACCTGTGGCGGACCTGCTCCTCTCTCCAATATTCCACTATTCTGTTGCATAACAGTCTGTGGAGTGAAAGAAGATTGTTCTTGCTTTAGAGGCAAGAGATGAAATCGTATATCCTGCCTAGGCCAGATCAGATGAAGGCAAATCTAGATAAATGTGGCTCAGGGATAGCAGCCGAACATGGACTGTACTGCTGCAAGCTGACTGCACTGACTGGCTGCAAGAGTGACATCATTTCCACAGCCAGCACTGTACATTTTTGTTTAAGAAGGAACTGCAGATGCTGGAAAATTGAAAGTAGACAAAAGTGCTGGAGAAACTCAGCGGGTGCAGCAGCATCTATGGAGTGAAGGAAACAAGGCAACGTTTCGGGCCGAAACCTTTCTTCAGACTGATGTGAGGGCGGGAAGAAGAAAGGAAGAGGAGGAGCTAGAGGGCTGAGGGAGAGATGAAAAGGGGAGGAGACAGTAGGGACTACCTGAAATTAGAGAAGTCAGTGTTCATACCACTGGGGTACAAACTGCCCAAGTGAAATATGAGGTGCTGCTGAGGTGTACATTTTTGTGTTTTGTGAAGTTGTGAAAAGCACTGCATAATGGTTGTGAATGGACATGACTCAACAACATCCATCCACTCAGACAATGTAGAGGTGAAGGGTGAAGAGGGAGGACTGGGGTTCTGATCTCTTGTGCAGGATGTCAGTGCAGGAGATACAAGGGCCAGGATACTGGGCATTCTGTGGGTTCATGACTGAAATGCAGAGTGTGTAGTTGGATAAACAGGAGTGGGGCCAAGCAACCTATAGCCCGCTGACTATCAGCAGAGAGAGATGGGAGAGGAGGATGTCATTGTGTGCTGGAACAGAAGATGCTGAGGGAAAGGGAAGAGGATAGATTGTGGCAGGTGGCAGCTTGGCTTCTCTGTGCTGCAGCATCAGTGAGTCTTGGTCTAATACGCAGGACAGGTGGCCACGATCACCTGGCAGTGACCCATCACCAACCTGTACGGGTTCAAACACCCATGACAGGTGCAGATGAAATGTGTAGGAAGGAACGGCAGAGGCTGGTTTAAACCAAAGGTAGACACAAAGCTGCTGTACCTCAGCGGGTCAGTGGTACAGATCTGAGCTCACCTTTGCAGTGACCTGAGAACTCTTTCCAGTATAGACACAAAAACCTGGAGTAACTCAGTGGGACAGGCAGCATCTCTGGACAGAAGGAATGGGTGACATTTCGGGTCGAGCTTTCTTCAGGAGTTACTCCAGCTGTTACTCCAGTTTTTTGTGTTTATCTTCGGTTTAAACCAGTATCTGCAGTTCTTTCTTACACAACTCTTTCCAATATTATTGATTTGCCCTATATTCTTAATCACTTACGATGAAACATTCTCAACTACACTTGAACCAATGAAGAAAAAACGCAGAAATGTAGTAAATAAACTATTTTTCACATTCTTCTGTTTCTTACATATTTCCTTCTGTTTTTATGGCTGCTACAGAATGATCTGTAGTCTCAAAGTTGTGTGTGGGTGCAAGGGGAATGGTGTGAGTATTTGTAAACTGTGCTTGGATGTCTAAAGTTGGACAGCCTTGTCTGATATGTTGGTTCACTATGTATGTTCATATTGTTAAGATGTGTTGATTCAGAGGTCATAGTTTTTGTTGAAACATAGCGTTGGTTTGTCGTGGTATTGTGGACAATGTTGTGCGGGGATAATTGTAACGGTGCCACACAGACATTGAACCTTTGGTGAATTGTGGAGTTGTACTGTGGCTGCCTGACCTGCCAACGGTTCTCAGCAGCAGTCTGCTCCAAAACATCCATCCGCTGATATTATGCAATTAATGTTTTAAATAATTTACTACCTCAACTGGAAAATGAAGTGAGCCTTGATTCCAATTACCTCACGGTCTTCTTGCATTGATCTGCATTAACTGGTGTATTTAGCTCTTAAATGAAGAACCATTAAACTCCATTTGTGGAGTAGCCAGGTCAAGATCATTCCAAGCAAGTTGGAATTTGATTTTATGTATTACTGTAAGTATTGTGAAATCTGTGTTTCTCAAATATATAGCTTTCATTTGAATGAGCTTTGATAATATGTGGACTGACATAATGTCTAGGTATGCAGCTTCCTCTGCTCAGTTGACCATTACATCAGAGGTCCATATTCACAATCATCGTGAACATTCATAGAAACATAGAAATTAGGTGCAGGAGTAGGCCATTCGGCCCTTCGAGCCTGCACCGCCATTCAATATGATCATGGCTGATCATTCAACTCAGTATCCCGTACCTGCCTTCTCTCCATACCCCCTGATCTCCTTAGCCACAAGGGCCACATCTAACTCCCTCTTAAATATAGCCAATGAACTGGCCTCAACTACCCTCTGTGGCAGAGAGTTCCAGAGACTCACCACTCTCTGTGTGAAAAAAGTCTTTCTCATCTCGGTCTTAAAGGATTTCCCCCTTATCCTTAAGCTGTGACCCCTTGTCCTGGACTTCCCCAACATCGGGAACAATCTTCCTGCATCTAGCCTGTCCAACCTCTTAAGAATTTTGTAAGTTTCTATAAGATCCCCTCTCAATCTCCTAAATTCTAGAGAGTATAAACTGAGTCTATCCAGTCTTTCTTCATAAGATAGTCCTGACATCCCAGGAATCAGTCTAGTGAACCTTCTCTGTACTCCCTCTATGGCAATAATGTCCTTCCTCAGATTTGGAGACCAAAACTGTACGCAATACTCCAGGTGTGGCCCCACCAAGACCCTGTACAACTGAAGTAGAACCTCCCTGCTCCTATACTCAAATCCTTTTCCTATGAAAGCTAACATACCATTCGCTTTTTCCACAGCCTGCTGCACCTGCATGCCTACTTTCAATGACTTGTGTACCATGACACCCAGGTCTCGCAGCATCTCCCCTTTTCCTAATCGGCCACCATTTAAATAATAGTCTGCTTTCCTGTTTTTGCCACCAAAGTGGATAACCTCACATTTATCCACATTATACTGCATCTGCCGGACATTTGCCCACTCACCCCGCCTATCCAAGTCATGTAGCAGTCTCCTAGAATCCTCCTCATAGCTAACACTGCCCCCCAGCTTAGTGTCATCCGCAAACTTGGAGATATTGCCTTCAATTCCCTCATCCAGATCATTAATATATATTCTAAATAGCTGGGGTCCCAGCACTGAGCCTTGCGGTACCCCACTAGTCACTGCCTGCCATTGTGAAAAGGCCCCGTTTACTCGTACTCTTTGCTTCCTGTTTGCCAGTCAGTTCTCTATCCACATCAATACTGAACCCCTAATGCCGTATGCTTTAAGTTTGTATACTAATCTCTTATGTGGGACCTTGTTGAAAGCCTTCTGGAAGTCCAGATATACCACATCCACTGGTTCTCCCTTATCCACGCTACTAGCTACATTCTCGAAAAATTCCACAAGAATCGTCAGACATGATTTACCTTTCGTAAATCCATGCTGACTTTCTCCAATGATTTCACCACTTTCCAAATGTGCTGCTATCCCATCTTTAATAACTGACTCTAGCAGTTTCCCCACTACCGATGTTAGACTAACTGGTCTGTAATTCCCCGTTTTCTCTCTCCCTCCCTTCTTAAAAAGAGGGGTTACGTTTGCTACCCGCCAATCCTCAGGAACTACTCCAGAATCTAAAGAGTTTTGAAAGATTATCACTAATGCATCCACTTTTTCCTGAGCTACTTCCTTAAGTACTCTGGGATGCAGCCTGTCTGGCCCTGGGGATTTATCAGCCTTTAATCTATTCAATTTACCCAACACCACTTCCCAACTAACCTGGATTTCACTTAATTCCTCCTTTGACCCGCGGTCCCCTGCTATTTCCGGCAGATTATTTATGTCTTCCTTAGAGAAGACGGAACCAAAGTAGTTATTCAATTGGTCCGCCATATCCTTGTTCCCCATGATCAACTCACCTGTTTCTGACTGCAAGGGACCTACATTTGTTTTAACTAATCTCTTTCTCTTCACATATCTATAAAAACTTTTGCAGTCAGTTTTTATGTTCCCTGCCAGTTTTCTTTCATAATCTATTTTTCCTTTCCTAATTAAGCCCTTTGTCCTCCTCTGCTGGTCTCTGAATTTCTCCTAGTCCTCTGGTATGCTGCTTTTTCTGGCTACTTTGTACGCATCATCCTTTGCTTTGAAACTATCCCTGATTTCCCTTGTTATCCACGGATGCACTACCTTCCCCGATATATTCTTTTGCCAAACTGGGATGAACAATTTTTGTAGTTCATCCATGCAGTCTTTAAATGTCTTCCATTGCATATCCACCGTCAACCCTTTTAGAATTAATTGCCTGTCAATCTTGGGCAATTCACGTCTCATACCCTACCAAGTTACCTTTCTTTAAGTTCAGAACCCTTGTTTCTGAATTAACAACGTCACTCTCCATCCTAATGAAGAACTCAAACATATTATGGTCACTCTTGCCCAAGGGGGCACGTACAACAAGACGGCTAACTACCCCTTCCTCATTACTCAAAACCCAGTCTAAAATAGCCTGCTCTCTCGTTGGTTCCTCTTCATGTTGATTTAGATAACTATCCCGCATACATTCCAAGAAATCCTCTTCCTCAGCACCCCTGCCAATTTGATTCACCCAATCTATATGTAGATTGAAGTCACCCATTATAACTGTTTTGCCTTTGTCCCACGCATTTAATTTCCTGTTTGATACAATCCCCAACTTAACTGCTACTGTTAGGTGGCCTGTACACAACACCCACCAGCGTTTTCTGCCCCTTAGTGTTTTGCAGCTCTACCCATATCGATTCCACATCCTCCAAGCTAATGTCCTTCCTTTCCATTGCGTTAATCTCCTCTCTAACCAGCAACGCTACCCCACCTCCTTTTCCTTTCTCTCTATCCCTCCTGAATATTGAATATCCCTGGATGTTCAGCTCCCAGCCTTGGTCACCCTGGAGCCATGTCTCCGTGATCCCAACTATATCATATTCATTAATAACTATCTGCACATTCAACTCATCCACCTTATTACGAATACTCCTTGCATTGAGACACAAAGCCTTCAGGCTTGTTTTTACAACACTCTTACCCCTTATACAATTATGCTGAAAAGTGGCCCTTTTTGATTTTTGCCCTGGTTTTGTCTGCCTGCCACATTTACTTTTCACCTTGCTACCTATTGCTTCTACCCTCATTTTACACCCACCTGCCTCTCTGCTCTTGTACCCATCCCCCTGCCACATTAGTTTAAATCCTCCCCGACAGCACTAGCAAACACTCCCCCAAGGACATTGGTTCCATTCCAGCCCAGGTGCAGACCGTCCTGTTTGTACTGGTCCCACCTCCCCCAGAACTGGTCCCAGTGCCCTAAAAATTTGAATCCCTCCCCCTTGCACCATTTTTCAAGCCACGTGTTCATCTGCAATATCCTCCTATTTCTACTCTGACTGGCCCATGGTACTGGTAGTAATCCAGAGATTATTACCTTTGAGGTCCTACTTTTTAGGTTTATCTCCTAGCTCCCTAAATTCACCTTGTAGGACCTCATCCCGTTTTTAAACTATATCGTTGGAGCCAACATGCACCACGACAGCTGGCTGTTCACCCTCCCCCTCCAGAATGTTCTGCAGCCGTTCAGTGACATCCCTGACCCTTGCACCAGGGAGGCAACATACCATCCTGGAGTCTCGTTTGCGGCCGCAGAAACGCCTATCTATTCCCCTGACAATTGAATCCCCTATTACTATTGCGCTTCCCCTCTTTTTTCCCCCCTCATGTGCTGCAGAGCCACCCATGGTGCCATGAACCTGGCTGCTGCTGCATTCCCCTGGTGAGACATCTCCCCCAACAGTATCCAAAATGGTATACCTGTTTAGGAGGGAGATGACCGCAGGGGACCCCTGCACTACCTGCCTAATTCTTGCCAGGATTATTGATTTCCGTTGATGCTGAATCTTCCTGCTAAGTAATCTTCTTAATATATTGGTGCCGATTGGTGAACAATGCAACAGTGTTTGAATACGATGGAGATTTAATTAGCAAGCTCCGGTTTTGTTGTTAAAAGCAGCTTTGTACGTGTAACCTTCCCCTCTTGTTCAACACGTTACCTGCAGCAGCGGCAGGTCCCCGAGTGTAAGGACCCCGACAATCTATCCAGGTGAGGCAGAGTTTCACTTGCACCTCCTCCAACCTCATCTACTGTATCCACTGTTCCAGGTATGGACTCCTATATATAGGTGAGACCAAGCGCAGGCTCGGCGATCGTTTCGCTGAACAACCCCACTCAGTCCGCCTTAACCTACCTGATCTCCCGGTTACTAAACGCTAACTCCCCCTCCCATTCCCAATCTGACCTTCCTGTCCTGGGACTCCTCCATTGCCAGAGGTGAGGCCCAGCGCAAATTGGAGGAACAGCACCTCATATTTTGTTTGGGCAGCTTACACCCCAGCGGTATGAACATTGACTTCTCTAACTTCAAGTAACCCTTGCTTTCCCTCTCTCTCCATCCCTCCCCCTTCCCCATTCTCCGACCAGTCACACTGCCTCTGACTACATTTTATCTCTGTTTGCTTTGTTGTCACCTTATCCCAACTAACAATGATCTATTCTACATTTTCCTTGATCTCCATTCCCTTTGTCATGTTTTCACACGTTACACTACCTTATCTGTACACTTCCTTATCTATGAACCTCCCTCTCCCCTGACATCAGTCTGAAGAAGGGTCTCGACCCGAAACGTCACCCATTCCTTCTCTCCAGAGATGCTGCCTGTCCCGCTGAGTTACTCCAGCACTGTGTCTATCTTCGATGCAATGACAGGAGGGTGATTCTACTCCGAGCTGCCGACCGGTATGGCTGAGCTACACTTGCACACATGGTGTATACCTATGGGGTAGTGTGTGGGTGGCACTGACTACTGCCTAACAGACTGGCATCATGAACTGCCAGTGACTCGGGCTGTGAACCAAAGCCGGTTGGCAATGCGTGCTAACAAAGCGCAGACTATTCTGTCTGCTTAACTGATCGACAGAAACCACTTCGGTGCAAGTAAGGGGGTACACAAAAAGCTGGAGAAACTCAGCGGGTGCAGCAGCATCTAAGGAGCGAAGGATAGGCGACGTTTCGGGTCGAGACCCTTCTTCAGACTCATTTTCAATGCATCATGTAAGAGCACCCCTAGCTCAAACTCAAATATCATTTTATTTTTGTGAGCTGATGTCCTACCACCATGATCTTGTGCAAGGATGAAAATGTGATCGGAAACTGCCTCAAATGTTAACCTTTTTGTAGAATGTATTTTCTAAAGCAGATGAATAACAGATGAGTGGTTCTAGTTTCACGATGCATGTTGTCTAAGATAAGAGCTGCCAGTAAATGTCACAAGTGGGGTTTAGAAGGATGAGGGGGACCTCATTAATAGTGAAAGGCCTGGATGGAGTACATGTGGAGAAGATGTCTCCAATAGTGAGAGTCTAGGGCCAGAGAGCACAGTCTCAGAATTAAAGAACATACCTTTAGGAAGGAGATGAGGAGGAATTTCTTTAGCCAGAGGGTGGTGAATCTGTGGAATCCATTGCCACAGACGGTGGTGGAGGCCAAGTCAATGGGTATTTTTAAAATGGAGATGGACTGGTTCTTGATGAGCAAGGGTGTCAAATGTTACGGGGAGAAGACAGGAGAATGGGGTTGAGAAGGAGAGATAGATCAGCCGTGATTGAATGGCGGAGTAGACTCGATGGGCCGAATGGCCTAACTCTGCTCCTATGACATGATTATTGGGTTAACATGCTCCGTCATCAAGCTGATACCAAATATATGGTTTGCCAACTCTATCAAAATTAATAATCTGTAAAGGAATAACTGTGCATAGTTCCCTGAAGGTGGAATCGCATGTAGATAGGGTGGTAAAGAAAGCCTTTGGTGTGCTGGCCTTTATAAATCAGAGCATTGAATATAGGAGTAGGGAAGTAATGTTAAAATTGTACAAGGCATTGGTAAGACCAATTCTGGAGTATGGTGTACAATTTTGGTCGCCTAGTTATAGGAAGGATGTCAACAAAATAGAGAGAGTACAGAGGAGATTTACTAGAATGTTGCCAGGGTTCCAGCAACTATGTTACAGAGAAAGGTTGAACAAGTTAGGTCTTTATTCTTTGGAGCGCAGAAGGTTAAGGGGGGACTTGATTGAGGTCTTTAAAATGATGAAAGGGATAGACAGAGTTGACGTGGATACGTTTTTCCATTGAGGGTAGGGAAGATTCAAACAAGAGGGCATGACATGAGAATTAAGGGACAGAAGTTTAGGGGTAACGTGAGGGGGAACTTCTTTACTCAGAGGGTGGTGGCTGTGTGGAATGAGCTTCCAGCAGAAGTGGTGGAGGCAGGATCGATTTTAACATTTAAGAGTAAAGTGGATAGGTATATGGACGTGAAGGGAATGGAGGGGTATGGTCTGAGTGCAGGTAGATGGGACAAGGGGAAAACAAATGGTCGGCACGGACTGGAAGGGCCGAGAGGGCCTGTTTCCGTGCTGTAATTGTTATATGGTTATATGGTTATATGGTTAAGGAATGAAAAGATAACATTGCTATCGTGTTAGTAGACAAAAATGCTGGAGAAACTCAGCGGGTGAGGCAGCATCTATGGAGCAAAGGAATACGTGATGTTTTGGGTCGAGACCCTTCTTCAGACTGATGGGGGAGGTGGGACTAAGAAAGGAAGAGGCGGAGAGGAGAGCTGGGAAGGGGAGAGGAAGGAGGCAGAAAGCAAGGACTATCTGAAATTGGAGAAGCCAATGTTCATACCGCTGGGGTGTAAACTACCCAAGCAAAATATGATGTGCTGCTCCTCCAATTTATGGTGGGCACTCTGGCCATGGAGGAGGCCCAGGACAGAAAGGTTGGATTCGGAACGGGAGGGGGAGTTGAAGTGCTGAGCCACCGGGAGATCAGGTTGGTTATTGTTATCGTGTCGGTCTTTTCATTATGAACATCATGAATGGGCAGAATCTTACAAGGTCCTACCTGGAACAGCCCCCCCAACGGGCCTCCAACAGTTGAGGAGAGAAGTTGATCCCATCTTGCTGAAGGCCACATCCAAATGGGCAGTAAATGATGATCGCATATTGATATTACTGCTCCAGAAACAAACCCATCACACGTGGCGATTATTGCAATGGATACAAGTTTATAAATCACAACCTGTGACAACATGCAAGACGACACAAAGCTGGGTGGCTGGGTGGCTGGGTGGCAGTGTGGCAGTGTGAACTGCGAGGAGGCTGCTGTGAGAATGCAGGGTGACTTGGACAGGTTGGGGGAGTGGGCAGCTGCATGGCAGATTAAGTTTAATGCAGATAAATGTGAGGTTATCCACTTTGGTAGCAAGGAAGGCAGATTACTATCTAAATGGCATCAAGTTATGAAAAGGGGAAGTACAAGGGCATCTGGGGGTCTATGAAAGTAAGCATGCAGGTACAGCAGGCAGTGAAGAAAGCGAATGGCATGTTGGCCTTTATGACAAGAGGAATCGAATATAGGAGCAAAGAGGTCCTCCTGCAGTTGTACAGGACCCTAGTGAGACCTCACCTGGAGTATTGTGTGCAGTTTTGGTCCCCTAATTTGTGGAAGGACATTCTTTCTATTGAGGGAGTGCAGCGTAGGTTTACAAGGTTAATTCCTGGGATGGCAGGACTGTCATATGCTGAGAGAATGCAGCGGCTGGGCTTGTACGCTCTGGAGTTTAGAAGGATGAAAGGGGATCTCATTGAAACATATAAGATTGTTAAGGGTTTGGACACGCCTAGAGGCAGGAAACATGTTCCCGATGTTGGGGGAGTTCAGAACCAGGGGCCACAGTTTAAGAATAAGGAGTAAACCATTTAGAACGGAGACGAGGAAACACATTTTCTCATAGCGAGTTGTGAGGTTGTGGGCGGTGGAGGCAGGTTCTCTGAATGCTTTCAAGTGAGAGCTAGATAAGGCTCTTTAAAATAACGGAGTCAAGGGATATGGGGAGAAGGCAGGAGCGGGAAACTGATTGGGGATGATCAGCCATGATCACATTAAATGGCGGTGCTGGCTCGAAGGGCCGAATGGGCTACTCCTGCACCTATTGTCTATTGTCTATAATGTGTCGGGCCATCTCATTCCTAGACAATTATTTGCTGGTAGACAAAAGTGCTGGATTCCTTCATACTGTTACAGTATTAAGGGATCCAGCACTTTTGTCTACCAGCAAATAATTTAACATCATTGAAATAAAATCAGTAACTCAAATACTCACCGCGTTGCTTTATACCATTGCAGGGGCTGAGGGCCAGTCTCAACGTTTCTTCAGCCCGGCCCAGCATTGGCACAGGGTTCAATGAGCTGGCTTAGGGTGAGAGGTTGGTTGCAATGGCATCTTGCCACCGACCAACCTCGGTATTCTACATTCCGTCAACACACGGCAATGCAAAATAACTCCACCCCCACTGCCCCACCCCCTCTACACTCTGGTAATCGTGAATGAGACTTCACCAGCCACTATCTTCCCCTCCACACTCTGGCAATAGCACAGTGCACAGCAATTTGATAATTGGCAAGAAGGATTGGCAACTGGGGGATTTAATATGACAACTTTAATGTCAGAGATTGTATAAGGTGTGACGTATTGAACACTTGCCTGGATCGTGCTGTTAAATCATTGTTGAAAATTGAGAAGAAGACTAGATTTTAATTAGAGAAGCATTAAAGTCAAACACCACATTTTGAATATTTTTATTACTTCCAGAAAAGGAGTTCCATTCTTTTTCCAATTTAACTGTAACTAACATTGTGCTAAACTGGAGCAATGAGTCATGCAGTGTAATGAATCAGGAGGAGGCCATTCATTCCATTATGCAGGTGCCAGTTTATCCCAATCTCTCACTCTGTCCTATCCTGCTCTTCCTTTGCTCATTTCAGCATTTAATCAAAATCCTTTTAAAAGATTATATTCCACACCTTTCATGCCGAACCAAGAATACCTTGCATCAAATAATTAACGGCATGTAACCCGTGTGTTCATCCCAGTATCTTGCAAGGTCCGATTGAGCTGGAGAACATGGGGATGTCACCTCTGTATTCAGACCGCTCCCAGAACCGTTACAACAGACGTTCAGACGTATTCATGTCCAGTCCAACCCCGTAAACACCTGCACATCATGTGTAGGGACGAATTGCAGACGCAGGTTTATACTGAAGATAGACAGAGTGCTGGAGTAACTCAGCGGGTCAGGCAGCATCTCTAGAGCAAAGGACTAGGTGACGTTTTGGGTTGGAACCCTTCGTCAGACAGACTGAAGAAGGGTCCCGACCCGAAACATCGCCTATCCATGTTCTCCACAGATGCTGCCTGACCCGCTGAGTTACTCCAGCACTCTGTGAAACGTCACCTCTCCATGTTCTCCACAGATGCTGCCTGACCTGCTGAGTTACTCCAGCACTGTGGCTATCTCCCGCACGCTGGTCACAGCCCAGACATTTCCTGCCATGTACATGACCATCATGCTGGCCGCTGGCGGCTGTTTCATGATGTAGGAGGGCCCTGATGGGGCCGCATAATGTCTGCATCAGTGCACTCGCTGTCTACACCACCGCTCTTTGGCTGGCGGGCCGTGCTCAACAAACTGTATCAGGATGATTCCTGTGGGGAAGATTCCCGCTGGGGCTGGGAGACCTTGTACCTAGTATGGCTCTGCGTTAAATTGCCACGTGTGAAATAACCCTCTTCGTACAAATATTATCCTGTGTGTTTTCCAGCTGTTAAAATGGTCACAGCTCTGCAGAAAGAACACAGGCATTGGCAGAGTGGTCGCACCGTGCGATCAATAGCGCTCGCTATTACCTTCAGCCCAACTTGCCCATGCCAACCACCATGTCCCACCTACACTAGTCCCACCTGCCTGCGTTTGGCCCACATCCCTCTAAACCTGTCCTATCCAAACATCTATTTTATATGCCATGTTAGTCAGTGCCATTACATTTCACTGCACCTGGAAATTATCTGTACTCAATGCTTTTTAAAAAATGTACTTTTTTATTTATGTTGAAGTTATCATTTCTGTCTGTTTACCACAATCGAACCATTTTCAATCCTTTATTTCAATGTCCATGGATGATCAGGGTTGAGTTGTAATTTCTAATTTGAAGGGGCTGTACAGTGGTGCAGCGGTAGAGTTGCTGCCTCACACGCCGGAGACCCGGGTTCCATCCCGCCTACGGGCGCTGTCCGTACGGAGTATGTACGCTCTCCCCGTGACCTGTGAGGGTTTTCTCCGAGATCTTTGGTTTCCACCCACACTGCAAAGACGCACAGGTTTGTAGGTTAATTGGCTTGGTATAAATGTAAATTGTCCCTAGTGTGTATTGGGTAGTGTTATTGTGCGGGGATCGTTTGTTGGCGTGGACACGATGGGCCGAAGGGCCTGTTTCCGCAAGGTATCTCTAAACTAAACTAAGAGTACAAAGCACTGGGTCAGGCAGAGTCTCTGGAGGGTGTGGTGGTGGACAGGGGATGTTTGAGGTTGGGACCCATCTTCACACCCAGCAGGTGCAGTTCCTTGTGTTGGCTTTTCTAATCGGTGCTGTCTATTCCTGTATCGGTGTAACTTCACAAGCCTTCAGTCTGATGGTTCAGGAGATGAGGAAGTCATTGTTTCTGCTCTCCCTCCAGCTTCCTCCCTCCCCTCCTGTTCTCAGCTTGTTCTTTCACAAACTTATAATCTAGACATTCAAAGCTAGGCTGACATCGATCCCGGAGACAATAAATCGGAGCAATTAATATATCCTGAAACAAACTCATTCAATAACGGGTGAGAATTTACCCAGCCCTTCATTGGAGATTCTTACAGAACATATTTTGTGCTGCACATATCGGGCAGAAACTGTACCTTCAACAATTGAGTGGATGGTAATTTAATATCTCATGAATTTCAGTGAAGTTCTTCTTATCTCATGTCTTGATGCTGTTCCTGAGATTCTCGCACGGAATGTTGAGCAGAGATTATGCTTTTCATTTCTTTGCAGCTGAGCTTATTTTCAAAGTTAAATATTTTTCTTTCACACAGCCTATAATAAAGATTTAGTATTTGCATATGACAATTGTGTCCAGTATGAAACCATTTTGCTAGAGTTATTATTGAGACATTGTGGATAGTGGCATTACGTCAAGAGCAATTCTTCCTTTGTTTGATCTTTACATTTTACTGCAGGGATTTCTTTGTGACAAATAACGCTGACATTTGTACTGAACATTCTTAGTTCATTGAATATCCATGTGAAAAGAATGCTTACATTTTCCTCATGTCCCATCTATAAATGATTTCTTGATGTACTTCATCACAATACTCAGAAGTTATTTCAAAAGCCTCATCACCACGAAAAGTATTTTGTGTGTTACTGTGGGATGATGGAGGGATTCTCATCAGATGTAACCTCACTGTAGATTGATGCCACGTTACGGAGCACAAATTACTTTAATGATCTGCATCTCACTGAGTTCCTTCAAACCAGCCGAATACTGGAGGACATTATAGATTGTATAACCTTGTCCTTTCATTTCAGGTCACCCAAAAACCCAGAACTGAAAATTATCAAACGAGTGATTGCCCTTGAAGGAGACATCATCAAGTGAGTATGTGTGGAGTAATGACCAGCTTCTGTACATTTCACTGACATGCGACAGTTAATCACGTCTAAAATCACGGCAGCCCTTCTCATTGTCATGGTGACAGGTTATCAAGGCTCTACCACTGTGCTGCTTTCCGAACAGTGAAAGAATTGTTTTCCATGTTCTGATCGCTGAATTATTTTTTTTAATCACTGCTGCTACAATTCCAAACTGCAGAATTTCTCCTCGGCACTGGTAATATATTGCTTGCCCGTTTAATAGTTAGTATTACATACCAGGCAAACATGCCCGCAAAGTAAATGGCCATATATCAGAAATCTTGCATTAAAATGGTATGGCTCTGCCACGTTTACATCGCAAGGTGATCTTGAAATGAAAGTCCAAATGGCTGTCAGAGGCAGAACTAATAGAGTTTTGAAATTGAGATTTAACTGGGAGATGGACTGAAAATGAGTTACCTTTATCATTATTAGTTTATTCTTACGTTGTGGCTTCCAGGCTGCGATGGAGTACATTAAATTCATCTATAAAGTAACAATGTATTTTAAGATGGACTGGATAAATGTTTCATATGTTAAGGAGGTCTTGTACCAAGTTTTCCATTCATGTGTTATATTTTTAAAATGGGAAATGAAGAGAAGATTTACGAGGATGCTGCCAGGGCTCGAGGGGCTGAGCTGCAGGGAGAGGTTGAGCAGGCTAGGACTTTATTCCTGGATCGCAGGAGGCTGAGGCAGTGATCAAGTAGAGCGGTGTGAAATCATAGATAGGGTGAAAGCACAGAGTGTTTTAGCCAGAGTAGGATATCAAGAACCAGAGGACATGGCTTTAAAGTGAGATGGGAAAGATTTAGTAGGAACCTGAGGGGAAACTTGTTCATACAAAGGGAGGGTTACACAAAACGCTGGAGACTGGTCAGGGATCAGGGAAACGCTCATACAAAGGGTGGTGGGTTTATAGAACGAGCTGCCGCAACAGGTAGTTGAGGGGAATACAATAATAAGGTTTTTTTTTTCTAGTAGAAACAGAAAACAAAAGAAATAAAGGACAGAAATGAGAAGTTTTGAAAGAAAAGGAAAAAGTAAAAAAAAAGAGAGATTAGGAGAGATCTACCTATCTCATATTTTTACCCATCCGTCACCCAGTTCTAAACCGTTTAATTTCTAAGGTTATGTTATGTTGCACCATATGCTTGTATAAAGTTGATAAACGGAGACCAAATCTTTACAATAATAATGTTTAACGACATTTGATCAGGTAATGGATAGGAAAGGTTTCGAGGGATATGGGCCAGGTGGGCGGGCAAGTTGGACTAGTGTAGATGGGGCAGCTTGGGCAAGTTGGGCCGAAGGGCCTGTTTCCATGCTGCATATCTGTGATTATAAAATAAACATCTTGTGGTAATTGTGGGCCTTTTCCACCGTGTGTGGAGAGATGCTGAGCTCCCAGGTTGGCTTGTTGGACAGTGTGTTGTAATCTCTGTGTGATTGCCATCGTACACAATTTAAAATAGTTTGCTTTCATCAGAGTTTTCTGCTAATGTTTCTTTATCCCACCTTTTCCTGTCTGGAAGGACTCTAGTACGTTTAGCAGAACGTTACAGCTGAACTAAGTGCACATTTACTTTAGAGCAATATTGGGGTCATGCCTAGTTTTGTTTTTATTCCCACTGAAAACTAACAAACTCTCACAGCAGTAACCAACTACGCTCATCTAATTACTACAATTAATGCCGATGAGTAATGTCCAATCACACTTTCTACTGGGCAGATAGAGTTGAAAAGTGGGCAAGTCACGCTGAACCGGCATTGAACCACGTTAGACCCCGAGTCCTGGTTCATGTCAGTTTATTGTCACGTGTACCGAGGTACAGTGAAAAGCTTTTGTTGCATCGTGCTAACCAGTCAGCAGAGACAACTGAGCCGTTTACAGTGTAGAGATACATAAGGGAATAACGTTTAGTGCAAGGTAAATCCAGCAAAGTCCTGTCATGGATAGCCCAAGGGTCACCAATGAGGTAGATAGCAGTTCAGCACTGCACTGTGGTTGTGGTAGGATGGTTCAGTGGCCTGATAACAGCTGGGAAGTCCCTGAATCTGGAGGTGTGCGTTTTCACACTTCTGTACCTTTTGCCTGATGGGAGAGGGGAGAAGAGGGAATGGCCAGGGAGTGACACGTCCTTGATGATGCTGCTGGCCTTGCCGAGGCAGCGTGAGGTGTAGATGGAATCAATAGAAGGGAGGTTGGTTTGTGTGATGACCTGAGCTGTGTCCACAATTTGCTGCTATATCTTATGGTCCTGGATGGAGCTGTTTCCAAACCCAGCTGTGATGCATCCGGATAAAATGTTTTCTACGCTGCATCTGTAGAAGTTGGTGAGAGTTGGGAAAGATGCAGAGAGGTCCAGGAGATGGATAGAAGGCATCTATTGAGAAGCAAAGGTAGAGGGATGACCTTACTGAGGTCTTTAAAATCATGAACTGTTGTCCTAAAGTGAATGCAGTGAAATGTTTCCACTTGATGGAAGACTGTGACCTCATTGTAAGTTAGTCATCAAGAAAACCAACATGAGGAGTCCAGAAGACACTTCTTCCACCAAAGAGTGTAAGAATGTAGAGCTTGCTATCTCGGGATTGATGAAAGTAAGTAGCAGAAGAGCATTGGTTGAGTAGCAGAGATAGGTTTAAGGAGGGGTGACCAATGAAGGAAGGCTGCACAAGCATGCGGGGAGGAAGGAAGAGTGAATTATGTTGGATGCAAGAAGGTGAGGGGAGAGGAGTCTCACCATGGACTGGTTGGACTGAAGGTGTGCCACATATTCCGTGAGACCCAACGTATTCCGCACTCCAGCAAAGTGACCTTCAAACCACCACTGACACGTGGTGAAGTGCGCATTAGCGTGAAACTTCACGGTGGGATATAGCACATCCCCGGTCTGCTTCGCGTCTCCTGTATTTGCACCTCTCCAGGACAAAACATCTCAGCATTTAAATTTATTATATAGAATGTTTTCACCGTTATCACCACTGACATTTTACAAAAGTAATAACAAGTCTGGAACGATGACATTATTGTCTACAATGCCCATAGAAATATTGACGAAACCTCAACCAGAATGGTGGTCTTTTAAAGAGATTTTAAAACATTTTGTTGTCTATACTAGTTCAAATATTTATAATGTCTTAAAATAATGTAACTCGGAATAACATTTTTCAGAGAATTATATGAAATAAGTATTCATATTTTTATTAATTGTAACATTTTGCTGACTTGCCTGAATGGTTTTTGACCTGTGACATGTTCAGTAAGTTAAGAACTGATCAACTTCATGTATCAATTTGAAAATTAGGTCGTAAAATATTAATTAGTGAGAGATATTGCTGAAATAATTACTCTGGGATATGTGCTCCAAAATCCAATATCTTTTAAAATTAGATTGCCTAACAACTTCTTCATATCATTTATACATATCTGTATCATTCCCTTATAATTTCTTGAGGGAAATATTTTTGACTTTAGATAAAATCCATGAATGAATGATTTGCAAGAAGTTCACAAGGAGTGGTGGTGGTGAGCACTAGACGAACAACAAACCCTTCCACACCCCAGATGTGAACAATTAGTTCAATCTGAAGGGTCCCGACCTAAATGATCACCTGTCCAATCCCTCCACAGATGCTGCCTGACCTGCTCAGTTCCTCAAGTATTTTGTGTTTGCACTACTTAGTTTAACGATACAATATGGACACTTCACGTGGTCCGCCCCGTTTAGACGAATGCAATCAACCTGGCGTGCACAATCAAATAAGATCAAATAGAACAAGTTGTCCTGCAACTTTAGGTAAGAAGAAGACACTGCCCCTTCAGCCCACTGACCCACCCGCACTGTAGTGAAAACTCTGAATGGCCCAGTGGGTATAAATGTAACAACTCCCTGCTGCCCACATGGAGAGTAACAATCTAACATCAATGAGGATGGTCAATGCTGACTGATGATAACAATACTCTCACATTGGAGTAACAGCCACACAGAGCTGCCCCACATACATCATATGTATACCCAACTCCTCCTCACCTAGCAAGAAGTATTAAGGGCCAGTCCACTTACGCAATTTTTTCGGAGACCTGCCGGCACCCATCATAGTCGCAGCAGGTTGCCGAAAATGTTCAACATGTTGAAAATCCATCGGCAACCAGAAAAGGTACAACTCTTTGGGCGACTACTCACCACCGAACAGGCTTCACCCCGTGATCGCGGAAGTGGGACAGGCCCTTTAAAGTACACAAGAACACCTACAACTGGGATCAGTGTTCTTTGCAACTTGCTATCATAATTTAGAATGCACAACACAGAATGAATGTAAAATAATGGTATTACATTTCATTTAATGTGCAAAATGAGAATAAAACTGGAAATGCAGCAGACCAGGCAGCATGTGGGGGAAGGAATTCTGGGATACAGGCTTAGTTAGAAACAAAACAACACGTGGATGTGGATGTGGAGAGGATTAACAATTAAAGGGCATTCTTTTAGGAAGGAGATGAGAAGACATTTCTTTAGCCAGAGGGTGGTGAATCTGTGGAATTCTTTACCACAGAAGGCTGTGGAGGCCAAGTCAGTGGATATTTTTAAGGCAGAGATAGATAGATCCTTGATTAGTACGGGCATCAGAGGTTGTGGGGAGAAGGCAGGAGAATGGGGTTAAGAGGGAGAGATAGATCAGCCATGATTGAATGGCAGAGTAGACTTGATGGGCCGAATGGTCTAATTCTCATGATCTTATGAGGATGTTTCCACTAGTGGCAGAGTCTAGGACCAGAGGGCACAGCCTCAAAATTGAAAGAGATGAGTAGGAACTTCTTTATGGGTGGTGAATCTGTGGAATTCTTTGCCACAGATGGCGGTGGAGGCCAAGTCAGTGGGTATATTTAAGCAGCAATTTAAAGGTTCTTGATTAGTAAGAGTGTCAAGGTTTATGGGGAGAAGACGGGAGAATGGGGTTGAGAGGGAGAGAGAAATCAGCCAGGATTGAATGGCAGAGACTAGATGGGCCGAAGGGCTCATATGTCTTATGAACCTATGAAGATGCATAGAAATGGAGGAGGGAAGTGTAAGGAATGTATGTGATAGAGGGGAGACGGGCGGGTGAAGTGTCTACAGGGTAAACAACGTGGACGAATGTAGTGACGAGATTACATAGTTTGGATGAGATACAGACGGATAATGTGAAATAATAGCAAGTCAAACACTGAGAAATACAAAGTGTGCTCTACATCTGTTAGGATGTAAGTGTTTATCATGCTCACACAAGGGTTTTAACATTTTCTAAAATTCCATCCTCTGCCGATCTGCTTCAGTGCACAGTTTAAAGCTTTAAAGGCAGAAATGAACCCAATGTGAAGCTGCAGGGAGCACAGTCTCAGCGCTCTTTGCTAAAATGCACTGCAACTGAAACCATGCTGGAAGGCAGCATGGCGATGGGGTTTCCACAGACAAACACACAGCACATCAGAGAGCATTTCCTGCAGCCGCCACTTTCATCGGCACAGCAACTGCTGTAGTTTCTAGAGCGTAAAATATGCAGTGGATTTATAGTGCGATATCCAAAGCATACAGTAACTATGCAAGGAGGAAGAAGTTTGCAATAAAGGCAATGCAATAATAGTTGTCAGCAAATCAATAGCTGTGAAGCTGCAAGCTGCTTGAGGTCATTAGTACGTCTGGGGAAGGTAACGGCAGCTATGACAAGTGGCAACGTTGGAAGGTGACCATTTCACACGATTGGTTGCTAACGCAGCATATGGTGTGGGGCATCTGGTAGACTTCACATTCACCAAGTAGAATTGGGAAACTGGAAATGACTGAAGAGAGAAGGTGTTTGTGCTCAGCATGAGACCAAGACCATCTCTTACCGTCTGCCACCTGATCCATATCCCACCATTCTGTCCAAAGGTCTCTTAAATGTCACTGTCATATGTGTTAAACTAATCTCCTCAGCCTATACATGTTCCATATCCCTCCATTCCCTGCATATCCATGTACCTATCTAAAAGCCTCTTAAATGTCACCTGTGTATCTGCCTTCACCACCAACCCTATCAGCACGTTCCAGGCACCCAGCTCCCTCCCTCGGTGTGTCACCCCGCAACGAGACCCTAGAGTTACCCCCCAAAAAACAAAGTAGAAAGAAGATGTCGAAATTAACCCTCTCCAAGAAAAGAAACATATTTAATTTCAAAGGCTGTGGCGAGTGAAGTTTGAGAAACCAGTTGAATACGGGCTTCCCAAATGCAGAATGAACGAGTGATAAATATCGAGTACTTTGTAGGCCCGGCAATTAACAGCACAAGAGTCTTTGTGGTTTGTTGTATCGATAATACCCCAGCAAAGTTGCCTTTCCCAGCATGCCTCACAACGCTGAATGAGAAGTACTTCTGCACGGAACATAATATACTGCACAGTATGAAGATAATCACACACACGGCTTCAACAGGTCATTGTGACCATGATGTTATCAGGCAACTGAACGGTCCTCTCACCAGCTAGAGAGCGGTCCTGACCTCCCATCTACTTCATTTGAAAGTACACAAAAGGCTGGAGAAACTCAGAGGGTGCACCCGCTGAGTTTCTCCAGCCTTTTGTGTACCCTCGATTCTCCAGCATCTGCAGTTCCTTCTTTAATACTTCATTTGAAACTTTGACTATCTTTAATGGACTTTATCTGCACTAAACGTTATATTCTTTCTCCTGTATCTGTACACTGTGCGTGGCTCGATTGTAATCATGTAGTCTTTCTGCTGACTGGTTAGCACGCAACAAAAGCGTTTCACCGTACCTCGCTACACGTGACAATAAACTCAACTAAAACTCAATGAAAGAAATAATTTGCATGGAAACTTTCTGAATTCTGCAATTACATTAATTTTATTTTAAACATCAACTGGAAATCAAATCTCAATTGTAAAGAGCTGAATAATCGGCTCCTGTCATTCAAATCAACTTGCCACCTTTACCTGCATTTGCCCAGGTGAGACTCCCATGGCAGTCAGGTGTGCACTCTGCTTCTCACAGGTACTTTGTGTTGTAACTCTGTACTTGGCCCATGTTAAGATGTTGGCAAAACTCATACAATAACTATTTCAAATAGCAAAATGTCCCATTTTGAACGTACCCTAACTGAAAAGTGATTTTGAACTTCAACAAACATAAATATAGCACAATGCCCATATTTCAAAGGAAAACTAAAAATTATATTTTTAATCTACAGAATGTTTAGTTTATTAAATTTAGAGATACAGCGCAGAAACAGGCCCTTCGGCCCACCGTGCCCGCACCGACCAGCGATCCCCGCACACTAACACTACCCTACACACACTAGGGACAATTTCACATTTACCCTAAACCAATTAACCTACAAACCTGTACGTCTTTGGAGTGGGGAGGAAGCCGAAGATCTCGAAGAAAACCCACGCAGGTCACAGGGAGAACGTGCAAACTCCGTACAGACATCAAATCTGGGGCTCTGCCGCTGTAAGGCAGCAACTCTGTCGCTGCACCACCATGTACCTTCATGTACATACATGTTTATTTTGCTATTACAATTTCAATATTGGCCTCGGAAATAACAACCCAAACAGATCATTGTCTGAAGAAGGGTCCCGAACTGAAATGTCGCCCATCTTTTTTCTCCAGAGATGCTACCTGTCCCGGCTGTATTACGCCAGCACTTTGTGTCTATCTATGGTATACATCTGCATCTGTAGTTCCTTTCTACATATATTATTAGTTTTCTAAACCAACATGTTGAGGAACCAACAAGAGAGCAGGCTATTCTAGACTGGGTACTGAGTAATGAGGAAGGGTTAGTTAGCAGTCTTGTTGTGCGTGGCCCCTTGGACAAGAGTGACCATAATATGGTTGAGTTCTTCATTAGGATGGAGAGTGACATAATTAATTCAGAAAAAAAAGGGTTCTGAACTTAAAGAAAGGTAACTTTAAGGTTATGAGACGTGAATTGGCCAAGATAGACTGGCAATTGATTCTTAAAGGGTTGACGGTGGATGTGCAATGGAAGGCATTTAAAGACTGCATGGATGAACTACAACAATTGTTCATCCCAGTTTGGCAAAAGAATAAATCAGGGAAGGTAGTACATCCGTGGATAACGAGGGAAATCAGGGATAGTATCAAAACAAAAGATGAAGCATACAAATTAGTCAGAAAAAGCAGCCTACCAGAGGACTGGGAGAAATTCAGAGTCCAGCCGAGGGGGACAAAGGGCTAAATTAGGAAAGGGAAAATAGATTATGAAAGAAAACTGGCAGGGAACATAAAAACTGACTGCAAATGTTTTTATAGAGGTGAAGCAAAAAAGATTAGTTAAAACAAATGTAGGTCCCTTGCAGTCAGAAACAGGTGAATTGATCATGGGGAACAAGGACCTGGCAGACCAATTGAATAACTACTTTGGTTCTGTCTTTACTAAGGAAGACATAAATAATCTGCCGGAAATAGCAGGGGACCGGGGGTCAAATGAGATGGAGGAAATGAGTGAAATCCAGGTTAGCCGGGAAGTGGTGTTGGGTAAATTGAATGGATTAAAGGCCGATAAATCCCCAGGGCCAGATAGGCTGCATCCCAGAGTACTTAAGGAAGTAGCCCCAGAAATAATGGATGCATTAGTGATAATTTTTCAAAACTCTTTAGATTCTGGAGTAGTTCCTGAGGATTGGAGGGTAGCTAATGTAACCCCACTTTTTAAAAAGGGAGGGAGAGAGAAAACGGGGAATTACAGACCAGTTAGTCTAACATCGGTAGTGGGGAAACTGCTAGAGTCAATTATTAAAGATGGGATAGCAGCACATTTGGAAAGTGGTGAAATCATTGGACAAAGTCAGCATGGATTTACGAAGGGTAAATCATGTCTGACAAATCTTATTGAATTTTTTGAGGATGTAACTAGTAGAGTGGATAAGGGAGAATCAGTGGATGTGTTATATCTGGACTTTCAGAAGGCTTTCGACAAGGTCCCATATAAGAGATTGTTATACAAACTTAAAGCACACGGTATTTGGGGTTCAGTATTGATGTGGATAGAGAACTGGCTGGCAGACAGGAAGCAAAGGGTAGGAGTAAACGGGTCCTTTTCACAATGGCAGGCAGTGACTAGTGGGGTACCGCAAGGCTCAGTGCTGGGACCCCAGCTATTTACAATATATATTAATGATTTGGACGAGGGAATTGAATGCAACATCTCCAAGTTTGCGGATGACACGAAGCTGGGGGGCAGTGTTAGCTGTGAGGAGGATGCTAGGAGGCTGCAAGGTGACTTGGATAGGCTGGGTGAGTGGGCAGATGCAGAATAATATGGATAAATGTGAGGTTATCCACTTTGGTGGCAAAAACAGGAAAGTAGACTATTATCTGAATGGTGGCCGATTAGGGAAAGGGGAGATGCAACGAGACCTGGGTGTCATGGTACACCAGTCATTGAAAGTAGGCATTCAGGTGCAGCAGGTTGTGAAGAAAGCGAATTGTATGTTAGCATTCATAGCAAAAGGATTTGAGTATAGGAGCAGGAAGGTTCTACTGCAGTTGTACAGGGTCTTGGTGAGACCACACCTGGAGTATTGCGTACAGTTTTGGTCTCCAAATCTGAGGAAAGACATTCTTGCCATAGAGGGAGTACAGCGAAGTTTCGCTAGACTAATTCCTGGGATGTCAGGACTTTCTGAAGAAAGACTGGATAGACTCGGCTTGTACTCGCTGGAATTTGGAAGATTGAGGGGGGACCTCATAGAGACTTACAAAATTCTTATGAGGTTGGGCAGTCTAGATGCAGGAAGATTGTTCCCGATGTTGGGGAAGTCCAGAACAAGGGGTCACAGTTTAAGGATAAGGGGGAAGTCTTTTAGGACCGAGATGAGAAAAACATTTTTCACACAGAGAGTGGTGAATCTGTGGAATTCTCTGCCACAGAAGGTAGTTGAGCCCAGTTCATTGGCTATATTTAAGAGGGTGTTAGATGTGGCCCTTGTGGCTGAAGGGATCAGGGGGTATGGAGAGAAGGCAGGTACAGGATACTGTTGGATGATCATATTGAATGGCGGTGCAGGCTCGAAGGGCCGAATGGCCTGCTCCTGCACCTAGTTTCTATGTTTCTATATTATTAAGTCTGGTTGCAAAAACGTTAAATAATGAAAACGGAGAAAAAAGCCTGCAGAAGTTGCAAGTCTGAGATAAGGCGGAAGCTGGCAGAAAGGCCGAGCGGCCTCTGTGTAAAGCTGCATCATGTGGCTCTGATTTACGGTGGTTTGCTAGTCCCTGCTTTTGTTTCGGGATTCCAGCAACTGCAACTTTTTGATTTGCATCAGAAATGTCATCATAGTGGGATCACTGGGACCAGAGTAATGTTCTGTGCAACAATTTAATAGGTGTTCCTATTATTTACAGGATAAGTATGTTTCTTCTACATTCCCTGCTGGAAATATAGATGATTAACTTTTATTTATGGGCCCTAGATGTGATCTCTCCCACAAATCCACATCTACACAACCAATCCTCACCATGATTGTACAGATCTCTGTATGGTCATCTTTCCAGCTCATTCCTGTGTTCTTGTCTAGTTAGCCAAGCTGAACAATGGAAGGCTCAGGTCATTTTCTCTGGACATGTGAGTGTAAAGCAGCAAGTCCTGACCACAGTTTCCGCTGCTCCACAAAGGCAGATTGGTGGCCCTCTTTCATGATGCAAATGTAACCTATAGTCACAACGAGCACAGGGCTGTCAAAAGCCATGCAGTGCGAGATGAAAAGATTAAATCTGACGTGCCCTTTCTCTGAAGCCTTACACTTCAAAGCTAACCTTCCGTCACTTCTCAAGTACCTTGTCAGCATGAAAGGCTGTCAGCGTTATTTTTAAGTCAAGTGCTGTAGAAAGAGAATTATACAATTTGTAAAGCAATAATTACTGTAAAGTACTAAAATAAGAGCGGCATCGCAGCAATCCTTAAATGCCTTGACCTTCTTGCACCAGCTCTTTTCATGCAGTTTCTATTGCAGTTTGGAATTTGGTAAGCAGCCAAGTGCAGCTTCTTGCAGACACATTTAAGATGCTGAAGTAAATAAGCTGATCAATTGAAGGGCTTAGTTTAAAGTGCAGTTTCAGCCGCTGGTTTCAAACATCTCCAGAAGAGATTTGAAGAGCCCTGTGCACATTTGGCTTTGGCCAAGTACATGGAAAATGTACGTCCTCCCAGGCTGGCCATGTGGAGGATCTCCAGCATGTCCTATGGCCAAGTACATGGAAAATGTACGTCCTCCCAGCCTGGCCATGTGGAGGATCTCCAGCATGTCCTATGCCTTCCATGTGTGTCGGTATCCCAGAGAGACGAGGAATAAATAGATGGGTTGAAGGAAGAGGATGGAGAGTGGCAGAAACAAGAGATGAATCAATGTGAGTCAGATGGCAGAGGCTGAGCGAGGGAGGGGAAGGTGGGGGGGAGTTGGAGAACCATGGCCTAGCATCAGGGCAGCAATGGGCACACAGCCACACTGCTCACGAACCTAGCACACGTCATGTATATGAAGGCACCGATGGTAGGCACAAAATGCCGGAGTAACTGAGCGGGACAGGCAGCAGCTCATCTCACCACTCCTTCCTCCAGAGATGCTGCTAGTCGTGCTGAGTTACTCCAGCATTTTGTGTCCATCACATTTCCTGGTCCAGTTTCATGAACAAAGCCTTTCCAGGAATGAGTGAGTAGTGTCTAGTCTGCACCACCCGACTAACGACAGGTTCCCAAGAGCTCTACCACTGTGTGCAGACCAGCATGTCACCACAATCTCAGCTTGCCCAGACGGGGACATTGCTAAGATTTCAAGCATAGCCCTCCTGGTCGATGGGATCCTCAGTTCCCTAACACTGGCATCTTTTTCAAGTCTCTTTAACCTGAGAAAACGATGAATTCAGCCAAGTAAAAGTTCAGTACCCTAAACATCCTCCTCTACCCACCTTCACAGCTGGTCATCGCCTGCTTGCCTTGCTGGCCGTGCCCACATCAGTGTATGGACTAAGGAAGCACAATGGATATTTATTTTGTGAATCTGTGCTTTAAATTGTGGGTGAGCGTGAGGATTGGGTTTTGCCTGATGCATGTTGCTTGCCACGTACCTTACTAACAAATGGCCCTGAGCTATATGATACGGTCACGTTCATATTGCCAATCATTTATCATTCTAACAATGATTTGCCTGAAGTTTATGTTCAGGCTTTCCATGCTTTCAGTGGAGACACCTTAGAAAATGAAAGCTCGCTTTGAGCAAATCCTCCAGTCTAGCATTCATTCCTTTATTACGATACGATACGATAGAACTTTATTTATCTCAGGAGGGAAATTGGTTTGCCAACAGTCATGAAACACAAGATACATCAAACATGAAATTAAAATGACGAGTGGAAAGGATTGGGGTGTGCAGAGATTTTGGGGGGTGGGGGGGGGGTGGAGTCAGTCTCAGTCTCAGTCTACCCCACGACAGAAGGGGGAGGAGTTGTACAGTTTGATAGCTACAGGGAAGAAGGCTCTCCTGTGGTGTTCTGTGCTGCATCTTGGTGGAACCAGTCTGTTGCTGAAGGTGCTCCTCAGGTTGACCAGTGCGTCACGGAGGGGGTGAGCTGCATTGTCCAGGATGCTCCGCAGTTTGAGGAGCATCCTCCCCTCCACGACCAACCTCCCGTGAATCCAACTCCACCCCCAGGACAGAGTCCTTATTGTTCAGGAAGTTAGCTGTAACAGTGTAAACCTCTGCTCCTGTAATTAGATGAAGTTGTTTTATGTTGTTGCTATTTTGGGGAGAGATCGGGCTGGACAGTTGTCACATTCTAGAGCAGAAAGACACGCTGAATTCATATCATTTGCATCAACGCTTACATTAATGGCGTAATATAACAGTCAGGAAAGTAAAGTTGACCAATCTGAAGAAGGGTCTCGACCCGAAACGTCGCCTATCTCCTTCGCTCCTTAGATGCTGCTGCACCCGCTGAGTTTCTCCAGCTTTTTGTGTACCCTTGACCAATCACTAGATGGATTGGGAACACGTGGATCCAAATAATCATTAGCTCATCATCAACAGAGTTTAAGATGAGAATTATTCACAGCATCAATGAGGTTATATCAAAATATCAAAATCACCAGCTATATTCAAAGAGTGTTTGCATCAAATTCCCTTCAACACATCACCGTGGATTACAGAGAGTATTCTGAAGGTGGAAGGTGATCACATTGAATGGCGGTGCTGGCTTGAAGGGCCAAATGGCCTACTCCTGCACCTATTGTGGACACAAAATGCTGGAGTAACTCAGCGGGTGAGCAGCATCTCTGGAGAGAAGGATAATAATAATAATAAATCTTTATTGTCATTGCACAGATGTACAACGAGATTTGGAATGTAACTTCCATCTGATGTAATAACTCAATTAGCTAAAAATTTAGACACCCAGCGAAACAAGATTTAAAAAAACAGTTAAAGCAGTATAAAGTGCAAATATGTCTGTGCCGGGTCGACGTGCGACGTGACCGTCCGAGGGGGGCACTCAGCAGGGCCGGTTCAGAGCCGCTATAGCTCTGGGGATGAAGCTGGTCCTAAGTCTGGAGGTGCAGGCGTAGAAGGCCTTGTAACGTCAGCCGGATGGTAGAGGTTCGAACAGACTATTGCAAGGGTGAGAGGAGTCTTTATGTATGCTGACGGCCTACCTGAGGCACCGTGTGGTAGATGCCCTCCAAGGCTGGTAGCGGTGTCCCAATAATCTGTTGCGCTCTGTGGACAACGCGCTGAAGAGCTCTCCTCTCCGCCTCCGTGCAGCTGAGATACCACACAGAGATGCCATACGTTAGTATGCTCTCTGTGGTACAGCGGTAGAAGGTCGTCAGCAGCTGTTGGGGCAGACCAGTCCGTTTCAATGTTCTTCGGAAGAACAGTCGTTGCCGTGCCTGTTTGACCAGCGCAGCGGTGTTGGTGGACCATGTGAGGTCCTCTGAGATGTGAGTGCCCAGAAACTTGAAGCTGGACACTCTCTCCACACTGTCTCCGTAGATGGAGATTGGGGCGTATTCCCCATTATGTGTCCTCCTGGTCGATAATACGCTTCTTGGTCTTGGAGGTGTTTAGCGACAAGTTGTTCCGTGAGCACCAGTCCGCCAGGTTCTGCACCTCCGCTCTATAGTTTGTTTCATCACCGTTGGTGATCAGCCCGATCACCGTTGTGTCGTCTGCAAACTTGACAATGGTGTTGTTGTCGAATGCAGGGACACAGTCGTGGGTGAAGAGGGAGTAGAGCATGGGGCTCAGTACACAGCCCTGTGGTGTGCCGGTGCTCAGGGTGATAGTGGAGGACAGGTGCGGCCCCAGTCTCACTGCCTGCGGTCGCTCCGTCAGATAGTTCAGGATCCAATCGCATATCAGTGAGCTGAGGCCTAGCTGGTGGAGTTTGGTGGTGAGCTTGGTGGGGATGACCGTATTGAAGGCAGAGCTATAGTCTATGAAGAGCATCCTCACGTAGGTGCCCTGTCTTTCCAGGTGAGTCAGGACAGTGTGAAGAGCCACAGAGATGGCATCCTCTATGGATCTATTTGCCCTGTATGCAAATTGATGCAAGTCCAGTGAGGCAGGGATGCTGGATTTGATGTGGGAGAGGACCAGCCTTTCAAAGCACTTCACGGTTATTGGCGTTAAGGCAGCCGGATGGTAGTCGTTCAGGATGGTGATGTTTGTCTTTTTCGGCACCGACACTATGGCAACTGACTTCAGGCACTTGGGGACCGTTGCCAGAGATAGAGACAGGTTAAAGATCGTCGTGAATACCTCCGTCAGCTGCAGAGCACGGTCCTTAAGTACCCTACCCTGGACTCCGTCCGGGCCTGAAGCCTTGCAGGAAAGGTGGAAGTATATTCAGTTCCTGCTGGCCTCATTCTCTATGTTGATTGACGGAGCCTGGTTGGAAGCCCTGTGCTGCGGTACATGTGCTCAGCATCATTACGTGAAGATTCACTCTGCTGCCTCTCTGATTACTGCCTGATGTGACACTGATGTGGTCAGCTGACTCGAGCGTTTAGTGTTGAGTTTGCAGCAATGGAATGACAACAGGAACCCCGAGAATCCGCTCCCACTCTGCTGGGGAGGGGGGGTTGCTGTGACCAGTCAGATGGAGAATGCGTGAAGCACGGAAATCCTTTCTTCTCATTGTCCACATTCTGCATTAACGGCCCCAGTCCTACACACTTTGAATGAGTTTATACATATACCAGCAGGACAGTCAACAATGAGCAAGATGAGAGTTTGGTTATTAAGAGGTTTGATCATCCTAGATTGTGCCGAGAACATATATTGTCATTGAAGACTGAGCTTTTCTTCATTATGTTTTACAGAACAATGGGATACAGGAACAAATACATTAAAGTTCCCCACGGCCACTTGTGGATCGAGGGCGATCACTACGGCCACAGCTTTGACAGCAACGTTTTTGGACCTGTAAGTTAGTCTCTTTCCTATTTCCCCTCTCCTTTGTTAAACTCATGTACTTGCTTCCATCAAGATTATTAATTAACGGAGGAAGTAATTTAAGCAGATCTGCAAATTATACAGATAATAGCACGCGCAGGTAATAATGTCATAAATGATAGGAGTAGAATAAGGCCATTTAGCCCATCAATTCTAATCCACCATTCAATCATGGCTGATCTATCTCTCCCTCCTATCCCCAGTCTCCTGCCTTCTCCCCATAACCTCTGACACCCGTACTAATCAAAAATCTATCTGTCTCTGCCTTAAATATATCCACTGACGGCCTCCACAGCCCTCTGTGGCAAAGAATCCCACAGATTCACCACCCTCTGACTAAAGAAATGTTCTTCATCTCCTTCCTAAAAGAACGTCCTTTAATTCTGAGGCTGTGACCTCTAGTCCTATGCTCTCCCACTAGTGGAAGCATCCTCAGTTCAGACCGGATGTGTTTTAATAGACACAGAATCAGAAAATTATCTTGTGTTTTTATTTGACTTGTTACGGGTTTTGTAAAGCATGAAAAGATATTACAGAAATAATAAAACAAGTAAATGTAACCTACTGGTGATGCTTATTTCTTAAAACACTAACCAATAGTTACCCAAACAAATTGAATATTAGAAAATGCACACCTGAGCACATTAAGCCCACATTTCTTGCAGATTATCAGAGAATTAATTATTCTGTCATTTGCTCACAAAATGATTAGTGAATGGTAAGCTGCCTTTGACAAACCCATGCTGACTATTACCAGTAAGCCCAGGGTGAGCAAGTGGACACTCACTGTACCCAGCGCACTCGAAACATAGAAACATAGAAATTAGGTGCAGGAGTAGGCCATTCAGCCCTTCGAGCCTGCACCGCCATTCAATATGATCATGGCTGATCATCCAACTCAGTATCCCGTACCTGCCTTCTCTCCATACCCTCTGATTCCCTTAGCCACAAGGGCCACATCCAACTCACTCTTAAATATAGCCAATGAACTGGCCTCAACTACCCTCTGTGGCAGAGAGTTCCAGAGACTCACCACTCTCTGTGTGAAAAAAGTATTTCTCATCTCGGTCTTAAAGGATTTCCCCCTTATCCTTAAGCTGTGACCCCTTGTCCTGCACCGCCATCGACTTACAACATTGGTGAAACTGATTCACTTGTCATTTTCCACCTCATCTAGTTCACATTTCCAGGTGTACGTTTACCACTCTGCCATGCTGAGGTGGTCCTTACCGTTGCAAACACGTTTTGGAGAAGTATAATTGAAGTCTTGCCTTTTCCTTCCCAGCCTGGATTCTTGAATCTTCCAGTGAGTTACGTGCAATACGTGTGTGGCTCGAATGTAAAATTGTCACTTTATTTAATGCTTGACATTTGGATTCATATCCAAAGGGAGATTGATTATACCAGTAAAAAAATCAAATTCCCCAGGCAGTCTCTGCGAGGTTTGCCTTTGTGCATCAACTCTCTGTTGAGCTGAAGTTGAGTTGGAACACAGCGTCTAAGTGTTGTCCTCAGGTTAAATCACATCTTCTCCATCTGTTCCCACTGCGACTGAGATCTTGTGCTCTGAAACACTCTCCCGAAGGCAGGTTTGGGAGAGAGGGAATACTGGGAACGTTGTAGTGTCAGAGGGTGACGAGTGAGAGAAACATAGGTGCCAGATCCAGTGAGATCCAGCAACCAGTGATGATGGTCAGGATGAGACCAGGGACAGTGGTGGCAACAGAGTCTCTGGCGATGTGGAAAGAGTTTCTGTTAGGAAAGCTTTCGTAGAGCTCTGGAGAGCAGGTACGGAGATGGTACTATGTACACTGGTGGACCTGGATGATCCGAATTACCATTCTGGAGCCATGCTGTCATTATGTCACTTCTTTATTTCTCCCTAGATTTGTGCTAAACTTATTGTGGGATTTGTGTAAAATGTACAGTTTGGTTTACACCTCTGGGATATTACTGCATGGGAGGGAACTGGAGCAGAGAAATGGCCTCCTGCTGTGTGTCTGCATGATGGACTATGATGGTTTCTCCGGCCAGCCCATCCTTGCCTCTACCCTGTTTCACCAGCGGTTGTGTTGAGACCAGGTTTCTCCAGCGGTCGTGTTGAGATGTGTACAGCTGCCCGTCGGGCCATTGATTCCGTCCCTGATGACTGTCTTGCTGTTTGAAGGTGCTATTCCTTCTGCCACTCCAAGCTCCCCACTACTGCCTGATCCAATTGTCCTGTTTCATGGAGAAGTTCCTTCTGCTCCTACACCCCCTTCCCCCCTAAACGCAGACCCTCAGCTACCTTCCCCAGGCCTCCTGGTTCTTTGCCAGCTCCAACGCACTCCAATTACAAGAGCAAAGTGTTAACAGATACACACAAAAAACTCAGCGGGTCAGGCAGCATCTGTGGAGCGGGTCAGGCAGCATCTGTGGTTTCACAGAGTGCTGGAGTAACTCAGCGGGTCAGGCAGCATCTGTGGAGAACATGGATAGGTGACGTTTCACAGAGTGCTGGAGTAACTCAGTGTCTGCAGTTCCTTCCTGCACATTATAAATCGGTGATGGTTTGTTTCCTCAAGGGATTGGCTGCATTAACTAACAGCAACGAGTATTAAAGGTTGCTTCTTTTAATCAGGGAACACTTTAAGTCACGACGTTATAAATTTTCCAGTGTTCCAATGGGAACATTTACATGATCTGGCTTTAATCATTTGGAGTATTACTTTTTTAATGAAAAATAATGGGGTAATGATGTTTCACTGAAATGCTTTGAAGGATTTCAAGCTTATTACATTTCTGTTTCAAATTGGAACAGAGCATTTTGTACTTCAGAATATGGTGTAACTTAGCAAAGGTCTGGTTACAGCAACGTTGTCATTTGTGCCTCAATTAAATAATTTTTCCATGAAGAAAATCATTGAGGTGTACCATTAGCAATGGTGTGGAAATTGTAGTGAGTGCGAGGTGGGACCCTTGCCTTGCTTCACACTGACAACTGCTCACTGCAGCGTACCCACGAGAGGCTGGGGAGAAGTGTGTAAGCCGTATCCTCTATCAGCTCTTCACACCCCTTCAGGACATCACTCTCCCACCAGCTGCTAGTACCATGGCATTTATCCTAGAATAAGAGGAGCTGCCAGAAAGCCGTGTTAGAACTAGGGGGAGATATTGTAACACAGGAGCAAAAGAGATAACGACGGGTTTTGTGAAGACAAATGTGGCGGAAGGTGAGAGTACATCACGTATGTGGACTCAACAGGATGGGAGTTGGATTGCTACGGACCTTGTGCACAAACAACTTTGGTTTTGCACTATTATGGTTACCTAGTATTACTGATTATTAATTTATTGTATATTACAAAAAAACAATAGACAATAGGTGCAGGAGTAGGCCATTTGGCCCTTGGAGCCAGTACCGCCATTCAATGTGATCATGGCTGATCATCCCCAATCAGTACCCCGTTCCTGCCTTCTCCCCATTTCCCCTGACTTCGCTATTTTTAAGAGCCCTTTCTAGCTCTCTCTTGAAAGCATCTAGAAAACCTGCCTCCTGAGGCAGAGAATTCCAGACTCACCACTCTCTGTGGGGAAAAAGTGTTTCCTTGTCTCCGTACTAAATGGCCTACTCCTTATTCTTAAACTGTGGCCCCTGGTTCTGGACTCCCCCAACACCGGGAACATGTTTCCTGCCTCTAGCGTGTCCAAACCCTTAAGAATCTTATATGTTTCAATGAGATCCCCTCTCATCCTTCTAAACTCCAGAGTGTACAAGCCCAGCTGCTCCATTCTCTCAGCATATGACACTCCCGCCATCCCAGGAATTAACCTTGTAAACCTACGCTGCACACCCTCAATAGCAAGAATGTCCTTCCACAAATTAGGAGACCAAAACTGCACACAATACTCCAGGTGTGGGCTCACTAGGGCTCTGTACAACTGCAGAAGGACCTCTTTGCTCCTATATTCGATTCCTCTTGTCATAAAGGCCAACATGCCATTCGCTTTCTTCACTGCCTGCTGTACCTGCATAGTTACTTTCATAGACTGATGTACAAGGACCCCCAGATCCCGTTGTATTTCCCCTTTTCCCAACTTGACACAATTTAGATAGTAATCTGCCTTCCTGTTTTTGCTACCAAAGTGGATAACCTCACATTTATCTGCATTAAACTTCATCTGCCATGCATCTACCCACTCCCCCAACCTGTCCAAGTCACCCTGCATTCTCATAGCATCCTCCTCACAGTTCACACTGCCATCCAGCTTTGTGTCATCTGCAAATTTGCTAATTATACTTTGAATCCCTTCATCCAAATCATTGATGTATATTGTAAATAGCTGCGGTCCCAGCACCGAGCCTTGCGGTACCCCACTAGTCACTGCCTGCCATTCTGAAAGGGACCCGTTAATCCCTACTCTTTGTTTCCTGTCTGCCAACCACTTCTCTATCCATGTCAGCACTCTACCCCCAATACCATGTGCCCTGATTTTGCCCACTAATCTCCTATGTGGGACCTTATCAAATGCACATCAATATTCATTGGTGTGCTGTTGTGTTAATGGCCCAGTTAAACTGCACCATCTGTCAAGGCAATGAGTATAAGAGGCAGCTGGTCATGATGCAGCTCTCTAGGACTTTGGCTTGGCCACATTTGGGGTATTGCGTGCATTTCTGGTCACCATCACTGGAAGGGTGCGGAGGCTTTGGAGAGGGTGCGGAGGAGGTTGCCCAGAACGATGGCTGGATGAGGGGGGTCAGCTACAGGGAGCAGTTGGACAGACATGGATTCCTTTGCCTGCAACACTGGAGATTGAAGGGGAGCCCTGATAGAGGTTTATACAATTGTAAGAGGCAAAATTGTGTAAACAGTTAGAAACATTTTCCAGGGTGGAAATGTCAAAGACTAGAGGGCGTAGCTTTAAGGTGAGAGGGGCAAAGTTTAAAGGAGATGTGTGTGGTGTTTTTTACACAGAGGGTGGTGGGTGCCTGGAATCAGACACCAGGTTGGTGGTGATGGAGGTAGGTAAGACAGTGGTATGTAAAGGGCTTTTGGCAAGGCACAAGGAGATGCATGAAATAGAGCAACGTGGATCACATGCAGGGAGATACAGCAGTGAGGTATGGTCCATGAGAATCTTGCTTACAGCAGCATCAACGGCACCTAGACACAGACAACACACACAAACATCCATTATACTGACAGTGAAAGGCAACGTTCTCCTCAGAGTCTCCAACCTCTCCTTATCACTAAACACAACAGTAAACACATCACCCGGCAGGGCAGGAGGCAGTCTGGTGGTCCGTTACTGAGCTAACAGTAGGGTGCTGTTCCTGAACCTGGTGGTGTGGGACCATCTAAACAGCACTTGGACAGCTACAGGGATAGGGATATGGGCCAGGCGCTCCATCAGGCAACTTGGTCAGCAGGGGTGAGTTGGGCCGGTGCCAGTTGCCTTGCTGCCTAGTTCTGTCTCTATTCCAGTAACACTCCATGGATAATGTATGTATTCCTGCCTAAGATCATTCTGTAAATGCTTATTTGACACAATGTTGAAGCCTGACAGAGCGTTAAACATCATTAACGGAGCACCACTGGTTTAATCCCACTCTACAGCCTTGGTCTTCTTGCTTCTCATTGCCTCACCTCATCTCCCAGCTCCCAACCACCTCCAGTGCTCACCAGACCTCCCGTTCCAGCCCCTCCATCCCCAAACACACCTTTACATTGAGCACTGCATTTGCACCCCTGTAACTCTACTTCCAGTCAAGCGCCTTCTTACAAGAATGATCCCAGGAGTGAGTGGGTTAACCTATTATGAGCTTGTCGGCGCTAGGTCTCTACTCGCTGGAGTTTAGAAGAATGAGGGGGGACCTCAATGAATCTGACCAAATTGTGAAAGGCCTGGATAGAGTGGATGTGGAGAGGATGTTTCCACTAGTGGGAGAGTCTAGGACCAGAGGTCACAGCCTCAATAAAGGATGTTCATTTAGGAAGGAGATGAGGAGGAATTTCTTTAGTCAGAGGGTGGTGAATCTGTAGAATTCTTTGCCAAAGAAGGCCATGGAGGCCAAGTCATTGGATATTTTTAAGACGGAGATAGATAGATTCTTGATTAGTACAGGTGTCACAGGTTATGGGAAGGCAGGAGACTGGGGTTGAGAGGGAGAGATAGATCAGCCATGATGGAATGGTGGAGTAGACTTGATGTCATGCTCCTATCACATATGATCTTATGATATGAGGGTATATTTCTCACCCTCTGTGCAAAATAAAGACAATCTGTCAGAAGATAATCGGTTGTAACTTTAGAAAGAGCAGAGTATGTGGGCCTGAGGATAAAGCAATGCAGGGTGACCATCCACATCTGACCAGACAGTCACAGAGCAGCCTGGTATCTACTGCATGGTATCTACCTCATTGCAGCTTCATCCTGTGGCAGTGTGTGTGTGTTGGTGTGTGTGTTGGTGTGTGTGTTGGTGTGTGTGTGCGTGCGTGTGTCTGTGCGCGTGTCTGTGTGTGTGTGTGTGCGTGTCTGTGTGTGTGCGTGTCTGTGTGTGCGTGTCTGTGTGCGTGTCTGTGTGTGCGTGTCTGTGCGCATGTCTGTGTGTGTCTGTGTCTGTGTGTGTATGTGCATGCGTGTGTGTGCATGCTTGTGTGTGTGCGTGTCTGCGTGCGTGTATCTGTGTGCATGTGTGTATGTGCATGCTTGTGTGTGTGCGTGCCTGTGTGCGTGCGTGTCTGTGTGCGTGTGTCTGTGTGTGTGTCTGCGAGTGTGTATGTGCATGCGTGTGTGTGCATGCTTGTGTGTGTGCGTGTCTGCGTGTGTGCGTGTGTCTGTGTGTGTGTCTGTGTGTGTGTGTGTATGTGCATGCGTGTGTGTGCATGCTTGTGTGTGTGCGTGTCTGCGTGCGTGCGTGCGTGTGTCTGTGTGTGTCTACGTGAGTGTGCTGGGCCAGGCTGAAGCTGATGCTGTACACCGGCAGTGCAAGGCTGCACCCCGTCTCCAGCGTCAAGCTCCACACCTGACCGTGGCCCAGAGTTGTCCACTCCAGCCTCTGCACTGACCCATGCCCTGCCCATAACACAAGCACCCGAGCAACACTCCTCCACCTTCGCTCCTGATTCTCCCCATCCTGTCCCTGACACTGCGGCGACTGGCTGCGGAGGCCTCATACAGGCCCCGACCTCGGGTGGACTAGGAGGAGGAAGGGGACTGGACCTTTTGGTGCCTTCCCTCACAGTGGAAAGTGTTGGTTCTGCTGTGGGGGGATGTTCGTGTTGAATCCTATAGTGTATTGTGTGTGTTTCTCTCTTTTTTATTTTATATGTGTATATGGCCATCTATTTTTTTTCTCTGTAATGCACTTCGGCTTCAACATGATTTGATTTAAAAGTGCGATATAAATAAAAATACTTACTTACTGACACGTCACTTATAAAACAGCACAGCACAGGAACAGGGCCTTCAGCCCGCAATGTCCGTGCCAAACATGATGCCAGCTTAAACCTGCTACACGTGATCCATACCCCTCCATTCCCTGCATATCCATCAGGCCGTCTCTGCCTCCACCACTACGCCTGGCCCACATATCTCATTTAAACCTTGCCCCTCTCATCATAAAGCTGTGCCCTCTACTCTTTGTCCACCTGGGAACAAGGTTCTGGCTGTCTACCATGTCTATGCCTCTCTCAGGTCTCCCCTCAACCTCCAACACTGATGGGATACAATCCATGGGGGTGTGTTCAGCCTCTCCTTGTAGCTGACAACATTGTTCAATCCCACACAGCTGGCCCTAGTTCATCATCTCCTCCACTGACTGACTGTATCCAGGCAGTCCACATCAATCTCTCTCAGTCTACTGTCTCCTGCTCTGTCACCTCTGCCTGCTGGCGATGGCATCACCGAACCGTAACACTGATGACCAGCTCAGTCACTCTCAAGGTACAAGTTTCACATCTTACTCAAAGTTAGGCATTTTGTAAAATAGTTCAGACAGAAGGAACTGCAGAAGCTGCATCTTGCATAGAACACAGAGTGTTGGAGTAACTCAGCGGGTCAGGCAGCATCTGTGGGGAACATGGATAGGTGACGTTTCACAGAGTGCTGGAGTAACTCAGCGGGTCAGGCAGCATCTGTGGGGAACATGGATAGGTGACGTTTCACAGAGTGCTGGAGTAACTCAGCGGGTCAGGCAGCATCTCTGGAGGAAGGGTCTCGATCCAAAACGTCACCTATCCATGTTCTCCACAGATGCTGCCTGACCCGCTGAGTTACTCCAGCATTTTGTGTGTATGACTCAACATGCATCTTGCCTTCCTCCTGCGAAAACAATGATGAAAGGTGCAATAGCTCTTTGGTTGCGAAGACTATCCATTATTCAAAAAGTTAAGTAGTAAAATGCCCAGGAAGCCCATCAGAGCTTAGTGTCTGTGCGTTTCACTGCACTATTTCATCACTGAGCCCCCCTGGACCTGACAGCGCGGATACTGGGATTCCCTGCAAGTCTTGGTTTGAGGTGAAATGAAATCAGACATTCTCTTCGTTCCTGCATGCAGAGCCCATGATCTCCAATCCACAAATGCAGAAATGTACAAAAGGGGAGGTCATACAATTTTTAAAAAATGCAAAAACGATGATGGAAGACTCCAAACCAGTTGTATATTATTGATCAAAGATGAGTAGAATGACATTTATTCCCAGATAGAACAAGCCAGCTTGTGTCCACAATAGATCCAGCCGATACCAAAACTGACAAACACACCAAACAAATCATTAACAATAGCTCACCAACCATCGCCTGTCTGTAGAAAGGTCCCGACCCTAAATATCGACTATTCACCTCCTCCAAAGATGTGGAATCAAGAATTTGTAGATGCTGGTTTATAAAAAAAGACACACAGTGCTGGAGTAACTCAGCGGGTCAGGCAGCATCTGTGGAGAACATGGATAGGTGACGTTTCACAAAGTGCTGGAGTAACTCAGCAGGTCAGGCAGCATCTCTGGAGAACATGGATAGGTGACGTTTCGGGTCAAGACCCTTCTTCAGACTTTTAGTGTCTATCTTCGGTTTAAAGCAGCATCTGCAGTTGCTTCCTACACATTGACTGATATGAACACAGTTCCAGTGCTCAGGCCAAGTCATAGCAGATCTCTGAACCAATGTATATTGAACAGATTCCTTCGTCTTTGTTAAATGGCTCCCTTCAAAGAAAGAGGAAAAAGCAGGCACTTACACTGTTAGTTGAGTGGAAGATCTGAACCTAATTGTCCCGTCACATTCAAATTACATGATACTACATTTATTATATGTAACACTTTGCAATGAAATTGTAACCAATAAGATATTGATTACATTTAAGAGCATGAATTTAGCGGGGAGCCTGTGGTGTTAATAATATTGCTGCTGTACTTGTTGATGTAGAGGATGCGGGGTAGCCTGTGAATCAGCAGCAGGGGACCTGCACCATGCCTGTATCGGCAGCTCGGTCACTTTCAGTGCCAGTTGTAGCACTGAGAGTCACGGGGTGTTCAGCGCCTCACCTTGATGCCAGCGTGACAAACACAGACCATCCATTTAAAAGATTCACCCAACACTACGGCCTTTTCAATGGTGAAGCAGTCTGTGGAAGTTCCTGTAAATGACATATTGGTCGCTTTGAAGGGCAAAGAGCCATTCTGCTAAGTCAGCATATTTTGTTTCATGCTTGCTTTTCTGCTGATGATATCCAATTTAAATATCATTTTACAATTTATAGAATATTGCTGATCTTACCAGAGTTGATTGTTCCAGGGAATGAAATGGAAATAGTGTGTTCCTGCCAGCATTTAGTTGGGCTGTGTGTGATGTGTATACTGGTGTGTGTGTTTAAGAAAGAACTGCAGATGCTGAAAAAATTGAAGGTAGACAAAAATACTGGAGAAACTCAGCGGGTGAGGCAGCATCTATGGAATGTGTGTAGTGGTTTATGCAATATGTGTCGTGGTATATAGTTGGGCTGTGTGTGTGGGTGTGTGTGTGTGTGTGTGTGTGTGTGGTGAATGTGTGTGTGTGGTGTATAGTGGGGGTGTGTGTGTGTGTGTGTGTGTGTGTGTGTGTGTGTGTGTGTGTGTGTGTGTGTGTGTGTGGTGTATAGTGGGGCTGTGTGTGTGTGTGTGTGGTGTATAGTGGGTCTGTGTGTGGTGTGTGTGTGTATAGTGGGTCTGTGTGTGGTGTGTGTGTGTGTGTGTGGTGTATAGTGGGGCTGTGTGTGGTGTGTGTGTGTGTGTGTGTGTGTGTGTGGTGTATAGTGGGGCTGTGTGTGGTGTGTGTGTGTGTGTGTGTGTGTGTGTGGTGTATAGTGGGGCTGTGTGTGTGTGTGTGTGTGTGTGTGGTGTATAGTGGGGCTGTGTGTGGTGTGTGTGTGGTGTATGGTGGGGCTGTGTGTGTGTGTGTGTGTGTGTGTGTGTGTGTGTGGTGTATAGTGGGGCTGTGTGTGTGTGTGTGTGTGGTGTGTGTGTGGTGTATAGTGGGGCTGTGTGTGTGTGTGTGTGGTGTGTGTGTGGTGTGTGTGTGTGTGTGTGTGTGTGTGTTGTGTGTATAGTGGGGCTGTGTGTGTGTGTGTGGTGTATAGTGGGGCTGTGTGTGGTGTGTGTGTGTGTGTGTGTGGTGTATAGTGGGGCTGTGTGTGTGTGTGTGTGGTGTATAGTGGGGCTGTGTGTGGTGTGTGTGTGTATGGTGGGGCTGTGTGTGTGTGTGTGTATGGTGGGGCTGTGTGTGTGTGTGTGTGTGTGTGTGGTGTATGGTGGGGCTGTGTGTGGTGTGTGTGTGTGTGTGGTGGGGCTGTGTGTGGTGTGTGTGTGTGGTGTATGGTGGGGCTGTGTGTGGTGTGTGTGTGTGTGTGTGTGGTGGGGCTGTGTGTGTGTGTGTGTGTGTGTGTGTATAGTGGGGCTGTGTGTGGTGTGTGTGTGGTGTATGGTGGGGCTGTGTGTGTGTGTGTGTGTGTGTGGTGTATAGTGGGGCTGTGTGTGTGTGTGTGTGTGTGTGTGTGTGTGTGTATAGTGGGGCTGTGTGTGTGGTGTATGGTGTATGGTGGGGCTGTGTGTGTGGTGTGTGCGGTGTGTGTGTGGTGTATGGTGGGGCTGTGTGGGTTGTGTAGCTGCAGCTGAAGGGGTGAGTGATGGTGAGGAGGTGGTGTGAATAAGGGGCCGTGTCCCTGACACATGCACTATATTGCAGCAAGTTCAACAGCACGCCCTCTCCATGGACAAATGGCCACATGTGCGAGCGGTGGTCGGAGCAAGTGGGTGCGAGCCTGGTGGCGGCACGGACAAGAGGCATCTTCTGCTCCCATCTCCAACATCCAAGCTGCAAACACTTCTCAAACAAAAGCTGTGGAGGTTCTGTGTGATATATTGAATGCGTCACAGATCACACATAGAGGATAGGACTGCAGTGCAGACTAAATCTCATTGGAAATAATCACTGTGAAGAGATATGATGTTGTCAGTAGTTTTGATTGGTCCAGTTGCGGAGAGTGGGCGAGAAGGGAGGGGGTGGTGAGAGGGGCAGAGACCAGCAGAATGATCAGACATGAGGGGGAGAGAGCAGGGCAGAGCAGAGAGTGGAGCGTACAGACATTGTGGGCCAAAGGGCCTGTTCCTTTGACATGTTGTATGCTCTATGCTGCATCATTTTAGTCTCATCGTTACCCATTCTCCCACCAGCCTCCCGTTTGCCCATGCCCACTCACTGTGTGTCTGATTCAATCCTCTATGTAGCATCTTGTACAGCAACAAACTTCACAAAGTGGATTTTGGTCCCCTCGACTACATCACTGATTTAGTATTAAAGATACAGCGCAGAAACAGGCCCGTCAGCCCACCAGGCCCACGCCGGCCAGCGATCCCCACACACTAACACTACTTCCAAACATACTAAGGACAATTTGCACCAAGCCAATTAACCTACAAACCTGTACATCTTTGAAGTGTGGGAGGAAACCGGAGTTTTTCCGGAGAAAACTGCCATCCCTTGGTCTATTGTCTGGCTATTTAAGCAGAGAGCTTCAGTAGATCAGTCAATCACAGTCCTTGCTTTCTGCTGACTCCCTTTAATTCTTCTATTCATTTCCTGATCTTCTGACGCATGTATCATTGTAGGCAATGTTTCCTTTCCTCTCACATCGGGCTAAAGGGTCTGTGATTCCCTGGCCACTCAATCCCCCCATTCTCCAATAGAGTCCCTCACGTGAGCTGCTCCCTGGTCCACAGCAACTATTCCACAACCTGTGGTTATCTCTGCAGCCAACTGCAGTCTCCCTGGACCCTCCCCCCCCCCCCCCACATGCAGTCCCTGGACCCCCCCTCCCCCCCCTCCCAACATGCAGTCCCTGGACCCCCCCCCCCCCCCCCACACATACAGTCCCTGGACCCCCCCCACATACAGTCCCTGGAACCCACCCCCCCACATACAGTCCCTGGACCGTCAGATTCCCACCCTCCCAACGTCTCAACTTTAGTTTTAGTTTAATTAATTTAGTTTGTATTGGGCGCTGTACCTGTAGTGTACCCTACAGCCTGCAGCCTGGTCCACGACTCTGTGTAGGGCGCCAGACCTGTACTGCACCTTACAGCTGCCTTTAGGAGTGCAGCACATACACACTGCAACAATTCCTGTCAAAAGGGAACTTTGGAGGAGAGATTAGTTTTATATTCTCTGGAGTCCTGAAGGTTAACAAGTAATTTGATTGAAGGTTGGTGGAATTGGAACATTTCTCTGTGGCTGGGCATTCTTTGACAAGGGCATGTAACCTTAAAATCCAAACGGAGAGGGCCAGCAAATAGTTAGTGTGGTCGGTGTGAGAATTGTGGAGCCGTGGTACTGGCTTGACTGTAAGATTGTCAATGATAGATATTGCGGCATTTTGATGCATGGTGCATGGTGCATGGTGCATGGGTGAAGTTATAAAACTGTTTGTCCACAGGCTGTATATCGGAGAGCCAGTGTGAGTGAGGGTGTGAATTGTCATCCCTTCACCGCTGCACATACATCACCTCAGCACCATCCACCTGCCTTGACCTCAGCGGCCCAGTTCATCTTCAGCACATTTAACAATCGTTGCATTTGCAAGCTCTAGTTTGTAAATGTTAATTATTATCATTAAACACTTCTGCAGTGCCCTGAATGTCAGGTTTCAGCAGCTCGCCTCACGATCCCAGACCATATTTCAGTTGTTAGTTTTAGTGTGTTTAGAAGTAGTGTTAGTGTGGGTGGCAACAGGCCCTTCAGCCCACCGAGTCTGTGCCGACCAGTGATCACCAGCACTGACCAGCACACACTGGGGACAACTAATAAGCCAATTAACCTGCAAACCTGTACGTCTTGGGAATGTGGGAGGAAACCGGAACACCTGGAGAAAACCCACACAGGTCACAGGGAGAACGTACAAACTCCTCACATACAGCACCCGTATTCGGGGTCGACCCCGGGTCTCTGGGGCGCTGTGAGGCAGCAACTCTACCGCTGCACCACCATTTCTGTGTGCTTTCCATAGTTTGGGGTTCAGAGCTGTTATTGTTCCCTTGCTCTGCCTGCCTCTCATTTAGGGTGCTAGTCTCTGTACCTGGAGGACAGGTACTGCCAGCCCATACCTGGAGTCACTGCCCTAGTTACCAGGTGTGGTGACCTCACAGCACAAAGATGCAACATCAGCTCTGTCCATCTGTGGCTGCCACGTGCCTGCTAAAACAAGATGACAGTGTGAAGTGGCAAGTGGGTTTGGTCCACACAATCACTCATATTAAATTGTTACTTCATTCAGGAACTTTTAGGCATGTGAATGCATTTAATTTGAAATCCAATTTACACGTCTATGTATAAAACCTGAGTTAATTAGTCATGGTAAATTCACTTTTCACATTTATTAACAATCCAATGGTAACTTTGTTAAATTGGAAATGGACCAGCATGTTCCCACATCATGTTCAGAGGACTGCTCTGGTCTTACTCGCTCTGGGTTGGAGGGGTTGGAGAGGTTGGCCGTAGTGAGTCTAACAAAGAGATTCAACCTGGACAGAGTGGATGTGGAGAAGATTTTCCACCAGTGGGAGAGTCTGGGATCAAAGGTCATAGCTTCAGAATTAAAGGATGTTCTTTTAGGAAGGAGATGAATTTCTTTAGTCAGAAGGTGGTGAATCTGTGGAATTGTTGCCACACAAGGCTGTGGAGGCCAAGTCAGTGGATATTTTTAAGGCAGAAATAGATTCTTAATTAGTACGGGTGTTGGGGATATGGGGAGATGGCAGGAGAATGGGGTTAGTCGGGAGAGATAGATCAGCCATGATTGAATGGCGGAGTAGACTTGATGGGCTGAATGGCCTAATTCTACTCCTATCACCTGTGACCTCACTCTGCAGGTGTGAACTGTGAAGGTAAATTATTATCTCCTGTCAGAGTGGCTTGTGAGATGGTAAAGATGGCATAGTGTTGTATAATGTTGCAACTAATTGTCAGTGAGTTCCTCATGCTGCGAGCATCATTGTGACGAGAACCTACTGACAAGTTAATAAAGATGAGATTGTGTTGTATAATGCTGTAATCAATTGTCAGTGAGGTCTGGTGTTGTGAGGTTGGTTCGTTTGCGCGTGTGTCAGACGACGTATAGCTCGCTGTTGGCTTCTGTCGTTGTCCAACATGGTGACCGGATTGTTTGCCCGACGTGTCAGAGTGCATGGTTTCCGGGATGGCCACGAGGAGGCTTCTGTCATGGTATTAGTGCGCTTTCCTGCACAGCCCTCGTGAAGTGAACTTGGCTGAACCCAACTCATCAATAACTTCTCTAATGCTTGCTTGCACTGTGATTAGCCTGTGAATAAAATCACACATCAATTACTCCTTATGTTTAAAATGATAACGCCAAATTTGGCTTTCCATAGATCCTGCCTGTCTCTTTTTTGCTTTCGTGAATTAGAAATTAATATCGCTCTATGTCAAGCACATTCAATAAAAATAAACTGATAAAATCCTGAGAATCCTAAAAGCAGATGTGCCAAATGCCTCCCGTTCACATTAAGCCATTTAAAACGGAGACGAGGAAACACTTTTTCTCACAGAGAGTGGTGAGTCTGTGGAATTCTCTGCCTCAGAGGGCGGTGGAGGCCGGTTCATTGGATGCTTTCAAAAGAGAACTAGATAGGGCTCTTAAAAATAGTGGAGTCAGGGGATATGGGGAGAAGGCAGTAACGGGGTACTGATTGGGGATGATCAGCCATGATCACATTGAATGGCAGTGCTGGCTTGAAGGGCCGAATGGCCTACTCCTGCACCTATTGTCTATTGTCTATTCACATAGATTGGCGTGAGGTCAATTGAAGATGGAATACATATATAGATAAAAATCTTCCAATTTTTTTTTTCCAATTTCAGTTTTATTACTGGGTGATTCACTGATGTTCTTCCACATGTTAGAAGTTGCAGTTGACTCTGTAGAAAGTTCAATGAGTTGCCAGTGGAAGGAATGCTGCTGACTAAAGGGCCTGTCCCACTTGGGCCGTCATTTACGGGACGGTCGCGCGCGTCATCATGCGTCCGAACAGCCGTCTGGAGCGCGTGACGTCATTTGAAGATAGACACAAAATGCTGGAGTAACTGAGCGGGACCAGCGGCATCTCTGGAGGGAAGGAATGGGTGATGTTTCGGGTCGAGACTCTTCTTCAGTCTGAGGCCATTTAGAATGTGACCGTCTGATTGGGTTTGGTTCACCAAAGGTTTCTTAGATTCCCTTCAGTCATGGCTGACCATGGGTGTCTCCAGGGTTGGAGGACGCCTGTGCGTGGGGAGACTGGTGCACAGACAGCCACCACACGGTCCTTGACAGATCCGGGTCAGGATCCAGTGGCATGGAGTCCAAGCTGACCGGGGACCCTTTCCTGCTGCAGCCTTCATCCACCTTCCCAGCTGTTGTGACGCTCCACTAAGGTCAGCCATCGTCCTCCGCCTGTTCCACCGTTGAGGTCTTGGTTGGATTGCTCTTTGTCAGAGACCTCCCCCTCGACCTTACCGCCATGGCTGGCCCCACCAGGCACATGGCTCCAGACGGCATCGCTCTCAGGATCTCAGGACCACACAAGCTTCTCCACCACCACAAGGTGTCAATCCACGGAGAAATTAGCGACACGGTTAAATACTGCCAAAGGTCATTACAGGAATGTAATTACTGCCAACAGGGATGTAATGTTGAGGCTCTATAAGGAGCTGGTCAGACCGCATTTGGAATATTGTGAGTAATTCTGGGCCCCATATCTGAGGAAGGATGTGCTGGCTCTGTAGAGGGTCCAGAGGAGGTTTACAAGAAGGATCCCAGGAATGAGTGGGTTAATCTATGATGAGTGTTTGTCGGCACTGGGCCTGTACTCGCTGGAGTTTAGAAGAATGAGGGGGGACCTCATTGAAACGTACAGAATAGTGAAAGGTTTGAATAGAGTACATGTGGAGAGAATGTTTCCACTCGTGTGAATCTCTCGGACTAGAGGTCACAACCTCAGAAGTAAAAGACATTCTTTTAGGAAGGAGATGAGGAAAAATGTATTTAGGGGTGGTGAATCTGTGGAATTCTTTGCCACAAAAGGCTGTGGAGGCCAATGGATATTTTTAAGGCAGTGATAGATTCTTGATTAGTACAGGTGTCAGAGGTTATGAGAAGGCAGGAGAGTGGGGTTAATTGGGAGAGATAGATCAGCTATGATTTAATAGCAGAGTAGACTTTATGGGCCAAATGGCCTCATTCTATTCTTATTACTTATGATTATGGCATGGAGATATTATCAAAGTCATGTTGACTTTGGCTGAAATTCTCCAGTCTTTTTCAGTTGCAATTTCCATAATGATATTTTCTACTGACAAGCTTCCATCTAGGACCAACCCTGGGTGTAAACTTCACAGATGATAGGATGAGCTGCCCTGCAAACCAAAGCCAGCGCCAGCTGAACAAATAGTCACCTATCAGTAGCACAGTACAACTGGGAGGTCCCAGAGCTTGCCTGCTTCAGGCTGGCAGTGAGCAGGTGAAGTGCGTTCTGGCTCACGCTACACTGCTGGATAATATGCTTCATGGCATTTAAAGTGACATTTGTATTATTGCTTCGAGGAGCAAAGACTGCTGGAATGAATACAGTTAATTATGTTCATCTCTGTAATTCAAGGTGAAGTCTGTTTAACTATTTGTAGATAAAATAAATCAGGCACTGTAAAGATCATTAACTGATATCTTGGTTATGAAGGGTCTCGACCCGAAACATCACCCACTATCTGTTCCATAGATGCTGCCTCACCCGCTGAGTTGCTCCAGCATTCTGTCTACCTCGGTATGGTTGATACTTGCTCTAGTTTATGCCATACGTTTGATGGATTAGATTGAAGGTGAGATTGACAAGGAGTTGGCAGTGTGGGTGGTTTACACAGAGGGTGGTGGGTGCCCGGGGTGGTGGTGGAGGCAGATACCAGCGTGGTCTACAACAGACTTGTGGATATGCACGGAATGGTGGGACATGGATTACGTGAGGGCAGAGGAGATGAGTTTATCATGGCATAGACATTGTGGGCTGAAGGGCCTGTTCTTGTGCTGTAATGTCCTATTTTCTAAAAGACTGATAGCTTCGGTGAGATTGAATAGACAATAGACAATAGGTGCAGGAGCAGGCCATTCGGCCCTTCGAGCCAGCACCGCCATTCAATGTGATCATGGCTGATCATGAAAAATGAAGGAAATATGACGTCCACATTGGCGGTTCTTTCCACCTATCACTCTTCCTCCTAGTACATTCTCTTGAAGTATTGTCTGAAAGCTGGGACAGTCTCTGGTGGTCCAAGGGGCTCTTGTCCCTCACTGATGTAGCCCATGATGAACAAGGAATAGTCTGAAGAAAGGTCTCGATCTGAAACGTCACCCATTCCTTCTTTCCAGAGGTGTTGAGCTACTCCAGCATTTAGTGTTGATCTTTGGTGTAAACCAGCATCTATCTGCAGTTGCTTCCTACACATAAGGAACAGTAATGGTGCATGAAGTTCTGACCAAAGCATCATCATTTTGAATGTGTTTTCTGTTTGGTGATTTGTTGTTCAGTTCAGTTTACAGTCGTGCGTCCCGAGGTAGTGAAAAGCTTGATGTTATAAATGTTTCTGGCATTAATCAGGGTATGGGGATAGTTAGCACTGGTGCAGCAGTGGCCTACTTTGCTACACTTGCAGGTTGCTCCAACACTGGGCCCTGCAGCGCTGGGGAGGTGTGCAGCGTGTCCCACATAGTTGCAGCATATTCTGTGAACTTCCCCACCCAGGGCTCCTGACGCCATGCAGAGAGACAAGGGCTGGACCACTAATCCCAACACATCTGACAAGCTCAGGGGTTGTGGGGAGAAGGCAGGAGAATGGGGTTAGGAGGGAGAGATAGATCAGCCATGATTGAATGGTGGAGTAGACTTGATGGGCCGAATGGCCTAATTCTACTCCTATCACTTATGACCTTCCATGTGTCAGTCAGCCTGCGGGGTAAACTGTATCCAACCGAAGTTCGAAGACTGATAGCTTCGGTGGGATTGAATAGACAATAGAAATCACCACATGGACAGTAAAAATAGATCTATGCAAAAAATGTCATAGGTTTTAGGACACAGATATGTAAGCTGCTCGGATGTTTAGTTTAGAGATACAGCGTGGAAACAGGTCTATCGACCCACCCAGTCCACACCGACCAGCGATCCCTGCACATTGACACTATCCTACACACTCTAGGGACAATTTACATTGATACCAAGCCAATTAAGCTACAAACCTGTACGTCTTTAGAGTGTTCAGTTGTGAAATGTGCTTGGGATCTAACAGTACACATCAAGGAACTGCAGGTGCTGGCACAAAGTGCTGGAGTAACTCAGCGGGTCAGGTAGCATCCATGAAGTGGTGTTCTCCACAGGTGCTGCCTGACCCGCTGAGTTACTCCAGCACTCTGTGTCCTGATACCACCTGTGTTTTCAGGTGTGATATTCTGATCAATTGGGAGAAATAATGGATATCTCCCTGGGTTAAGTTGATTGGATGGCTGAACACTGCAGGTGAACGCCTGTATTGACCGAGACATGCCAGAACAGTTATCTGAATGCATGTGTGCTCATGCAGTGTACATACTCTGTGAGACTGCACTGGGCTCATGGTATCGTCCATTTGTGGAGTACGGTAATGTTTGCTGCCAAGGTCATGATGAAATAGCCTCTGAAATCATCAGAGAATTCTCCAGTGGTCATCCTTGGGTGGCTGTGTGATTCACAATGAGACACATTCTCCAGGAAACCACATCGCTCCAGCTTGGTTCTATTCTTGCTGCACATCCATTACTGAAAATGGGCTCGTGTTCCACTGAGAATGCAATGAAATTGAGAGGCATAAGCCTGGCAGTGTGTGAACGGAGCAGACACTAACTAGATGACAAACCAAACATCAGAATATCGTAAAGTTGAAATACGTCTTTGGGTATTATTTCCAAATATGTTATGTGATGTGTAATGACTCACTTCAGTTATATGAATCTCTCCAGGACTTAACCCACCACCACCCTGCCATGTCAAGCAGAACACTATTCCTTTCTTGTTATTTCCAGCAGATCAAACGTTCACAGTGTGCGGGCACTTAGAAATGGAGTTTGTGTCAATGTTTCTGTTGCTGCATGTTGTATTGTCCAGCAGCAATCCTACAGTGTGAATAATGTCGTCACTGTGATTGTCTGTACATAACCAGCTGCCATGCTTCAATTCTTATCCTCAATATCATGACCCAATGACAGATGATTTGTCTGCGAGTTTAATGTAAGTTCTAAATGTTAGTTATACAATAGATGCTCATAGGGTTATAAGGGATAGAAGCAGAATTAGGCCATTCGCCCCTTAAATCTAAGCTGCCATTCAATCTTGGCTGATCTATCTCCCCCATTCTCCTGCCTTCTCCCCGTAACCTCTAGCACCCGCACTAATCAAGAATGTATCTTTCTCTGCCTTAAAAATATCCATTGACTTGACCTCCACAGCTTTTTGTGGCAAATAATTTCACAGATTCACCACCCTCTGACCAAAAAAATTCCTCTCATCTCCTTCCTAAAGGAACTTCCTTTAATTCTGAGGCTGTGACCTCTGTGGGCAAATGTGGTAAGTGTAGATGGAGCATCTCCATCAGAGGTCATAGGGTCATAGGGTCATAGAGTGATACAGCACAGAAACAGGCCCTTCAGCCCAACTTGCCCACACCGGCCAACATGCCCCAGCTACACTAGTCCCACCTGCCTGCACTTGGTCCATATCCCTCCAAACCTGTCCTATCCATGTACCTGTCTAACTGTTTCTTAAACGTTGGGATAGTCCCAGCCTCAACTACCTCCTCTGGCAGCTTGTTCCATACACCCACCACCCTTTGTGTGAAAAAGTTACCCCTCAGATTTCTATTAAATCTTTTCCCCTTCACCTTGAACCTATGTCCTCTGCTCCTCGATTCTGCTACTCTGGGCAAAAGATTCTGTGGATCTATCCCATCTATTCCTCTCATGATTTTGTACACTTCTATAAGATCACCCCTCATCCTCCTGCACTCCAAGGCATAGAGACTCAGTCTACTCAATCCTCCCCCTATAGCTCACACCCTCTAGTCCTGGCAACATCCTTGTAAATCTTCTCTGAACCCTTTCAAGCTTGACAATATCTTTCCTGTAACATGGTGCCCAGACCTGAACACAATATTCTAAATGCGATCTCACCAACATCTTATACAACTGCAACATGACCTCTATTGTTACATCTAAAATGTAAATACTGCTTCTGTTCTGTGGTTCTGTTGTTTTGCACACTCTGCAGGCATTGCCACTTTCATTTCACTGCACATCTTGGATGTGTTTGTGACAAATAAAGTTGACTTGACGAGAGGGCAGGTGAACTAGTCTAATGCAGTGACATTAAGGAAAGGTTAAAATGTAAGTAAGAATAAATGAAACAAAATGTTAATGGTTTTTATTGATATTTCATATTTAATGGCCTAAAGATCTCACCATAGCTCAATTAAAAAGTCTAACATCAATATAGTGGAATGCTAATGTTCTCATTTAGTTAAGTACCAATTAGCTTAAATGCATAATTCACTTCTTCGCTAGTCCTGTCCAAATAAAATAAAACAAGATGCAGATTAACCGATGAATGAATGCTCAAATTGAAACTAAATCTGGTGTTGTAGATGTGAATGCAGTTTGGTTGTTAATATAAAGGTATTATTCACATGATGCATTGTCACATGTAGTCCACGTATTCAGAAACAGTTTCATTCAATGTTCTATTTGTTTATTAATTTATTCAGCTACGCAAAAAAGCATAATTGCCGAAAGCGCAGCGCACTAGAGCTGTAAACATTAAATATGTAGCTGAAAGCACGAGAGCTGTGATTGTAGCTATAAGTACACTTCATGGGGTAAGTGTTTGCCAAAGGATCAATGTTTGAAAATCCTGTCTGCACAGCAAATGTTGTGAAGACTCATGTGTCTTATGCATGTCACACTGAGGCCAGACAGCTGGAGCAGTGTTGAAGAGGCTTGTGGATAGGCAGGGCATGGAGGGATATGGGTCACGTATAGGCAGAGGGCAAAATGTGTAGGGAAGCATTGCAGATGCTGGTTTAAATCAAAGGTAGACACAAAATGCTGGAGTTACTCAGTGGGACAGGCAGCATCTCTGGAGAGAAGGAATGGGTGACGTTTCAATCTGAAGATGGGTCTCAACCCGAAACGTCACCCATCCTTTTCTCCACAGATGCTGCCTGACCTGCTGAGTTACTCCAGCACTCTGTGAAACGTCACCTATCTATGTTCTCCACAGATGCTGCCTGACCTGCTGAGTTACTCCAGCACTCTGTGAAACGTGACCTATCTATGTTCTCCACAGATGCTGCCTGACCCGCTGATATTTAGTGTCTATCTGCAGGCAGAGGAGATTGGTTTATTTTCGCATCATGCTGGGCACGGACATTGTGGGCTGAAGGGCCTGTTCCTGTGCTGTACTGTTCTGTGAAAGGATTCAATGTAAAAACAGATGACATGGTTCTGATCTGCAGTGAAACAAGCCACTGACTGATGTTATGTGGCTGGTGAACAGAACAGACACGGAGTGCAGGGAAATCAGCTCCGGTGGTCTATTTTTGGAAAGTCTCCAAACCCTGCTGAGCCTTCAATTTGCTCATGTACTGAGTTTATTGAACTGGGATACATCATGGCGAGAATGCCCGCAGTATAAATGTATTTCCCCATATAAAATGAAACATGCTGTTGAAGAGATACCACCGTAAGCAAGGGCTTTTGCTTGCATTTAGACACGAGGTGACAGCAGGGAGCTAACTCCTGTGTAGATGGCACCTGGAACATCAGTGCCATCAGGTGCAGCAGGCAGTGAAAAAAGCGAATGGTATGTTAGCTTTCATAGCAAAAGGATTTGAGTACAGGAGCAGGGAGGTTCTACTTCAGTTGTACAGGGTCTTGGTGAGACCACACCTGGAGTATTGCGTACAGTTTTGGTCTCCAAATCTGAGGAAGGACATTATTGCCATAGAGGGAGTGCAGAGAAGGTTCACCAGACTGATTCCTGGGATGTCAGGACTGTCTTATGAAAAAAGACTGGATAGACTCGGTTTATACTCTCTGGAATTTAGGAGATTGAGAGGGGATCTTATAGAAACTTACAAAATTCTTAAGGGGTTGGACAGGCTAGATGCAGGAAGATTGTTCCCGATGTTGGGGAAAGTCCAGGACAAGGGGTCACAGCTTAAGGATAAGGGGGAAATCCTTTAAGACCGAGATGAGAAAGACTTTTTTCACACAGAGAGTGGTGAGTCTCTGGAACTCTCTGCCACAGAGGGTAGTTGAGGCCAGTTCATTGGCTATATTTAAGAGTGAGTTGGATGTGGCCCTTGTGGCTAAGGGGATCAGAGGGTATGGAGAGAAGGCAGGTACGGGATACTGAGTTGGATGATCAGCCATGATCATATTGAATGGCGGTGCAGGCTCGAAGGGCTGAATGGCCTACTCCTGCACCTAATTTCTATGTTTCTATGTGTAGAGTGACTGGACGTCCATGGTAAAGATGAGAGGATGGGGGCCTGGAGAATGGAATGCACGGAGCTGACGGAGAGTGTCTGAGGTGTCTTGAACATAGGTGGGGAGGGATTTAACAAAGGGGGCTAGGATGGAGTCAAGGTATGTGGAAATGTGTTCGGTGGGGCACGAACAGGCAGAGACAATGGGTCTGCCAGGGCAGTCGGGTTTGTGGATTTTGGGGAGAAGGTAAAATCGGGCCGTGCGGGGCTGGGAAATGATGAGGTCGGAGGCTCGGTGAGGTAGGGAGCCGGAGCTGATGAGGTCGGTTATGGTGCTCGAGATGGTGGCCTGGTGTTCGTCAGTGGGGTCATGGTCCAGGGGTAAGTAGGAGGAGGTGTCCGAGAGTTGGCGCGCGGCCTCCGCTTTGTAGAGATCGACGCGCCAGACTACCACGGCACCTCCCTTGTCGGCGGGTTTGATAACCCAGTCTGGGTTGTTACGGAGTGAGTCGATGGCAGTACGTTCGGGGCTGGAGAGATTGGAGTGAGACAGGGGGGTGGAGAAGTCGAGGCGGTGTGACTTCAGTCTGGATAAGGGGGTGTCTGTATTAGAGGGTGTGTATTAGAGGGGTGTCTGTATTAGAGGGTGTGTATTAGGGGGTGTCTGTATTAGGGGGGTGTATGGGTGTCTGTATTAGGGGGGTGTCTGTATTAGAGGGTGTGTATTAGGGGGTGTCTGTATTAGGGGGGTGTCTGTATTCTGTATTAGAGGGGTGTCTGTATCGGGGGGTGTCTGTATTAGGGGTTGTAGGGGTGTCTGTATTAGGGGGTTGTCTGTATTAGGGGGTGTCTGTATTGGGGGGTGTCTGTATTAGGGGGTGTCTGTATTAGGGGGGTGTCTGTATTAGGGGGGTGTATTGGGGGGTGTCTGTATTATTAGGGGGTGTGTCTGTATTAGGGGGGTGTCTGTATTAGGGGGGTGTGTGGGGGGTGTCTGTATTAGGGGGGTGTCTGTATTAGGGGGGTGTTGTCTGTATTAGGGGGGTGTCTGTATTAGGGGGTGGTGTCACTGTATTAGGGGGGTGTCTGTATTAGGGGGGTATGTCTGTATTAGGGGGGTGTCTGTATTGGGGGTGTCTGTATTAGGGGGGTGTCTGTTTAGAGGGGTGTGTATTAGGGGGGTGTCTGTATTAGGGGGGTGTTGTTTAGGGGGGGATGTCTGTATTAGGGGGGTGTTGTATTAGGGGGGTGTCTGTATTGGGGGGGTGTGTATTAGGGGGGTGTCTGTATTAGGGGATTTAGGGGTGTCTGTATTAGGGGGGTGTCTGGTTTTATTAGGGGGGTGTCTGTATTGGGGGGTGTGTATTAGGGGGTGTCTGTATTAGGGGGGTGTCTGTATTAGGGGGGGTATCTGTTGGGGGGGGGTGTCTGTATTAGGGGGTGTCTGTATTAGGGGGGTGTCTGTATTAGGGGGTGTCTGTATTAGGGGGTGTGTTTGGGGGGGTCTGTATTAGGGGGGGGTGTGTATTAGGGGGGTCTGTACTAGGGGGGGTGTTCTGTATTGGGGGGGGGTGTCTGATTCTGTATTAGGGGGGTGTCTGTCTATTGGGGGGGGTGTCTGTAGGGTGGGATTAGGGGGTTGTGTCTGTATTAGGGGGTGTCTGTATTAGGGGGTGCTGTATTAGGGGGGGAGGGGGGTGTCTGTATTGGGGGGGGTGTCTGTATTGGGGGGGGGGTCTGTATTAGGGGTGTCTGTATTAGGGGGTGTCTGTATTGGGGTGGGGGGTGTCTGTATTGGGGGGGTGGCTGTATTTGGGGGGGGGTGTCTGTATTAGGGGATGTCTGTATTAGGGGGTGAGGGGGTCTGTATTAGGGGGGGGGTGTCTGTATTGGGGGGGGGGTGTCTGTATTGGGGGGGGGGGTGTCTGTATTGGGGGGGGGGGGGGGTGTCTGTATTGGGGGGGTGTCTGTATTGGGGGGGGTGTCTGTATTGGGGGGGGTGTCTGTATTGGGGGGGTGTCTGTATTGGGGGGGGTGTTCTGTAGGGGGGTGTCTGTATTGGGGGGGTGAGTCTGTATTGGGGGGGTTGTCTGTATTGGGGGGGGTGTTTGTGTATTGGGGGGGTGTCTGTATTGGGGGGGGTGTCTGTATTGGGGGGGTGTCTGTATTGGGGGGGGTGTCTGTATTGGGGGGGGTGTCTGTATTGGGGGGGGTGTCTGTATTGGGGGGGTGTCTGTATTGGGGGGGGTGTCTGTATTGGGGGGGGTGTCTGTATTGGGGGGGGTGTCTGTATTGGGGGGGGTGTCTGTATTAGGGGGGTGTCTGTATTAGGGGGGTGTCTGTATTAGGGGGGTGTCTGTATTTGGGGGGGTGTCTGTATTAGGGGGGTGTCTGTATTAGGGGGGTGTCTGTATTAGGGGGTGTCTGCATTAGGGGGGTTGTATTAGGCGGCGTCTCTTTTAGGGGGGTCGTCTCTATTATGGGGCGTCTGTATTAGGCGGTGTCTGTATTAGGAGGAGGGTGTCTGTATTGGGGGGTGTCTGTATAGGGGGGGGGTGTGTATAGGGGGGGGGTGATGTATTAGGGGGTGCCTGTATTAGGGGGTGCCTGTATTAGGGGTTGTCTGTATTAGGGGGTGTCTGTATTAGGAGGGTGTCTGTTATTGAGGACTCAGTGCCTTGTAGTCACTGCGCTCAGTGTGGAGGTGACTACAAGGCTACAGCTTGGGTTTTCGCAATTCCTTCTAGTTTTCCCACTGTTGGAATATCTTTGCCAGTTCAGCATTGGGATGAGAGAAGATGACAACACGCACACACTGGGAATGTGGTGCAGGGGAGGCTCTACACTGAGGGAACTAACTGTCCAGTGACACAGTGATTGTCGTAAAAGACAATAGCAAAGTGATTTTTATTCATTTCTCCGTCCAAGTGCTTCAGTGGCCGCAGGTATTTTCAGCGTCAGCGTTATGATTAGGAGACTGTACCGGCAGCCCGTGGCCAGCATGGAGCCCGGGCCTCTGGCGCTGTGGGGCAGCAGCTCTACGCTGCGACACAGTGCTGACACGTCACATTAGGATGAGACAAAGACTCTCAAATCTAATGAAAAATGAAAGTAACTTAGTGAAGTACTGTGCTGCAGCAGTTTATTCTGTCCACTGCATTTAATTTATGTTTGCAAATAAGATTAATTAAAATAGATTTTATGCTTTAAGAATTTTTAAAAAAAAGCCAATGTCATTTTGATAAATCTTGATAGCATATCATTATTGCCGCCACTGTGCTCATTTATAAATGAATTAGATTAACTAAATCCAATTTATATGTATAAATTGTTAATCACTATATTATATTATGGTCCGCAAAACTTAGGAGTAATAAATATTTTAGTTGGAGAATATGGCTTTGGTAAATTTGAATACTATAATACCTAAAACACAGGTTTAATAAGTTTGGTTTTTGCAAAAATATCATTATGCTAAGTGTATTCTTTGGACAGCTCTCGACAAATACAGTAAGAATCTATTTAAATGATTAGCAGACCAGCAAGATGCGAATGCATTATAGATCTACAGCTCAGAAAGCTCAGAGGATTGATTGAATGCACTGGGAATTTCTCATTGAAGAGGCTAGTCTCTCTCTCCAACCAGTCTAAGCAACTTTGGGATAAACACAGAGTGCTGGAGTAACTCAGCGGGTCAGGCAGCATCTGTGGAGATCTTTGCAATGATATGGTACTTTAATGCATTGCAGAGCCATTATATAATGTCAATAAAACACGTTAGTATTGTACGATATACACCAGCTATGTTTACATATATGCAGCTTCCAGTATATTTGTTATTTAAGAGATGAGTCTTGGTTATGGCGCTGGCAGTGGAAGAGGAATCCTCATTGCCTATTGGCAATTGATCTGCTAACAATCATGAAAGATCAACAAACAACAAGATACATGAAACGTGAAATTAAAGTGACGCGTGGAAAGTGCAGGATTGGGGAGGGGTGCAAACTCCCTCTCTCCCGCAACATGCTCAATGCTTGCTGATTTAGCCCAGCTATGATGAAAGGTTTGCGATGTGGTGAAGTGCTGGTTTAGTGTCGCTGCCCACAGATGCTGCCAAACCTGCTCACAATTCTCTCTCTACCACCCAGGCTGCAAACACACGCATCACTACTCCATCTACCCCTCTCCACAATGTATCCTGTTGTGTTTCATGATTGTTAGCAGATCAATTTCCCTCCTGGGATCAATAAAGTTCTAGCGTATCGTATCATATAGTATCGTATCATATAGTATCGTATCATATAGTATCGTATCATATAGTATCGTATCATATAGTATCGTATCATATAGTATCGTATCATATCGTATCGTATCATATCGTATCGTATCATATAGTACCGTAAGAGTTGTTATTCCAAAGCCTGCATCTGGGTGACACTTGCAAGGTGGCGATCTATTGCTGATCAACCATGTTTCATTTTCCCATTCAGAGTGTAGGTGCCTGCGTCTTGTTCGTTCAGCAGCATCCAGCTGGCCAGTATCTCTCTTTAGCTGCCCGCCCAAGTCATACACAATCTGGTGATAAAGATCACAACTGTGGAGCCATGGCAGCAGGCAGGGTTACAGAGAGACAGTGAAACCGCACTGGGAAGTCTGCAACCCAGTCCTAAAAAAGACAGCACGGCAGAAGAAACGATGATATCAATAGCTGCTGTTCAAATTCTGCTTCTTTTAATGTCCAAACCACAAAGTCAAAACTGAGCAATGTGCATCCTCTCTCATTTAATGACTTGATTTTACAATCGTTCCAATTCCCAGTCTGCTTTGAGGAATATAACTCTAGCCATTGTTATCGTATTACTGGCGGGGCAATATAAAAAATAATTAAGCTGCAGGTATCTCAATAAATGATGGTGTTTTCAATTTGTAGATATCAAGATGAATCACTCGTGCATTAGAGCTTGATTCTAATGCTCGTTGCGAGGTGGTTGGGAAAGCCATGAAACTCCTCAAAACTCTCTGTGAGAGTCGTGTCCAGCTGCCATCTCTTGTATTAGGCATTGTCCTGTGAGCTCGAACATCTCCACATGGCCCAGGATGGTTGTTCCAGGTTTGTCCCTCTCCCCTCTCTCTGTCTCCCCTCTCTCTGTCTCCCCTCTCTCTGTCTCCCCTCTCTCTGTCTCCCCTCTCTCTGTCTCTGTGTGTGTGCAGCTGAGGGGTTAAAGGCACCATAGAATGTGGAGACTGAGCTCAAAAGTCAAAGTATTCTTTATTGTCATTCAGACCTTTTGGTCTGAACGAAATTTTGTTGCCTTGCAGTCATACATATAATAAAAAACAAAACACACAATAAACACATATTTAACATCCACCACAGTGAGCATCACTGTGATGGAAGGCAAAAGTCTTAAAGTCTTTGTCTTCTTCCCTCCTTGTTCTCCCTCTGTGCTGAGGCGATCCAGGCCTCCGATATTGTCGTCCACTAGGCCCGCGGCCGAGCCTCCGAATCCGGGCTGTCGCCACCACCGTCGCCGGAGCGCTGGAACACCGCCACAGCTCTGAAGCCGGGTCCGCCGCTGGAACGCTGGAGCACCACAGTTCTGAAGCCGGGTCCGCCTCCGCTGCTGGAACGCTGGAGCACCACAGCTCTGAAGCCGGGGGTCCGCCGCTGGAAACGCTGGAGCACCACAGTTCTGAAGCCGGGTCCGCCGCTGGAACGCTGGAGCACCACAGCTCTGAAGCCGGGTCTGTCGCTGGAACGCTGGAGCACCACAGTTCTGAAGCCGGGTCCGCCGCTGGAACGCTGGAGCACCACAGCTCTGAAGCCGGGTCCGCCGCTGGAACGCTGGAGCACCACAGTTCTGAAGCCGGGTCCGCCGCTGGAACGCTGGAGCACCACAGCTCTGAAGCCGGGTCTGCCTCCGCTGCTGGAACGCCGCCATAGCTCCGCGGCCGCCAGCTCTGCCACTAGGCCTCAGCACAGACGGAGACGGTGACGGGGGACACGACAAGAAAAAATCGCATCCCCCCGAAGGGGGAGACAAAAACCTTGTGTCCCAATTTCTTACATCAAGGGCCTGTCCCACTTTCACGATCTAATTCATTACCTCTGCCTTTTTTTAAAAATATTTCAAAATAGACTTTATTCAAATGATAAATATATACAATACATGAACCTTGCTGAAAATCCATCCGACATTTTCGGGGGCTGTACAAATTGATGAATATAGTTAGACATTTCTTTTCCCCAAATTTCCACAAATCAGTCCCCCACCCGTGCCCCTCACGTGGCCCACTGGTGTGGAATACCTTCCCTTATATTGAGGGGCGTCTCCACCATACCGTGCCCCCCATGTCCAGCAGCGGAAGGGCGTTAGACTGTGGCCCTCCCCCACCGAGCCTTGGCGTTGGCTGCACCGAGCTTCAGTGCGTCCCTCAGCACGTACTCCTGCAGTCTGCAGCGGGCCAGTCGGCAACATTCCCTGACGGACATCTCGCTCTGCTGGGTGGTGAACAATGCTCGGGCAGACCAAAGGGCGTCTTTTACCGAGTTGATGACCCTCCAGCAGCACTCGATGTCAGTCTCTGAATGTGTCCCTGGGAACAGTCCGTAAATCACCGAGTCCTCTGTGACGGAGCTGTTCGGGATAAAGCGTACCAGGGACCCTTGCATTTTTCTCCAGACTCTTTTAGCAAACCCACACTCTGTAAAGAGGTGGGCAACCGTCTCCTCGCCATAGCAGCCGTCCCGAGGGCAGCGTGCGCTGGCAGTGAGGTTCCGACGGTGCAGGAAGGATCTGACTGGGAGGGCTCCCCTCACCGCCAGCCAAGCCAGGTCTTGGTGCTTGTTGGTGAGTTCTGGCGATGAGGCATTTTGCCAGACAAGCTGGGCAGTCTGCTCAGGGAACCACGCCACCAGGTCCATAGAGTCCTTTACCTGCAGTGCCTGCAGGACATTCTGTGCTGACCACTGCCCGATGGACATGTGGTCAAAGGTGTTGGTCCGGAAGAACCCTTCCACCGACGACAGATGGGGCGGCAATGTCCAGCTGACTGGCACATTGCGTGGCACCTGCGCCAGGCCCATCCTTCTCAACACCGGGGACAGGTAGAACCTCAGCAGGTAGTGACACTTGGTGCCCACGTGCCTTGGCTCTACACTCCGCCTGATGCAGCCACACACGAAGGTGGCCATCAGAATGAGGGCGACGTTGGGCACGCTTTTACCCCCGTTGTCTGCCGACTTGTACATTGTGGCCCGTCGCACCCGGTCCATCCTCGACCCCCAGATGAACTGGAAGATGGCCGGGTGATCCCTGTGGCGTATGAGGGAGGGACAGGCCACACTTGTGCCAAGTACAGCAGCCCCGAGAGCACCTCACACCTGATGACCAAATTCTTTCCCGTTATGGAGAGGGAGCGTTGCCTCCACAGCTCCAGCTTCCTCCCCACCCTGGCTATCCGCTCCAGCCAATTTTTGTTACATGCCTCAGCCCCCCCGAGCCAGATCCCCAGCACCTTCAAGAAGTCAGGCTTGATGGTGAAGGGGACGGAAGATCTGTCGGGCCAGTTGCCAAAGAGCATGGCCTCGCTCTTCCTGCGGTTCACCCTGGCTCCCGTGGCCGACTCAAACTGGTCGCAGATACTAATCAGTCTGCGGACCGACCCTGGATCCGAGCAGAAGACAGCGACATCGTCCATGTACAGGGAGGTCTTTACTTGAAAACCCATTTTGGAGAGCACGTCCCTCATGTACGTGTGCGAAATCCTGTCGAAGGCCTTCTCCTGGTCCAAGCTGACTAGGCAGGCATCCACCCGTCTGTCCTGCACGTAGGCGATGGTATCTCTCAGCAGCGCTAGGCTGTCTGAGATTTTCCTGCCAAGTACAGCACAGGTTTGGTCCGGGTGGATCACCTGTCCCAGAGCAGACTTGACCCGATTGGCGATGGCCTTAGACAGGATCTTGTAGTCTACATTCAATAATGTTATGGGTCTCCAATTCTTTATGTCCTTCATCTCCCCCTTCTGCTTGTAGATTAGGGTGATGTTGCCCTTCCTCATGGAGTCTGACATGCTACCGGCCAGAAGCATGTTGTTGTACACTTCTAGCAGGTCCGGGCCCATCCAGTCCCACAGAGCCAAATACAACTCGGCCGGTAAGCCATTGCTTCCGGGAGTTTTATTCAAGTCAAAGGAACGGATGGAGCCAGTCAGCTCCTCTAGGGTCAGTGGTTGGTCCAGACTCTCCCGCTTGCTGTCCTCCAAGACCTCCGTGATCGAGGACAGGAAGTTCTGGGAGGAGGTACTGTCTGTGGTCTTTTGGACATACAAATCTGTGTAAAAGGATTTGCAGATCCTCAGCATGTCTGCCTGTGAGGATGCTACCGTGCCGTCCTCCTCCCTAAGGCTGTTCATCACAGAGCTCCCCCTGTGAACCTTATGGAAGAAGAAACCTGCTCCACATGGCGGACCCTGGATCGGAAGATGATCTTGGAGGATTCAGAGGTGAAGAGCTGAGCTTGCCGGTCCTTCAACTCTCTAAGTTCCTCCCTCACATCCACCCCGCTTGACTGCAGAAGGAGCAGTTGCTGCAAATCTGTCTGGAGTTGGCACAATTCCCTCTGACTCTGTCTTGCTCTCTGAACTCCTTTAATTATGAAGAACCTTAATGTTCTCCTTGGTTGCTTCCCAGCAGAGTGTGGGGGAGTCAAAGAGGGGCTTCACCGTTCTCCAATATGCATAGTCCCTCTTTAGCTCCTCGATGTTCCCTGGGGTCAACAGCTTCATGTTTAACTTCCACGTCCCTCTGCCTGCCTTCCGGTCCTCCCGTAGGTGACAGGAAGCCTGAATGAGGCAGTGGTCGGAGAAGGACACTGGCGTGAGGTCAGTGTGTCTCACCGTGACGGCCTTCGTCGTGAAGACAAAGTCTATCCGAGATCGGGCTAAACCGTCCGATCTCGACCAGGTGAACCGCGGCTGGGACCTGCCTGCAGGGTCGCTGAAGGCGTCGCGCAGCTTTGCGTCTTTTACCATCTCCATCAGGAACTTGGACGTGCTGTCCAGTCTGCTGTCGGCACTGCCGGATCGTCCAGCCGCATCAATGATGCAGTTGAAGTCACCGGCCAGAACGAGCTGCCGGGACGTGGCCAGCAGCACTGGGAGCTGCTGGAGAACGGCCAGCCGCTCGCTCTGCGTGGGTGAGGCATACACATTTATCAGCCAGAGCGGAGAGCCACGGTACATAACATCCACCACGAGGAGACGCCCTCCAACCACTTCCTTGACCTCAGTGATGGTGAAGTTCCCTCCCCGCAGCAAAATCCCCAGGCCGGAAGCACGACAGTCATTTCCCCCCGACCACACAGACAGTCCGTGGGGCCACCATCGTGACCACCTCCGATAGCAGCGGAGGTGTGGCAGCCCGCACTCCTGAAGAAAAGTCACATCTGCCTTGACCTTGGCCAGGTACTGTAAGGCATTAACACATCGCGCAGTGCTCTTTATACTGCGCACGTTTAAAGATGCCAGTTTGAGCTCCATTGTCTTTAGAGTCACTGACCATTTCCATGTCCCATCATCCCCACCGCTTCGGTGAATTGCCTCAGCTTTCCTGGGCTCGGGAATCCAGCGGTGAGGTGAGTTTCAGGTGGCGTAACCAAAGGTGTTGTTGGGAGGGGCCTTCTCGTTCCACCCCCTTTTGGGCATGCCGCTTCCTTTGTCTCCTGTAGCTGGGGCCCAATGGCCTCTGCGCTGCTCCCGGTCGCCCGGAGCTGGGGCCCATGGGCCGTTGCGCTGCCTTCTGTAAGAGAAAGACACCTTTTTTGTGATTTACTTTTTGACTTGCCTCTCCTTTCCGGCCTCGGCTCTTTGGGCTGACCCCTCGTCTTGTACTTCACCATTGTCCATTTCTCCTGCTGTTCCCCCTCCTCCATCGACTCTCCCTCCTGGGCAGGATGCTGGGCGTCTCCTTCTGGCACTTGGGGCCTCAAGGTGGTTGTGCTGTCCTCATCCGTGTTCCCTCTTTCTGCTGGGGTCTTGGCAGTGGTGGGGGGTGCCTCACCCCCCTTTGGGGTGCTGGCAGCAGCTCCTCTTGTTGCCTGTGCGTAGGTGCAGGCTCTTTTAGGGCAAGCCCTGTAAAGGTGGCCTGCCTCCCCACACAGGTTGCAGTTCTTGCTGGCCTGACAGTCCTTTGTCTCATGGCCCTCCATCTTGCAGTTTTTACAGACAACTGCAGTGCATTGGGCCATCACATGCCCAGGCTTGTTGCATTTCCTGCACAGCCTGGGTTGCCCGACATAGCTCAAGTATCCTCGGTTTCCTCCAATCGCGAAAACCGAGGGGGGGTGGACGATTTCTCCATCCTTGTCCACCCTCAGCTTTACCTTGACTTGCCGCTTGCTGGTCCAAATCCCGTACATGTCCTTCATGTCCACACAGTCTCCTGTTCCCTCAACGTAGCGAGCAAGGAAGGTGAGGACATCCACTACGGGCACATGTGGGTTAAACATGTGCACCGTAATGAACCTTTCCTTCTGGGTGGGGAGGGTGAAGAGCGGCTGCACTTTCAGCAACGACAACGGAGCTTCATTCCCCCTCTCCCGGAAGACTTCCATCACCTTCTGCCATCCCGTTGGATACTTGAAGGTAACATCAAAATATCCGTTACCCGGAAAATCCTGGAGGCAGTAGATGTCCTTGGCCTCAAATTTGCAGGCCTCTAGCAAGACCTTCTTCACAAACAGGTCTCATGAGAAGGGGGTCCCCTTGCTGAGGTCCTTGACGCTTATTCGCAGGGTATTCCGAATACCCTGCACTCCTGCTCCTGCTGACATTGTAGCTGAATAAGGTGTTAGGTTGGTTTCCCAACCAGCGTGGATCCACCTCTAAGCCCGCAGCCGACCGACTCCTCAACGATTTCGCTCCGCAATCCTCGGCCCTTGTCCCCAAGGGACCGCCAGAACTGTTCTAATAAGAACAGATACTACACTTGATCTTACACTTGACTGTTCTCTTTCACTCAGAACAGGTAAGAACAGATACTACACTTGATCTTAGCCAAAAGGCCGAGAAGCGATTCATGACGTCTGCCGAGTTTGCCCTTGACTCATACTCACAGCATGGTCGTCACAAGGTTGTAGGAGGTCGTGATGCTAGTCGGAGGTACTCGAGTATTAAGTAGGTCGGGGCGTTTTTTTCAACATGATGTAAAAAAGGTCGTGAATTAGGCCTTTCAGGGGGAAGGTTGTCTTGCCTGCTCTCTCCAGGTAAAGGTAGGGGCAATGAATCTCGTGGAGGGGGGATGAATATAGATGAGTGGGCAGCTGCCATGAATCTTCCCCTGATCTCTGCCATTCTCACTGCCAGTAGGGAGCTCCTCATCACACATCTGGTGGACAGTAAGTGTCTTGTCACCACCCGGGATATATCCTCACTGCCGCTGTTTGGTAAAGGCTGGGTGATGTGACAGGTAAAGGCACACATTGGGGAACTGCAACAGAAATTGTATGACTTATTCAAACCCAACATTTGAATAGCTGTTCATTTATTGCTTCGATAGTTACCAACACATTGGAAAGTTATCCCACTTTCTCATCCACTCCCTACAGACCTGGTGCAGTTTACCCACCACACCTGGTGCAGTTTACCCACACACCTGGTGCAGTTTACCCACACACCTGGTGCAGTTTACCCACACACCTGGTGCAGTTTACCCACACACCTGGTGCAGTTTACCCACACACCTGGTGCAGTTTACCCACACACCTGGTGCAGTTTACCCACACCTGGTGCAGTTTACCCACACACCTGGTGCAGTTTACCCACACACCTGGTGCAGTTTACCCACACACCTGGTGCAGTTTACAGAGGCCAATTACCCTACAAACCCGCACGTCTTTGGGATGTGGGAGGAAACTGGAGCATCCGGAGAAAGCGCGCGCGGTCACAGGGGGAACGTGCAAACTCCTCACGGACAGCACCTGATGTCAGGATGAAGCTGGGTGTCTGGTGCTGTGAGCATCGTGTACTTCAGTACCTCCTTGCTCCACCACCAGAGTGGCCTGGGACGTAACCTTACAGACACTTACAGAGTAAATGGTGGCTGTTTGGTACAGAACGCTGATATCTCCCGTAAACATTGGACCCTGGCTTTGAGATGCTTGCCCTGTGAAGTGTTGCAAGGAACTGCAGATGGAGATAGACGAAAAATGCTGGAGTAACTCAGCGGGACAGGCAGCATCTCTGGAGAGAAGGAATGGGTGACGTTTTGGGTCGAGACCCTTCTTCAGACTGAGTGAAGAATCCCTCTTCAGAATAAGTCTGAAGGGTCTCGACCCGAAACGTCACCGATTCCTTCTCTCCAGAGATGCTGCCTGTCCCGCTGAGTTACTCCAGGTTGCAGTGTCTATCTTCCTATAAAGGGTTAAATGTGTTTGGTGGCATGAATTGAGCGTGGGTCTGGCTGGTACAAGAGCTGCAGTTAGCAATATTGAGTTAATAAACATTGTTGAGACAGTGGTGGTGTGAGCATCAGGTGGCCTTGCTCCCACTGAAGTCGCTCTTGTTTACTGCTCCAGCTGCCCTCACGGTCACCGGCATGTTTTTATTCACGCCAACTTGAACTTATTTAGAAACCCATTCATTATTTCCCGTTTTTCGTGAATAACAGTTGTAGGTCGATGTCACAAGAGCACAGTTCCTGCCAAACCATCTGTGGTGAGACTCTGAGATATGAGATGCAGTACATTGCTGCTCTCCCCAGAGACCTGGCCAGTGTAGCAGGAGCTGCCTTAGAACACATGGTAGAAGGAGAGGAAAGGGCCACTGTCAACATACGATCTGTGTAGACTATCTTTTATTTCACTTGGACACCTTACAACCCAGCAGTATGAATATTGATTTCTCTAACTTTGTAATCCCCTCTCTGCGTCCCTCCCCCACCCTAGTCATTGCTCTAGTTTCACTGTCGTCCTGCTGAGCATCACGAGTACAGGCCCAGTGCAGTGAGTAAGGGCCCAGTGCGGCGAGTACAGGCCCAGTGCGGCGAGTAAGGGCCCAGTGCGGCGAGTACGGGCCCAGTGCGGCGAGTACGGGCCCAGTGCGGCGAGTAAGGGCCCAGTGCGGTGAGTACGGGCCCAGTGCGGCGAGTACGGGCCCAGTGCGGCGAGTAAGGGCCCAGTGCGGTGAGTAAGGGCCCAGTGCGGCGAGTAAGGGCCCAGTGCGGTGAGTACAGGCCCAGTGCGGTGAGTACGGGCCCAGTGCGGTGAGTACGGGCCCAGTGCGGTGAGTAAGGGCCCAGTGCAATGAGTAAGGGCCCAGTGCGGCGAGTACGGGCCCAGTGCGGCGAGTACGGGCCCAGTGCGGCGAGTACGGGCCCAGTGCGGCGAGTACGGGCCCAGTGCGGCGAGTACGGGCCCAGTGCGGCGAGTACGGGCCCAGTGCGGCGAGTAAGGGCCCAGTGCGGCGAGTACGGGCCCAGTGCGGCGAGTAAGGGCCCAGTGCGGCGAGTAAGGGCCCAGTGCAGCGAGTACAGGCCCAGCACTGGCTAACACACATTATGCGACCCCATTTCAGTGCCATACAGTTTTAAAGAAGGAACTGCAGATGCTGGAGAATCGAGGGTCTCGACCCGAAACGATGCATATCTCCTTCGCTCCTTAGATGCTGCTGCACCTGCTGAGTTTCTCCAGCCTTTTGTGAAGGAAGAAGGGTCTCGACCCGAAACGTCGCCTATCTCCTTCGCTCCTTAGATGCTGCTGCACCCGCTGAGTTTCTCCAGCCTTTTGTGTACCGTCAGTGCCATACAGACCTGATTTATTATTCCCTGGTTTATGAGGGAATATACCACATCTGTTCCAATTTTGACATATTTATGGTTTTAGAGTTTTAAAATGCATCAAAAGCCATGATGATAATTGATAATTTAATTGCATAATAGTGTAAACACTTCTTTCTTTGGAGCCTCCTGCGTCTGTTAGCAAGTTAAACTATTTAAATGGGAGCTGCAGTACTCAGAAGAGGCTTCTAACCACACTGACAGCTGTGGTGTCCAATTACTCCAAAGATTCTCATCTGTTCCATCTTAATTGCCGAACAGTACAAAGGAAAATCTCCTGTTTTAAACCAGTCAGCATCCAGCAACAGTATTACATGAGACGTGTATCAGATACACACCAAATGCTGGAGTAACTCAGCGAGTCAGGCAGCATCTGTCTGAAAAAGCCCCGCGACCCAAAACGTTACCCACTCCTTCTCTCCAGAGGTGCTGCCTGCCCCGCTGAGTTACTCCAGCGTCCATCTTCAGTGTAAAGCAGCATCTACAGTTCCTTCCTACACAAGGCCTGTGTTACCTTGCACCTTCAGTGGTTGAGGGAGAGAGGGGGGTGGGGAGAGTGATAGTAGGTTATTTAATATTAGAGAATTGTACGTTTATACCGCTGGGTTTTAAGCTTCCCGTGGAATATGAGATGCTGTTCCCATTGTGGTGTGACCTCACTGGCAGTGGAGGAGGCCCAGGACAGAGTGGTCAGTGTGGGAATGGGAATTGGAGTTCACCGGGAGGCCACGTGGGCCGAGCGAAGGCGTTCAGAGAAACAGTCACCGAGTCTCCATTTGGCCTCAGGATGAACCAGAAACTGACTGGTATTCCTCACCCCTTATAGATGATGTTGTTGTCCAGTTGTGCGAGATATATTCACAGGCATGAAGTATTTGTTTACCTTTAGTTTTCTACGAATGCCATTGTGGATGGACAGCTGAATTAGGACGCAGCCTGGGTAAGACGTGTTCAAGGCAGCATGATTGTCACGCAGATTAAAACTGTCACAGGCGGGCGATGGATGGTGCAGTCCACGTTTCTCCATTCTGGTTTCAAGGACAATTTACCCCCTGCAGATATTACTGATGGTTTAAATTACCTTAATGTGTCAGGTTGGGTAATTTGTTACTACAGTGTGATAATTCCCACCCAAGGCTCTGTTGTGTGCAGTTGCTGACCAGGCTGTCATTCACCACACAATTATGCAGGAATGTAAAGCTAATTGTGTAATGGCTGTGAGGATATTTCACTCCTCCAGCAGCAGTAATACTCTCCTTGTTAACTATCCCCTTGCCAGTCTCATCCATCATTTGATACAAATCCAGGAATAAACCAGAAAGTCACAGAACAGCCAAGAGTACAGCACAGGAACAGGCCCTTCAGCCCGCAGCGTCCATGCCTAACATGATGCTGGAGTAACTCAGCGGGTCAGGCAGCATCTGTGGAGAACATGGAGAGGTGATGTTTCGGGTCGAGACCCTCCTTCTGCTGCCTGTCCCGCTGAGTTACTCCGGCATGTTGTGTTTATCTTCGGTGTGAACCAGCATCTGCAGTTCCTTCCTACACATTTAAACTAATCTCTGTTACTTGCACGTGATCCATATCACTTCATATCTCAAAGCCTCCGCTTTACCAAACACCTAAAGCTATGGTACCTGCCTCCACCACCACCCCTGGCAGCGCGTCCCAGGCCCCCACACATCCCCTCCCTCTGTATAAAGTCCATTCCTAAACGGGAATAATTCAAGCTATAATATAAGCAGGACTTCTGAGCTAATTTTAAGTGCCATGAAAAGTATGGAGAAGGCAGGAGGTGTTTATTACAGGCAGGTAATGGCACAATACTCTGTGCTCGGCAGGCCATGGCCAGAATCTGTTGCATCAGACAACGCTCCTTCAACTGATAGATTGTGTATCACAGCTGAAGGCAAGAGAGACATATTTAGTGTGTTGAAGTCATTGTCATGCTGGTAAATATCAAAGATTCAATCTAAGCAACAAGTGTTATTTTAGTTATTTAATACGCGGGCGGGGTTTAAAGTACTGCATCGCCGTGCTGTGGCCATTATTCTGCCCACGCTGACCATGCACTTTGTTCGTTATTGAGTATTGTCATCTTTCATGACTGCGGCTGCTTGCTGCCGTGGCATTATCAATTGTCAGCAGTGATTTGATGCTGAGTGTGATGGGCTCCTAGTTCCTGCTTGGCACTTGGCCAGGGTCATAACAACGTTGGTCTTCACTTTAGTTTATTGCCACGTGTACTGAGGTACAGTGAAAAGCTTTTAGTTGCGTGCTATCCAGTCGGCAGCAAGACAATACATGATTACAATCGAGCCATTTACAGTGTACAGATACATGATAAGGGAATAACGTTTAGTGCAGGGTAAGGCCAGCAAAGTCCCGTCAAGGATAGTCCGAGGGTCACCAATGAGGTAGACAGTGGTTCAGCACTGCTCTCTGGTTGTGGTAGGATGGTTCAGTTGCTTGATGTCTTGTAGCAGTTGTCCACTCTCGCACCTCTCAGTAACGAGGCTGGGACATTACATTTTACTACAGATATTTGGGCACGTGATTTAAATTGTAGACAGCAGCAACTGCAGATGCTACTTTACAAAAAAAGACACAAAGTGCTGGAGTAACTCAGCGGGTCTGGCAGCATCTGTGGAGAACATGGATAGGTGACGTTTCACAGAGTGCTGGAGTAACTCAGCGGGTCTGGCAGCATCTGTGGAGAACATGGATAGGTGACGTTTCACAGAGTGCTGGAGTAACTCAGCGGGTCTGGCAGCATCTGTGGAGAACATGGACAGGTGACGTTTCACAGAGTGCTGGAGTAACTCAGCGGGTCTGGCAGCATCTGTGGAGAACATGGATAGGTGACGTTTCACAGAGTGCTGGAGTAACTCAGCGGGTCAGGCAGCATCTGTGGAGAACATGGACAGGTGACGTTTTGGGTCGGGACCCTTCTTCGGTCTGATTGTAGTAGGGGGAAAAGATGGAAGATATTTCTTAAGTTTCAACATCAGTTTCTTCGTCATTTCCTTTTTCCAGATTTGAGCTGCAGATTTTTCTTGCTGGATGTCACTGTGACTCCAGGCCAATAACAACAAGAAGTACAATCTGCCACAACTAATCATTAATAAATAAAGTACATAAAAGGCTTCATTCAACGCTTAAAGGCCGTTCAACGGTGTGGTTATTCAGGTGACATTTCCATGGAGGAGCTGTGCACAGTAGCTAAGGCAGCGAGGCTTTGCATCAGATAGTGGTGTGGGTCACAGAGGGTGGAAGTGACATTTACACAGACTATTGATTCTCTGGGTGGCTTTCTAACACAGGTCAGGCCTTGCTTGGTCAATAACCTGCCATTATATTGCATGTCATGCCTTCGTGTGACATTATTTGCAGAAACCTCATGATTTGCAGATCTCCCTTCAGGAGGAGGTTTGCTTCAAGTTGCATTGATCTTTGAACGTGATGGTGCTGGAAACCAGGGGCAGCTTTAGGGAACATTTACAGTAGGTGTTTATGGGGGAGAGTGGTGGCGAGGGTTTGCCGGCTGTGGCAGGTACCTGCTGCGTGTGGCTACCTGCTTCATGGCCACATTTAGATGTGTGAAATGTTGCCGTTGCAAACTGAAGCAGAACCTTTCTGTATCCAGTCCTCTCCACAGATGCTGCCTGACCCACTGAGTTACTCCAGCATTTTGTGTCTATCTTCAGTCTAAACTAGCATCTGCAGTTCCTTCCTGCACATCGCTACAGATTAGCAGTACTGGACAGGCTGGGTTCACGGAAGCAAATAATCTGTAATCCAGGATGGATGCAGCATTCATCTGAGACAAAGTGAGAGGTCAAACAACAAGGTCCAGAAGAACAATCCGCTCACAACTAAAGGTCTTTCACATCAAAACCGACTCTTCAATTCCAAAGAATTCAGATTGCAAGAAAGTTGACAAAGCTTTGAAACTAATAATTTGTGCAAAATACATTCAGCTTCTCTGCAGAGCAGCTTCAGAGAGAAAGTCAATATCAACTGCTCAGCGGTTAATAACAAGAAACCATCTCATCTCAGCAGTGTAGAAACATGAACTGCAGAGGCTGGTTGACAAATAAAGATGCAGTGCTGGAGTAACTCAGCGGGTCAGGCAGCATCTGTGGAGAACATGGATAGGTGACGTTTCACAGAGTGCTGGAGTAACTCAGCGGGTCAGGCAGCATCTGTGGGGAACATGGATAGGTGACGTTTCACAGAGTGCTGGAGTAACTCAGCGGGTCAGGCAGCATCTGTGGGGAACATGGATAGGTGACGTTTTCACAGAGTGCTGGAGTAACTCAGCGGGGTCAGGCAGCATCTGTGGGGAACATGGATAGGTGACGTTTCACAGAGTGCTGGAGTAACTCAGCGGGTCAGGCAGCATCTGTGGAGAACATGGATAGGTGACGTTTCACAGAGTGCTGGAGTAACTCAGCGGGTCAGGCAGCATCTGTGGAGAACATGGATAGGTGACGTTTCACAGAGTGCTGGAGTAACTCAGCGGGTCAGGCAGCATCTGTGGAGAACATGGATAGGTGACGTTTCACAGAGTGCTGGAGTAACTCAGCGGGTCAGGCAGCATCTGTGGGGAACATGGATAGGTGACGTTTCGGGTCGGGACTCTTCTTCATGTTGTTACTCCAGCATTTGGTGTCTTTCTTTATCTGAGCATTGTCAGGTCCTGTTGGAATTTCCTTTAGGTTCTTTACTCTGCTTCTGTTGTTGAGCTTGACGTAAAACTCACAGAATATCTCAGCTTTTAGTCTTTTAAGGAGCTGACGTCCATGACTTGAAGCAGTCAAAACGCACCTTGTGAAAACAGTGATTGATTGAACGCCAAATCCAAGAGGCGCGGGCACGTCAGAGTGAGGAGGCACAAGCTACAACTGTAGGCTGTGTGTTGAGTACATTGCCACTTGCTTCCTTCACTGGAGTTGTGTTGGTACGGGCATCGAAGACCAGGGTACACAACTGGGCAAATCTCCCATTGTCAGTCAGTTAATGGCAATTTGTTCGGAAATATTGAACACTTGAGTGCCCTTGAACTAAGGACTTGAAAACATGACACGGTTTCCCTCCCGTTCCCAGTCCACATGTGAATGTGCAGCCTTGGGTGTTGCCCCCAGCACAGCCCCCGCTCTCACCTCCCTTCCCCTCACCTCCCCCACTCCATTCCTCTCCCCTCCCCTCACCTCACCTCCCCTCTCCTCCTCCCACCTCCCCTCACCTCCCCTCCCTCCCTCCCCTCACCTCCCCTCCCCTCCCATCCCCTCACCTCCCCTCCTCCCCTCACATCCCCTCCCCTCACATCCCCTCCCCTCACCTCACCTCACCTCACATCCCCTCCCCTCCCCTCCCCTCCTCCCCGCCCCTCCCCTCCTCCCCTCACATCCCCTCCCCTCACATCCCCGCCCCTCACCTCCCCTCACCTCACATCTCCTCACCTCCCACTCACCTCCCACTCATCTCCCCTCACCTCTACACTCGACTGGTTGCTGCCAAAGGTGGAATATCCACTGTATCTGTTGTTCAAGATGTGGACTCTTATACATCGGCGAGTCCAAACGCAGACTGGCCGATCGTTTCACTGAATAACTTCGCTCAGCCCACCTGAACCAACCTGATCTCTCGGTTGCTAAACACTCTAATTCTCCTTCCCATTCCCAAAGACCTTTCTGTCCTAGCTTTCCTCCATTGTCAGAGTGAGGCTAAACGCAAATTGGAGGAACAGCATCTCATATTTCACTTGGGCAGCTTACAGCTTACAGTGGTATGAATATATATTTCTCTAACTTGAAGTAACCCCGGCATTCCCTCCCTCTCTCTATTCCTCCCCCACCCAAGTTACAGCTTCTTGCTTTCACCCAACAAACCACTAACAATGGCCTGTTTCCTTTATCATCGTTACTTTTTTGCATATCTTTCATTCAATGTTCTTTATCTCTCTACATCATCATCTATATCCCTCGTTTCCCTTATCCCTAATCATTCTGAAGAAGGGTCTCGACCAGAAACGTCACCCATTCCTTCTCTCCAGAGATGCTGCCTGTCCCGCTGAGTTACTCCAGCTTTTTGTATCTATCTGCAGTGGAATACGAAACCGTGTGTCCAGAATCTGCTGCAGTGGAGGACCATGCACAGCTGGCAGCTGCAGTGGAGGATCATTGCTGCAATGAGTGGAAAAGATATCTCTTAAATTATTGTGAATAATGCAGATATAAATATGAAAGAGTGAATTTGTCATTTTGTCATTTTGCTCTCCGTTGACTTACAATCTCTGTATGGCATCTGTTCAGCAGCACAATGCAATTTTAGAAATGTAGATATAAGATGTTAGGTCTCAACCAATTAACCATACAAAAATTCTTATTATGGAGCAGTCTAAGAATCAAATTTGGAAGAAGAGAGTATTACTTGTCTATTAATTTATGCGGTCTCACTGATCATGTGTGTTGAAATCTATTTTGCATTATGATCAAATTTCCAGAGTTAACATTAAGCAGATAAAATTGAAACTGTTAACATAGGGCAGAGTAAATTTCCATTAATTATGTTTCAATTAAACATTAATATAATGAACAATGAAAAAGTGCTCAAGAAAGAACTGCAGATGCTGGAAAAATCGAAGGTAGACAAAAATGCTGGAGAAACTCAGCGGGTGAGGCAGCATTTATGGAGCGATGGAATAGGTGATGTTTCGGTTCGAGACCCTTCTTCAGACTTCGCTCCAAAGATGAAAAGGTGCTTGGCACCGCGACACAAAATGAAAGATAAAGGCACGGGTATCTGCAGGTTTCCTGCAATTCAGGCAGAGCTTTGTCTGAAACCATCAGTCTGAAGAAGGGTCTCGACCCGAAACGTCACCCACTCCTTCTTTCCAGAGATGCTGCCTGTCCCGCTGAGTTACTCCAGCATCTTGTGTGAAACCTCTTTGCTCCCACCTGCCGCTGCCCTCAGCTCCTGTGGATAGATGTCACAAAAATCTGGGGCTCTTTGTTCAAATGTGTCTGCTACAAATCACCGCCCACCTCTCTCCCTGGCCCAACAGTTGTCTCCACACACATCAGTAACCGGACCTGCACGTTGTATGAACAAGAGCTGCAGCTACTCCTACAATCGGCAGCTGGTGAAGGACGGATTTTCCATGACTTTTTACCCATAGTAACTATCTATCGTGCTGCCTTAATGAATCTGTGAATGGCCCATGGTCCCTGTGACATGCACAGTGCTGTCACATCCACCGTGTGCTCCATGTAATGAAGGAGGCATCCACACGAGGTCTACAGATCAAACTAAGCTTGGTTGTGTGGTTCAAACAGGAGAGGATCGAGAGAGGTTCGACATCATCTCACATTGTATTAAAACCCACCCCTGTCACTTCAGACTACCTCTATTTTTCTTCCTCCCTGTAACCACACATCCAAGGGCTGTATTATCTACAGACTCCTTTTCCATGTCAGTGGATATTTGTAAGGTAGAGATAGATAGATTCTTGATTAGTGCGGGTGTCAGGGGTTATGGGGAGAAGGCAGGAGAATGGGGTTAGGACGGAGAGATAGATCAGCCATGATTGAATGGTGGGGTAGACTTGATGGGCCGAATGGCCTAATCCTACTCCTATCACTTATGACCTTATGATTTAAGGCTATATAATTAATAAAAAATGACCAAGAACGGAACTATGTGGAGCCACTGAGGAAACAAAGCCACAAGGAGTGTTGCCATTCATCAGCCTTTGCTTCCTGCTGCAGATGCAACCTTGGATCCATCAGCCCCAGGTGTCTCCACATGTACAAGGTGGTGCACTACTCCTCCTCCCTCCCCACACATGTCCACTCACGTTCCACTCCAACCTTTCAGATGACAGGGTAAGTACAGAAGCTTAGCGACTTACCTGGCCAATATTGTACTAAATGTCTTCAGTACAAAGTTTCTTCCTCAAAGAATACATAGACTGCACATAACAGATTTGTAAAACCCAACTTCTGTCTCAGCTGTTATTATATAGTATTTGGTAAAATAATAGTAAGATTAAACGAGAACTTACCAGTTCGAAGTTTGATCGTTATTTTATGAGGAGTTACGATGAGGGATTACGTGAAGAGCCCGCCTGGCGCTGGCAAACGGCATACTTCAAAGCAGCGGCATGAAAAACACAGAACACCAAATAGCCGAAGTAACATAGTAAGGCTCATAATAGACTTAGAACTACCAGATGATCATTTATTTTATGAGGGTGGGAGTGGAGGGCACGTAATCCCTCATCGTAACTCCTCATTAAAATAACGATCAAACTTCGAACTGGTAAGTTCTCGTTTAATCTTACTATTTTACTTCGGAGTCACGTGAGTGACTACGTGAAGATTTTAAAGCTTTCTGTGTTTTTTATGTCGTAGAATTAATCAGTACGACAGTCCGGCTAAGTAAATACATACATGAGAAACCAGACTAATATTAGTTCTTTCCATAATTAACTTTTTAATGGTTTAAAGAACATATAATAACCCTCCTTATATCCGAGGGAATGATTACAAGTGATAAAAGATATAAGTGACTACATAACTGATTATAGTAATCAGTAGTAAACAAAGCAGGTGACTATATTGATCCCAACACTGCGTGGCCAAAGCTTGTCATAGTGTGAACAGGTTTATTGTAGAACTTTGAAAAAGTTTCTTCTTTACTCCACCCTGCGATTTTTAAAATATGCTCGAGTGGTACGTCCCGCCCCTTCGCCGCGGACGTAGCTGCAGCCCTGGTGGAGTGAGATTTTAACACATCAGTGTCTACTCCTGCTAAAAGCAACACCTGTTTCAACCATTTTGAGATAGTTTGAACTGAAGCTTTTGTGTGTGGTTTTTTATGCGTAATCATTAACGTTTTTTTCATTTCCTCGAAGAGTTTCAGTAACTTTAACATATTGATTCAAATGTTTAACCACACACAAAGTAGGATCAATAGGATAAGCTTGAAAGGTTACCTTAGCTCCAGATCTCCCTGGTCTGCTTTGTTTGATCAGATCGTAAACATAGAACACAATGTTATCTGTAGTCACATGCATACAGTCTAAACGTAACATTTGTAAAGTTTGCACTCTTTGAGCTGAGACCAATGACATTAACATTATTAATTTCAATGTTAATCTTTCCAATGACAATCCTTCAATTGGAGTCCATTGCCTAAGTAAGGTAAGTACAATGCTCACATCCCAAATCTCTGTGTATCTTGGTTTGGGTGGATTGATGTTAAAGATTCCTTTCATGAATCTAGATATTAATGGATGTGATCCAATTGATTTCTGGTCAGACATTAGTCCTAAATAAGATGATAAGGCACTGCGTGCAGTGTTAATGGCACTGTAACTTAAATGTTGCTCAAAATGCAATTTGGCAAGGAACTCCAAAACATTTGCAATATTCACAGTATCATAAGAAATATTTGACTGTGTGCAAAATTCTTCCCATTTCTTTATATGTGTCATATATTGTTTTTGTGTGCTATCTCGCCATGATGCGACTATAACTTCCATAGTTTTGTCCGACAATCCCAGCTCCTGTAGTGGTCTGGTCAAAACCTGCAGATTAATAAATTCATATATGCATATAATGGATACATTTCTTTAGTTACTGGATTAATCAAAATATCACTACAGTTAGGAATTGACATATATGGTTCTTTAATCATATTCAGCATTAATGGGAACCAAGGTTGTGTTGGCCAATTTGGAACTACCAACAATCCAGTGGCAGAATCTTGTTCTATTTTCTTCAGACATTTCTGAATCAAAGCAAATGGTGGAAAAGCATAAAAGAACATATTCCCCCAGTTCAATGAAAAAGCATCTACTGCCACTGCATCTGGATCGTGTTCCCAAGACACATATTTAGGCAATTGATGATTAAGCCTTGATGCAAACAGATCAATTTCTGGTAAACCAAATTGGGTTACAATATTCTTAAATATTGCTGGATTAAGCATCCATTCTGTGTTATCTTTAAATATCCTTGATCTTTTATCTGCCACCACATTGTCTTTACCTGGAATGTAGTTTGCTGAAATCCAAATTTGGCGGTCAATACACCATTGCCATATTTCATTGACCAGGCAATCACATGATACTGATCTAACTCCCCCCATGTGATTAATATATGCAACAGCCGTTTTATTGTCTAACTGTATTAATACATGTAGACCCTTTTTTGAACAACAATATGCTTTTAGTCCATAGAAAGCACCCAATAACTCTAAATAGTTAATACCATAAGTTTGAAGAAACGTTTCTTCTTGAACTTTCCATCTACCTCCACAACTGAGGATGAATCTGTTGCCCCCCATCCGAGAGCACTAGCATCTGTTTGTAAAAACCATTTCAGGCTGTTTGATCAGAATGTTTTTAGCAGCTTGTGGGACATTTTTAACCCACCATTGTAATTCCAACACAGCTTCTTTTGTTAATTGCATAGGCCTATCAAAGTGGCCTGCCTTCTCTTTGAGAGCTCTTATTTTGTCCCTTTGAAGATTTTGATAATGTAATGGACCAAATTCTACTGCAGGAAATGCTGCTACTAGTTTACCAATGGTTTTCGCTACTTCTCGGATGGAAGGATAAGGTTTGTGAATGAGATTATTACAAGTTACCAAAATATCATCGACTTTATCTGTTGGTAAAGTTATTAACATAGTCACTGAGTTAATTACAAATCCCAAAAAGTTAATTGTTTGTGCTGGCTGAAGCTGGGATTTAATTGGATGAATCAAGAACCCTAGCTTTTCAAACAAAGCTTTAGTAACTGAAACTGAGTTCTCAGCTGACTCTTGATTATCATTAATGATCAGAATGTCATCGAGATAAGCCATAACGATATGTTTTTGTGCTCTTAATTGGGCTAAAACTGGTTTCAATAGTTTCGTAAAGAGCCTGGGAGCTGAACTCAGTCCATTTGGCAAAGCTTTAAACTGCCATAATTGTCCCAGCTAATTAAATTTTAAGTACCTCCGGAAGAAACTGATGTATAGGTACAGAATAATAGGCGTCTTTTAAATCAATCTTAGCCATATAACAACCTGCTGAAATTAAATATCTTGCAGTATTAAATGTTTCCATTTTAAAATGTTTGTATTCTACAAACTTATTTAGATCTGTAAGGTCCAGAATAATTCTGCAACCACCATCTTTTTTATTTCTTCGAAAAATATTAGAGACAAATTGATGCTCGTGTTCATAAGTTTTTTCAATTACCCCTTTTTCAGATAATTTGTCAATTTCCACATTAATCTCTGCTTTTTCAATAGCAGTAAACACGAAAGCATAAGCAGGTTTATTCTGTACAGGAGGATTAACCCCTTCTTTAAATGTAATAGTGGCTCCTGAAACTGCTTGTAATATAAATCGATCAGAAGTAATAGTAAGCCAGTCTTTATAAAACTTTTGTAATCTCCCTCCAACTGGAGATTTATCCGCAGTTTCTTTAAGGATAGAACAAGTCTTTAATACCTCTCCATATGAGCGTGGTGGTCTCCTTCTCCCCGAATACGGGTAAGCATTGGGCTGTGCAGGACGATAATACTTCCTTGACAAATTTCTGCCTCTATTTCCAAAATCAAAACCCCTTCGGGGTGAAAAATACCTTTTTTGTCCAAAGACGAAAGGTTTCATACCGCTAAAATATTTAGCTTCTTCATCCAACTCTTTCAGTTGTTTAGGCAGATTTTCTCCAAACAGATACCCAGGAGCTTGAACACCACTTGCTCGACACAGGCTTGCAAACCTAGGGTGAAATATGGGCCGAATCGCCTTTTTCCTCATACAATTAATTTCATAGAAAGAATTGCACAATAAGCCCAAAGTATCTTTTTGAATCTTATCCATCTCCAATCTCTCCATTTGTCTCCCATAGGCCGTAACGGCAGCAGAAATTAGTTTGAGGATTTTTTGAAATCTCACTTCTTGAGCTCTCATACTTGGAGTCATGGATGTCCATATCAACGGATTAACCGTAGGCACTTCCAATGAGGCACAATTTCCTGGCGTTTTATATAATTCTGATGTTTCAATCATCACAGAATCATGAAGTTGGTGAGATACCATATAATTTATGTTGACAGCTAGGTTTTCTTCCATAGCCTCACCACTTCCTTCAGGTATAGCAAATTCTTTTTGCTATCCCAGGCACATTTGGCCTTTTCTTTTTACTTTGTGGTGTGCATTCAAAATCCAAATCACCACCAGCAGGGTCTGCCTTCTGCAGCCCTAAATCAATTGGGATTTCACCCCATGAGACTTCTTCCGGCCCAAATCCTGGGTCCGGAGTTTCAAACTCCCAACTTGGCCCACAGCCATATTCAGAATAATCAAACCCCTCAGGGCTTTTTTGGGATCCTTCTGGGTACTGTGACCCTTGTCACATGATTTTTTGGAGAACTTTCTCCATATGCTCCATTTTTAACCACATAGTTTTATTACCTGGAGGACTTTCAGTATCAGAGTCATCAGAAACCACGGGCCTCTCAGATTTCTTTTTACATTTTTTAGGAGCATTTCCCTCCGTGGTTATTATTGCTGGAGAATCTAGAAACTCGCTATCGGGTATATCAGCGGCCACCGGTATCGGAACCGGATCCGCACTAGCTTCTTGTCCCGTATTTTTATTTTCATCCCGGGAAGATCTTTTTACCCGCGAATTTTTCTTTGCCGATTTCTCCATTTTCTTTATTATCAGTGCTAAATCAGCACGTTACGCGACTCTGAATTTTTACTTTTACTTTCGCTTGCTGGACCCACCCAGCGTACGCTAAAGAACGTCCCGATTTTGCTGCACTTACCTGCGGGGCCGTTCCGACCGCTGCGAGGAGCTGCTCCTTACTGCAGCTCCTCCTTCCGCCGTCAGCGTCGACGTAATGCCGTTTGCCAGCGCCAGGCGGGCTCTTCACGTAGTCACTCACGTGACTCCGAAGTAAAATAGTAACTTTAACATTTCCTTTGTAATATTGGATATTTCTTTGCATTCTTTGTATAATGTTAGATGAACATGTGCGTTAGTGCCAGTACAGATGTAAACAGATAGTGCTGTGCTTCGTGCAAGGTTCCAGCCCTTTCTTGTCAAACCAAGCATCTTGATTTTCAACATCCTCCGGTTAAATTGTGAGGTGCCATTTACATGTTGATTTGAGTCTAATCTTATCCACATTCCAGAAGTTTGTCCAAGATAGGAGAGGCTAATTCATGTTCTTCAGTTTCATGAGTAAATATTACTGAGAGGATATGTTTGAAAGTCACATCAATGTCATGCTACACATCGGAGTAGTGTGGGACTAATCGCCTTTGCATTCATATGTTTACATTACAAAAGATAATCGGAATTGTCATTAATCTAAAATGACATCAGATTAAAAGTGTAATTGGGAACATGGCTAATTACAAATATCCTTGCGGCAGTTTACAGGCAGTCGTATTTGTGGACTTTGGTTTATTTTGCAAAAAGATGATCTGAGTGGAATAAATAATTAGTTCTTTAGAGGACTGTAAACGTTCAGTATGATGTGAGCTCTAGATGTTCAGTCTCTTCAGCACCGACAGCGATTACTCCAGATCATCAGTCCAAGATATACTTGTACGCTTTATTGTCACGTGTACTGAGGTACAGTGAAAAGCTTTAGTTGCGTGCTAACCAGTCGGCAGCAAGACAATACATGATTACAATCGATCCATTCACAGTGTACAGATACATGATAAGGGAATAACATTTAGCGCAAGGTAAAGCCAACAAAGTCCGATCAAGGATAGTCCGAGGGTCACCAATGTGGTAGATAGTAGTTCAGCGCTGCTCTCTGGTTGTGGTAGGATGGCTCAGTTGCCTGATAACAGCTGGGAAAAAACAGTCCCTGAATCTGGAGGTGTGCGTTTTCACAATTCTGTACCTTTTGCCTGATGGGAGAGGGGAGAAGGGGGAATGACCGGGGTGAGACTGGTCCTTGATTATGCTGTTGGCCTTGCCCAGGCAGCGTGAGGTGTAAATGGAGTTGGCTAGATTTCTATTCCTTCCGCTTAATCCAGCATTTCACTTCCACTGCAGCCTTAAAGTGTTGCTCACCCAAACTCACCGATTAAACCTCACAGATCTATGCTCATTGTGGGGGAAGTTTTCAAACGAGAGTGAAAGTGGGGGAAAGCAAGGTGGAGGCAACGCTCATTCACTTGTTGGTGTGCACCAGTCACTGTCTCATTGGTTCCAGAGGGGATGAAGGTTACACTGGAGTTACTGGCAAACAACATTACTGAGACCATATCATAAATGAAACATGATTTTTAAACTGAGATCTGAGCTGAATTACCTGCTATTGTATTCAGACAACAACTAAAATGCTACAGCAGATGTAAGACCCATGTCTACACCACCTTCACCCCCACCCAGCGACCCCCACAGGCCATCTGGCTGGGAGAGACAGTCGCCTCCTCTAACTGTCCACTGTGGTCAGTGGGCCCATTGTGGCCAATGGCAGGCCGGCCTGTGCGGAGGGGGAGGGGGGGGGGGAAGGGGAGAAGAAGGGGTATGGGAGGCGAGGTAAGGGAGGGGCGGAGAAGGGGGAGGGGGAGGGGGAGGGGAGGAGATAGGGTAGGGGGAGGGAGGGGGAGAAGGGGTGGAGGGGAGGGGAGGGTAGGGGGAGGCGAGGGAAGGGAGGGAGAGGGAGAAGGGTTGATAGGAGGTAGGGGGAGGAGGGGGGAGGGGAGGAGAAGGGGTAGGGGGAGGGAGGGAGGGGAGGGAGGGGGAGGCGAGGGAGAAGGGGTGGGGGGGGGAGGAGAGGGGAGGGGGAGGGAGAAGGGGGAGGGGAGGGGAGGGGAGGGGAGGGAGAAGGGTTGGGGAGGGGAGGGAAGGGGAGGAGAAGGGGTAGGGGGAGGGGAGGAGAAGGGGAGGTGAGGGGAGTAGAAGGGGTAGGGGAGGCAAGGGAAGGGAGGGGAGGCAGAAGGGGTGGGGGGGAGGGGAGGGGGAGGGAGAAGGGGTAGGGGAGGGAAGGGGAGGGGAGGAGAAGGGGTAGAGGGAGGGGAGGAGAAGGGGGAGGGAGGGGAGTAGAAGGGGTAGGGGGAGGGCAAGGGGGAAGGGGATGGGGTCAGGAGTTTAGCATGGCCACTGCAGGAAGTGTACAGGTGGTCTGTGTGTGGGTCACAGAGTCTATGCTTGGCCTGGCCCAGGTAGGGGGCCACACCGGGGGCACTGAATGCCCTGCACCTTACCCAGACAGGCAGTGGGCTCCCTGGATAGTGGTGAGGCAGGAGCTGTAAGCACAGGCATCTGCTGTTGCAAATGTCAGAGGGTCACCTTGATTCAAGCTGATGGCAGAGTATCCCTCACTGGTGCTGAGCCAGCGGGCGGGCGGGCAGGCGGGCGTTCTGTCTCGGGCTGATGATGCAGGGACATTGAGACACAGAGCACTGTCAGATCGCAGACATTTGGGGGGAAATTTGACAGGCAATTCAAAATGGAAAGTAATTGATTTTTTGTCAGATTATGGACTTTTATTTTCTTTCCATAAACAATTTGATTATTGATTGAAAAAGTTTTAAAGTCTGGAAGTCATTTACATGGTGTCAGAAGTGGGATACGAACCCACGCCTCCAATTGGAGTCTGTTCGTGGGCAGGTTCGAGCTGGAATTGGGGAGTGAGATTGTTGCTGTCTCGTAGCAAGAAGTTGAGATTAGAGCTAAGCGAATTCTTCCCACGGGCCCGACTTGCTGCCCGACATACAGAGGCAAAGTGATTTAACTTTTTACAGTAATTGCGCGATTTACCAAAAGTGGGGCAAGCTGATTGTCTGCTGAGTGAGTAGTTGCAATTTGGGCATTTCTTCTGAGGATCACCAAGAGCCGCCTGACTGGCTTGGGTCATAAATCGCCTGTTATCTGTGTTGGTTCGCTGCCTAGTGAAGCCCGTCAGATTGATGGTTTTGGTTTCATGCGAACTGTCTATAGGGTCGATGAATTCTGCTGTCCTGCATGCGTGTGCTGCTTCATCCAGAGTCAGATCTGGCCGTCTGCCTCTCGCACCATGACCGACACGGAGCAGCACTACGCGCAAATCGAAAAGCAACTGTTGGCTATTGTCTTTGCTTGCTCCAAAGTCCACAACTTCATCTTTGGCAACACCTTCACGGTCGAGACGGGCCACCAACCACTGGTAACAATCCTGAACAAGCCCATCCATGCCGCGCCAGCTCGATTGCAGCGTATGATGATGCAGCTGCAGCGGTACGATTTCTCTATTACCTATAGTAAGGGTAAGGACATGCACGTCGCTGACACTCTCTCCCGTGCACCTCGGGCATCTTGCGAATAACATCCCTATGAACAGGAAAATTTCACGGTCCTCGGTGTCCATTTCATCTCCAGTAAGCAACTGCGCACCCTGGCCACGCACACCGCCACTGACGATACGCGTCAAATCCTCTCCTCCATCATCAAAACAGGCTGGCCAGACAAACAATCCAACACGCCCACAGAGGTGCAGCCGTTCTTCCTGGTCTGTGATGAACTGGTAGTTTAGGATGGTGTTGTTGTCAAGGGTCACAAGGTGGTGATACCTCATCGCTACGAGACGCATACTTCAAAGAGGCACACAGCGGTCACCCAGGAGCTGACGCTACTCAGGTACGTGCCCGTAGTCTCTTCTACTGGCCGGGAATGGCCAGTTACATCTGGGACCGCGTAGCCTCCTGCCCCACTTGCAACAGCCTTGCGCCTCATCAGCAGCGGCAGCCCCTTCTGCAACAACCTCCACCAGCTCTGCACTGGACATCGCTGGCGGTGGACATTTTCGAATGGTGCGGAAAGTACTACCTTGTTCTAGTCGACTCCTTTTCTAACTGGTTTGAACTAGACCAACTGACCTCCCTCACATCGGAGATGGTCATCCAGAAGCTGCAAAGACACTTCTCTATCTTTGGCGCTCCCATCAGCCTGAGAACCGACAACGGTCGGCAGTTCACCAGCCACATGTTCAAGCTTTTCGCAGACCGATGGAACTTCAGCACGTCACAAGCAGTCCCGAGTATCCACAGAGTAATGGACTCGCTCAACGCCCTGTCAGAAGCGCCAAACACTTGCTGGAGCGAGCACAGATTTCAAAGTCAGACGTTTATCTCGATCTCCTGAATCTCAGAAACGTTGCCAGGAACGAAACCTTGGGATCGCCAGCACAGCGACTGATGTCAAGATTGACGAGGCCTCCGGTACCCATCGCACAACAGCAACTTGTCCCTCGGGTGCTGAAGCCTGCCACCATCCAGAAACGTCTCCAAGAGAAGCATGACATCCAGAAACGGTCATACGACAGTTCCAGCAGACCATTCAAGCCTCTACTTCTGGGCCAGGTCGTCCATCTACAAACTTCAACTGGACATTCCCGTCTGGGCACTGTTGTCAACCCGACTGACGAGCCACGGTCTTACCTGGTAGACTGTGAGGGAGCGGTATACCGGAGAAGTCGACAACACCTGCTTGCTGTGAGGGAGCCTCGACCACCGCCTGCTGGTCCCTATGCTCCACCGCTCCAGTTCCAGCTGCCTTTTGCAATGCCTCCCACCCGTCCCCGCATGCCTTGCACCCCTCCACGTCCCGCGTTCTCCACTAACCACGGGGCCTCACCTACCGCATGTTTCCCCTTTCGGTCACCACAAGCCTCCACCGCGTCATTCTCGCCTCCAGGCTCTCCGTCTCATCTTTCAGATGAGGGGGGGGAGGGTTTGGTCCGCACGCGCTCTGGCCGTGTCAGTAGACCAACGCACAGATATGGCGAGTATGTTTAACCCCATGGCATGGGTGCCCTTTCACTAAAATATCCCTCGTTAACTGATCAGTCAGCTGATCGACCGGCATATTTTGGAATCGGCTGCGCTGGGCTAGATACATTAAGTCTGAGATAAACGAGTCTGCTCGTTCACCAGGGAGTTGACAGCGAGAGAAAACCCTAGCCCCGTCCAAAATGTGATTTGAGGGCAGGTCACAGATCTGGCTAAATTTACGCATCAGAACATTGGGGTCGTCAGGAGATTCAGCTGTGGTTATCACCTGGTCGTTGGCATTGCGGACTGCTGGAGCATAACGGAATGTTCTGGATCGCCGAAGGGCATCTGGGCCCGCAAGGTTGAGTAGGAGAGAGTTCTTGACAGCATCAGGTTCATTTTGGTGTGCAATGTTCATGTAGTGTCGGTAATCAATTTCAAACGTGGCCCAGCGTTCGCTGATATCCGCATCAAAGACGAGAGGGTCAGGCTTTCGACAGGAAGATGCCATGTAAACGGACATCAGACTCAAATACGTGATTCAAATACATCTTTAATCAGTACTAAAACTTAACAGCATGAAGGATGGTTAGTTATCAACACATCCTGGCTGCTCTAACTGTTGGTGCTGGGAAATAGTGTTAGTATAAGTATTATAGTGGGGTGGAGTTAGAGATGCTGGCTGGTGTGTGATTGGTTCACATGCAACATCAATCTACAAAAGTATAAACAAGGAACTGCAGATAGAGCCACAGAGTGACACAGTGCGGAGACAGGCCCTTCAGCCCAACCTGCCCACACCGGCCAACATGCCCCAGCTACACTAGTCCCACCTGCCCGCGTTTGGTCCTTATCCCTGCAAACCTGTCCTATCCATGTACCTGTCGAACTGTTTCTTAAATGTTGGGATAGTCCCAGCCTCAACTACCTCCTCTGGCAGCTTGATCCACACACCCACCAGCCTTTGTCTGAAAAAAGGATGGTGGGATGCTGGAAAAAAGATGCTGGTTTACACAAAAAGACACAAAGTGCTGGAGTAACTCAGCGGGTCAGGCAGTATCTGTGGAGAACATGGATAGGTGACGTTTCACAGAGTGCTGGAGTAACTCAGCGGGTCAGGCAGCATCTGTGGAGAACATGGATAGGTGACGTTTCACAGAGTGCTGGAGTAACTCAGCGGGTCAGGCAGTATCTGTGGAGGACATGGATAGGTGACGTTTCACAGAGTGCTGGAGTAACTCAGCGGGTCAGGCAGTATCTGTGGAGGACATGGATAGGTGACGTTTCACAGAGTGCTGGAGTAACTCAGTGGGTCAGGCAGCATCTGTGGAGAACATGGATAGGTGACGTTTCACAGAGTGCTGGAGTAACTCAGCGGGTCAGGCAGTATCTGTGGAGGACATGGATAGGTGACGTTTTGGGTCGGGAGCTATTTAAATTATTCTACCATGAGCATGTTGTGCTACAAGGTGTTTTGCGAGCACGTTGCTTCCACCCTTGCTGTGCTGCTGTAAGTGGGAATATCATTGTTCTAGGGTTTTGGGACGTGTTACTGACCACTCTTGTCCCCCCCCCTCCCATCTGCAGGTGTCTCTGGGCCTGGTCCACGCCCGTGCTTCACACATCATCTGGCCGCCCCGACGCTGGGCCCGTCTCCACGCCGCGCTGCCTGCCACACGCACGCCTCTCTTCCAGGACGACGACCTTGTCGATGGCAAGCAGAGCTAGCCGTGGGCTGAAGGATGCAGGCTCCAGCCGGCTAACCGTGAGAGAGCTGAGTAACACCTAGGGAGCCTGCACTGTGGAACAGTCTACCACCACCACCCCTGCCACCAAACACCCTTGCTTGATGTTTGCCACTGTTGTACCTTTTGTTTCCAATAATACACCTGCTTTTTAAACCAGAACTCTGAGAATGTTGATGGTGATGTTAATGAAAGTGAATTTCTATGGAATGTTAATATTCCCCCTCTCATTTGTTGAGTGAAACCTAGAGCAAACATTTGATGTCATTGATGTTCAGATTCCAGTCTGGATATTCCTGGATGGACCACTGTCTGTCTGTGGGTGTGACACATCTCCTAATGCAGGGGAAGGGGTGGATCCTGTCCACGTGTGCAGAATCCTCCATGGCCCGACTCTGGCCCCAAAGACCAGTTGATCCGTGAGGGTCTGGCCATGGCTGTCTCCAGTCTCATACCCCCCCTATAGGTTGTGAGACAAGTCCTTGAAACATGCCCTCTCTTGATTTGATGCACTGCTGCCAGAGCTTGTGGTAAGATGTGTGATGTGTGGCTGAGTATAGTCTGATCTTCACAGCTGCAGATGTCCAGGCTGCATTAGTTCACATCCTGACTCTGAGCAGGTAATGGCGTGTGGCCTCTTTGACACAACTGGAGACAGTTGTCAAAAACAAGGATGGGATGACTGCTGCAAGTAGATGATCACGGTGCTACCACAAGGTGCTGCTCTTCACGTCTCGCTCATAGAAACATAGAAACTAGGTGCAGGAGCAGGCCATTCGGCCCTTCCCGCCATTCAGTATGATCATGGCTGATCATCCAATTCAGTATCCCGTACCTGCCTTCTCTCCTGATCCCTTTAGCCACAAGGGCCGACTCTTTGGGCGACTGAGGAGACGACTCACAACCATACAGCCGACACCCTGGTGACAAAGAGTCGCACCTTGTTCTGGTCGCCGCTGCATTTTCAACATGTTGAACATTTCCGGCGACCTGCGACGACCTGTGACGGTGCCGGCAGTCGCCATAAAGTGGCGTAAGTGGGACAGGCCCTTACGGCCGTGCTGGCTTGTGGACAACCCTCGCCAAGATAAGAGATCCAAGCCACGCTGTCTGCCCGGAGTCTGGGGCCTTGTGGCCAGTGATCATTCATGTCTTCGCTCGTGGATGGTGAGTGCAAGGTCAGGCCATCAGTGGGTAACAGCAGGCACGTCCAATACTCGAGTCCCACCTCTACACAATTGCACCGACATTCCATTCATAGTAGATAGGATGCTGAAGGTTGTTAATCAAGTCTGTCAAACCATCCAATGTAGACACAAAATGCACAAAACTCAGCGGGACCGGCAGCAACTCTGGAGAGAAGGAATGGGTGACGTTTCGGGTTGAGACCCTTCTGTCAAGCCCTCGCAGGTCTGTATTAAACTCTTGATTTAGTATTTTACTTCAAGCAAAATAAACATTTTGCTTCTCTCGGCATCTGACGCCTTTCGTCACCTTTTCATCTCTAGCCTTTGTCACTTACTCCACCCATCTGCCAATCACCCCCTCACCTGCATCCACCTATCACTTACCAGGCCTTGTTCCTCCCCCAGCTCTAGTTTCCAGCTCTCTCTCCTTCTCCACCAGTCTGGTGCTGCCTGAATCTGTCCATTCCCTTCACAGATGCCGCCTCAAGCAGCGCAGTAACCGGCCCTTCGGCCCATCGAGTGTGCACCGAACAGCGATCCCCGTACATTAACGCTGCCATACACACACTAGGGACAAGTTTACATTTACCAAGCCAATTAACCTACAAAGCTGGACGTCTGTTGTTCAAGATTCCAGCAGCTGTAGTTCCTTGTGTCTCCATGCTCTGTTTTTCACCAGCTTACAACATTATGACCATAGAACAGAGAACAGTACAGCACAAGAACAGGCCCTTCAGCCCACGATGTCTGTGCAGAATATGATGCCAAGACTATCACTTGTCGACGTGGACATAACCCATATCCCCCCATTTCTTGCTTATCCATGAGCCTATCCAAACGTCTGGTATCTGGTGCCACTCTGGCATCTGCCACCCCCACCCCTGGCAGCGTGCCACCCCCACCCCCACCCCTGGCAGCTGCCACCCCCACCTCTGGCAGCTGCCACCCCCCCACCCCTGGCAGTGTGCTCCAGGCACCCTCCACCCCCACCCCTGGCAGTGTGCTCCAGGCACCCACCACCCCCACCCCTGGCATCTGCCACCCCCACCCCCACCCCTGGCATCTGCCACCCCCACCCCCACCCCTGGCAGCGTGCTCCAGGCACCCACCACCCCCACCCCCCTGGCAGTGTGCTCCGGGCACCCACCACCCCCACCCCTGGCATCTGCCACCCCCACCCCCACCCCTGTCATCTGCCACCCCCACCCCTGGCAGTGTGCTCCAGGCACCCTCCACCCCCACCCCTGGCATCTGCCACCCCCCCCCTGGCATCTGCCACCCCCACCCCCACCCCTGGCAGCGTGCTCCAGGCACCCTCCACCCCCACCCCTGGCATCTGCCACCCCCACCCCTGGCATCTGCCACCCCCACCCCCACCCCTGGCAGTGTGCTCCGGGCACCCACCACCCTCTGTGTAAAAACAACTTGTCCACCCTATCTACGCCTCTTGTATGTTTATAAACTTCCATCAGGTCTCGCTGCAATCTCCGGCGTTCCAGAGAAATCGAAGTCAGTCCATGCTCTCCCTAATACTTCCTAATCCCGGCATCGTTCTGCTAAACCTCCCCCGACCCGTCTCTAAAGCCCCCACATCCTTCCTGTAATGGGGTGAGCAGAACTGCAGGCAATACTCCACTCGCAGCCTGGCCAAGGCCCGATAAAGCTGCATCCTGACTTCCAGACTCTTGTACTCGATGCCCCGACCTATGAATAGACAGTAGGTGCAAGCGTAGGCCATTCGGCCCTTTGAGCCAGCACTGCCATTCACTATGATCATGGCTGATCATCCACTATCAGTACCCCGCTCCTGTCTTCTCCCCATATCCCCTGACTCCGCTCTCTTTAAGAGCCCTATCTATCGCAAGTTTACCGTGCACCTACTTTAACACAACTCCACCATAATGTGCAGTATCTGATATAAAGACAATTCTAACTGACCCGTTTAACTGTAACCTAGTTAATTACAAGGGTTCATGCACTGCGGGGATTCACAAAAGGATTATTTTTTGATAAAAGCAACCCTTGACCGGCAACTCCTGCATGTGAGCAGCAACTCCTGCATGTGAGCGATAACTCCTGCATGTGAGCGGCAACTCCTGCATGTGAGCAGCAACTCCTGCATGTGAGCGACAACTCCTGCATGTGAGCGATAACTCCTGCATGTGAGCAGCAACTCCTGCATGTGAGCGGCAACTCCTGCATGTGAGCAGCAACTCCTGCATGTGAGCAGCAACTCCTGCATGTGAGCAGCAACTCCTGCATGTGAGCAGCAACTCCTGCATGTGAGCGATAACTCCTGCATGTGAGCGATAACTCCTGCATGTGAGCAGCAACTCCTGCATGTGAGCAGCAACTCCTGCATGTGAGCGGCAACTCCTGCATGTGAGCAGCAACTCCTGCATGTGAGCGGCAACTCCTGCATGTGAGCAGCAACTCCTGCATGTGAGCAGCAACTCCTGCATGTGAGCGGCAACTCCTGCATGTGAGCAGCAACTCCTGCATGTGAGCGGCAACTCCTGCATGTGAGCAGCAACTCCTGCATGTGAGCAGCAACTCCTGCATGTGAGCGGCAACTCCTGCATGTGAGCAGCAACTCCTGCATGTGAGCGGCAACTCCTGCATGTGAGCAGCAACTCCTGCATGTGAGCAGCAACTCCTGCATGTGAGCGGCAACTCCTGCATGTGAGCAGGCAACTCCTGCATGTGAGCGGCAACTCCTGCATGTGAGCAGCAACTCCTGCATGTGAGCAGCAACTCCTGCATGTGAGCGCAACTCCTGCACGTGAGCAGCAACTCCTGCATGTGAGCAGCAACTCCTGCATGTGAGCAGCAACTCCTGCATGTGAGCAGCAACTCCTGCATGTGAGCGACAACTCCTGCATGTGAGCAGCAACTCCTGCATGTGAGCAGCAACTCCTGCATGTGAGCAGCAACTCCTGCATGTGAGCAGCAACTCCTGCATGTGAGCAGCAACTCCTGCATGTGAGCGGCAACTCCTGCATGTGAGCAGCAACTCCTGCATGTGAGCGGCAACTCCTGCATGTGAGCAGCAACTCCTGCATGTGAGCAGCAACTCCTGCATGTGAGCGGCAACTCCTGCATGTGAGCAGCAACTCCTGCATGTGAGCAGCAACTCCTGCATGTGAGCAGCAACTCCTGCATGTGAGCAGCAACTCCTGCATGTGAGCAGCAACTCCTGCACTTTTTGCTGCAACTCCTGCACGTGAGCTGTAGCTCCATGTGAGTGACATGTAAAATTGCTTCCATCTCCCAGGTTTTGAACGTATTTAGTATAATCTTTAAACGGAGGATATTTTTTACAATGAGCAAGCTTATTGATTGAGACTCATCCATATAATGCAGCTTATTAATATGTATTTCTATTTTTATTCAAAGTCAAAACAATCTTTCTCCTCCCTGCCTTCCAAAGGGTTGAATAGATCAAGTCATCGCAGACAGTGACAGCAAGGACTGAGGTCATCTCTAGCCCAATCTCCTCAGCAACATAGATGCTGGTGATCAGGGCCCAGCCACCTAACGCAGTGCATGCTAGATGGAGCCACAAGGGAACCTGTCAATAGTGGTGTTACTGGGCTCTGTGTCAGAGTCACACTGCACACAAACAGGCCCTTCGGCCCAACTTGCCCATACTGACCAACATGCCCCATCTACACGAGTCCCACCTGCCCAAGTTTGGTCCATATCCCTCTAAACCTGTCCTATACATTTACCTGTCAAATGTTTTTTTTTAACATTATAGTCCCTGCCTCAATTACCTCCTGTGGCAGCACATCCATACATCCGCCACCCTCTGTGTGGAAAGGTTGTCCCTCAGGTTCATATTAAATCTTTCCCCTCTCACCTTCAACCCGTGTTGTTTAGTTCCCCTACACTGGGTAAAGACTCTGTACATTCACCCTGTCTATTCCCTTCATGATTTTGTAAACCTTTATGAGATCACCCCTCATCTTCTTGAGCTCCTAGGAATAAATTCCTTGCCTAACCTCTCCCTGTAGCTCAGGCCCGCAAGTCCTGGCAACATCCATGTAAAGACTTCTCTGCACTCATTCAGCTTAACCATTGCTGAGGCCGAACGAAGATCCTTTCAAAAATGAGAGACATATGATTGGCAATTTAAATGCTTCAAATAATGATCAACAGATCTATCTCCAAACCAAATGACTATTTCTTGTCAAAAGTGAGTCAGAATGTTGAAACTGAGGATCAACATCTCCATGAAAACTTGATACTGAATAAAACATGAAGTCTGCTTTTATTTTAGTTGTTAAAGGCATTCTCCCCCTTGCTTGTCCTACAATGTCCTCACCATGCGGCTCCTACATAATATCCTACACATTTACATTCTCATTGATGGGACTATGGAATTGGCACAGCTTTCCAGTGGCAAATGTTCAGCTAATATTTCACTAAAACAGCAAGCCGTGTCCTCTTCTCAAACACACACACCTTGGTGTAAAACACCCGCCGACAACATTCACGTGACCTGTGAGAGTTGTGTTGGTTCTGTTAACAAGAAATACTGAAATTAAAATAATTTTTGAGATTGTACATGACAATTAACGTAAAACAATGGAATTACAGTGTCGGAAAAATTTGGCTTCACCAAACAAATAGCAGTTTGTCAAAAATATCTGTACATTGGCGAGACCAAGTGCAGGCTCAGCGAGCGTTTCACTGAACACCTCCGCTCAGTCCGCCTGGACACAATCACTCAATACAAGTGCTGAGCCTTTCAATGAGCATTGGCAACAAGCATCTTGCCTGGTATTTTCCACTCCACGTGTATAAACATTGCCAACTCTACATGGGCTGGTCCAAGTCTTATTCAGCTGAACGTATGTGGTCTGCACCTCACCACTAGGCGAACAAACCCATCCTCCATTCATCTTCTTGTATCCATTCATCATTTACACTTCAATTAGATCGCTGTGTAGGGTTGCTGTTGTAGGCACATGAGTAGAAGGCACAAACGCAATCAGTCCGATCACTTGGTCACATGTTGGTCAATTTGTATTGCACCCCTTACACAGCATGTAGATCAACAGACTGAGTGTTTATTAACAGAAGATCTGGTCCAGATATAGATCTTTGCTGATTTGGTTGACCTGTGAAATTATCCCAGTGTACGGGTTACAAACGGGACAAGTGAGTTTGCAATGTGTAATGAGACCGACACTACTGGTGCTGCTAAATACAATAAAATCACTGAATGTCATATAACATTGCAATGCAAAACTGAGGAAACACACAGAGTGCTGGAGTAACTCAGCGGGTCAGGCAGCATCTGTGGAGAACATGGATAGGTGACTGTTCAGGTCAGGACCCTGCTTCAGACTGGAAAACGGAGCCAGATTAAAATATTTTGATGTAACATGTAGTGAAGTTTCTGTTGAAATGAGCGACTTGATGTGTGAAAGATAAAACAGGTTGTACTTTCAATGAATGCTGGGCATCCTTGTCATTGTGGGGACAAGGAGGTGAGGTTGACGTTCAGTTGTTGTGGCGTTGTATGTATCCAACTTTGCACATGGTCCAGATTCCACGGGCAATGCTGACATAGATGGCCAGTAATGTACTGTGGTGATATTGGTTACAGTAACACGGGCACACTGGTCTTCCAAATCAGCACCAGCACAACCTATGTGACAGATCTGTATACTCGTCTATAAGACAACAACGTGAGTCGGGGCTGCATGTGGCTCCGTGCTGATTATACACCATATCCCAAAATAAACATTCTGCAGGGAATCCAATCTGGATGATGGCATTGGTCAGGACCATTCATACCGTTGAGGTTAATAATCGCAAGATATTGACTTGAACTCGTCCAAGTAATTGGACACTATTCCCAAAGCAATTACACTGTAATCTCAGGAAAGAGAGTTTAGATTGTTCTGGATGCTAACGCAGATGAGACTGTGGCTACAGAGCAATTGTTATTTCTGTAAATGTGTCCCAAGACCCATCTGTAAAAGAAATGGAGGCAGACAACCTTGATTCAAGATCAACACTTGCTGGAGTTTCACCAAGGACAGGAAGCGCTTTGATTCACTGGAGATACACATCGTTAGTGTCCACAAACCACCAGCATCATTGACAGGGGACAGGTAATGAGCATCACCCTAACCTGAGGGACAGCAACACTGGCAGTGTGAACCTGTCACACAACATACATGGGGGACAAAGATAGACACAGAGTGCTGGAGTAACTCAGCGGGTCAGGCAGCATCTGTGGAGAACATGGATAGGTGACGTGTCAAGTGGGGACCTTTCTTCAGACTGTTAGTAGGAGTGGGGGGGCGTGGGAAGAGGGGAGGGGCAGGACAAAGCCTGGCAGGAAATAGGTGGATATTGATGCGAGGGGGTTTTAGTTGGAAGATGTTTAGACAAAGGTCGGAAATGAAAAGACAGAAGGTGTGAGATAAAAGGATTGAGGAAATGTGAAGCTGGCGGTACCTTGCACTAAAGGTTATTCCCTTACCATGTCTCTACACACTGTAAGTGGATCGATCGTAATCGTGTATTGTCTTTCCGCTGACGTGCTAGCACGCAACAACAGCTGTTCACTGTAGCTCAGTACACGTGACAATAAACTCAACTGGAAGTGAAGTGCCCACTGGCTGACAATGCCAGGTGTTTAGCACTCCATCCTGTGAAGCATGAAGCACCTTTCTGCATTCTGGAACCCTGCATTAATGATATGCAGTGCGAGGTTGGACCTGTTGTTTCTCTTGACAGGAACTGAAGTGTCTGATTCTCAGCAAGTTTACAGACAGTAAAAACAACACATCCATGTAATGGTTCCGACACAGAGAGCTGTCCCATGCTGCACATGGATCTCAACTCATTGCCGGGAGAGAATGGGAACGAACGGCCAGAGGTGTGGAGCAAGTGGGCTTAGGTGAAACTGTGGTGGAGAGACAGATACTTACGGCACAATCCCATGTACAGATCAGTTTACTGTACCTGGGATTGTGCCATAAATCAGATTATTTGCTGAGAAATGTGTTAAAGACAAGACTGAAACGATGTGAAGACTACGTTAAGAGTTCACATTTCAGAAGAGCTGATTACAATAGATCCATTACAGTGTACAGATACATGATAAGGGAATAACGTTTAGTATAAGGTAAAGTCCGGTCAAGGATAGTCAAGGGATGTAGAGGTAGATAGTGGTTCAACACTGCTCTCTGGTTGTGCCGGGAAGATTCTGCTGCCTGGTAGCAGCTTTAGTTTATTGTCACGTGTAGCGAGGTCCAGAGCCTGGTGCCACACTGTATTGTAAAGGTTCTTCTGCTGCAATGAGGACACACAATGTTGTCCTGCCCCAGTGTGTGGTGTATATCGGTGTGTATTGACTTCATGTTGTGAATGTGCTGCTCACTTCCAGTAAAATCATCAGCTCTTCTGAAATGTGAACTCTTCACGTAGTCTTCACATCGTTTCAGTCTTGTCTTTTACACATTTCTCAGCAAATAATCTGATATATTTTACACAGACCATTCATTCATTCTGTACTGATCCATATCCCTCCAATCCCTGCTTGTCATTGTGCCTCTCCAAAAGCCTCTTACACATCACTGTCATAGAAACAGAGAAGCAGGTGCAGCAGTAGAGGCCACTCGGCCCTTCAAGTCAGCGCGATCATGGCTGATTACCTAAAATCAGTACAATGGTATCTGCCTCCACCACCACCCCTGGCAGCGTGTTCCAGGCCTCCACCACCCTCTGTGTAAAAACAACTCGCCCCGCACATCTCCTTTATACGTTGTACTTGTTTTACTCCATCTCCTGCAGTAAACGTGCCTACCAAGTTGTTGGCGTGAGGGGAAGGGTTTACGTGAGTTGAGGTGGTGCAGTCATTCGATGTCAGAGACCAGGAAATTAAAATAAGAAGCTGTAATATTGCTGAAGTTCTACATGTTTCCTTTCACCGGGTTATGACTCAGGTACAGATATACGGAGAGTATTTAAACAACTAATTTACATGCGTTTGTACGTCCTGAATGTCCTTTCCCAGGGCCCTTGTGTAAATTGCCTTTTATTTCAATGACTGATTATAATTTTGCCTGCATTAATTATTTTGGCCATTTGCCTGTACATCTCATTGCTATTCCAGTGTTGATCTGATAAATGCAGCTGCCTCCTGGCTTTCACTTCTTCATTTTTATTTTTTATTGCATTAGAGACTTTTCCCAGTTACTTTTCATTGGTTTCTTCATATTGATGCTGCCAGAGTTCTCTAGTCTGGGGCTATGTGAGCTGTCGTCTCAGTAGGACCAGTGCTGCCAGTGCTGCCAGTAGTCACTGCCAGAGTTCTCTGGTCTGGGGCTATGTGAGCTGTCGTCTCAGTAGGACCAGTGCTGCCAGTAGTCACTGCCAGAGTTCTCTGGTCTGGGGCTATGTGAGCTGTCGTCTCAGTAGGACCAGTGCTGCCAGTAGTCACTGCCAGAGTCTCATCAGAAACGTGTTCTCACTCTGGCCCACGGAACTCCTGCACTCTTACAAGAGAGACAACGGGTTGTGTAGAAAGGAACTGCAGATCATAAGGTCATAAGGAATAGGATTAGAATTAGGCCATTCAGCCCATCAAGTCTAGTCTGTCATTCAATCATGGCTGATCTATCTCTCCCTCCTAACCCCATTCTCCTGCCATCTCCCCATATCCCCTGACACACGTACTAATCAAGAATCTATCTATCTTTGCCTTAAAAATATCCACTGACTTGGCCTCCACAGCCTTCTGTGCTTCTTTACAAGATGGACACAAAATGCTGGAGTAACTCAGCAGGACCGGCAGCATCTCGGGGGAGAAGGAATGGGCGACGTTTCGGGTCGAGACCAGAGTGTCCCACTGAGTTACTCCAGCGTTTTGTGTCTATCTACAGATACCAGGTTTGCAGCAATTGATAGAGCATGGAAACAGGCCCTTCGGCCCATCGAGTCCCACACCGACCATTGATGACCCGTTCACACTACTTATTTGTTATCCAATTATCTCATTCACCTCCGACACACAAGGGGGCAGTGTACAGAGCGGCCGCTTAACCTGCAAACCCGCACAGGGATGTGGGAGGAAACCGGAGCACCCGGAGGAAACCCACGCGGTCACAGGGAGAACGTGCAAACTCCACACAGACAGCTCCCGAGGTGAGGATCGAAGCTCTACCCGCTGCGCCACCGTGCCACTAGTAACAGAAGGATCAGTCACTTTGGTTGATGAGAAAATATTAAGCTGAAAATATGTTTCCATAATGAGTATGGTCTTTAGATAAATTGTGTACAACAAGCACAATATTTTAACAACAAAATCATTTATCATAACAGAAAGCGGAAGGTTAATTGAATTATTTGGCTACCGGAGGCAAATGATCGATGCATGGTTTGAAGGTTGCGACCACTAACAAAGGAAGTCTAATGCTTCTCTGTCACTTGGAATAAAAGCATTTCATACAAATTAATAATTTCATAATCTCAATGTTTATAATCAGGATTTTTGCCACAATAAACATGGAAACATTTGGGGCCATTAAGGATCGATCCTTTAAACTGAACAGCGGTTAATTATATTTCTGACAACAACTTGTCTCTGCGTAATGTATAAATGTAGACAAAGGTGTAGGCTGAGGCAAAGAGGCAAGCAGTGAGGAGGGGGACCAGTGATCAGTCCCTGCGCTGGGGGGTGTGGAGAGAGTGAGGGGGGGATGGCGAGGGGAATGGGTTCAGCCAGAGACACTGCTGCACCATGTCGGGAGCAAGAGGCAACGGTACAACACTAGATACACATGTACAAGGAACTGCAGATGCTGCATCACAAAAACCGACAGAGTGCTGGAGTAACTCAGCGGAGCAGGCAGCATCTCTGGAGAACATGGATAGGTGACATTTCTCAGAGTGCTGGAGTAACTCAGCGGGTCAGGCAGCATCTCTGGAGAACATGGATAGGTGGCGTTTCACACACAGCCTAGCAACACTGGCTCATGTGAACTTTAGTGTAGTTTAGAGATACAGAGTGGAAACAGGCCCTTCAGCCCACTGAGTCCGCCTGACCTGCACACTAATGCCACTGTCCCAGTTAGGAAACCTGAATGGAAACCTCTGGAGACTTTGCGCCCCACCCAGGGTTTCCGTGCTCCGGCAACCACCTTCAACTAGCATCGCAACTGGCTTTGACTAGAAAATTACCGATTTTTAAAACGGAAACCACTTTCGACCATTAGGGAGACTGACAAAAGCCTGATGGAACCGCTCGGAAACCTTGGGTGGGGCGCAAAGTCTCCAGAGGTTTCCGTTCAGGTTATACTCCTAAGTGGGACAGGGGCATTACAATATCTTACATATGCTTGGGACAATTTTACACATAAACCAAGCCAATTAACCTACAAACCTGTACGTCTTTGCAGTGTGGGAGGAAACCCGAGATCCCAGGGAAACCCACACGGTCATAGGGAGAATGTGCAAACTCCGTGCAGACAGCACGTAGTCAGGATTGGACAGGGGTCTCTGGCGCTGTGAGCTGCCCGATTCCCCATAGCTGGCGATCCCAGCACCGAGAGGCTCGCTGTAAAACCAGAAGCAGCCACTAAGTTCTGGGACATACCTCTCGGTCTCTGCTGCATTCTAAATATGGAAGGATTTATTGTTTCCATAATTCTATTTTTCTTTCTGAAGAACTGCTGGAAATAAATTGCTGTGCAACCGACACTGACAACAGAGAAGACACGTTAGCATTTTAACGATCAGCACTCACACTTCCCCATTCACATTCTGGCAAACTCACACCCTCTCAAATGATACTCACACACCAGGCAGCAAAAAATAGAACGCGACTGTCTTTTTTGGGGAAGATAGACACAGAGTGCTGGAGTAACTCAGCGGGTCAGGCAGCATCTCTGGAGAATATCGATAGGTGATGTTTCACAGAGTGCTGGAGTAACTCAGTGGGTCAGGCAGCATCTGTGGAGAGAAGGAATGGGTGACGTTTCGGGTTAAGCCCCTTCTTCAGCCATTCCTTCTCTCCACAGATGCTGCCTGACCAGCTGATGCTCCAGCACTCTGTGTCTATATTTTAAACTTGCTGTGAAGCTCCTCGCCGCCATGTCAGCTCTCCCTGCCGTGGCCAGAATGCTCGCCCACCGCTCACCCTCACTGTACACTTGTAGGCCCCTCTCGGTCATGGCTGACCATGGGTGATGCATCCTGGTCGGATGCAGGCCTGGGTGATGTCGTATGGAGGACAGGCTGTTGCCCATGCAGCACGTCCCCCCTCTCCACGTCACTGATCGATCCAAAGGAACAGCAGGGCCGTTACAGTTTGGCACCAGCGCCGTCGCAGGAGCTGCCAGAGCGAGGTTGTAGACAACGACCAACTGCCTTAGGGGCTCTGACTCCGGATTTTCTTGAGGAGCCTTTTCCATGACTGGATATGGCTACAAAGCAGTGGAGGTTTTAAATCAGTTTTCCCTCTCCTAGATGGGCTGTCTTCCCAGGCCGACGAGCCCCATCTACCCGAGACTCATGGGGGCGGGAGAGTCTACCTTCCCGTGCAGGTCTATAGCACCTGCCCACTGCCTCACACACACACACACGTATAAACCTGAACGATCAATGTTTCAGAATGAGACGGGCTGGAGCATTCCCACTGAGAATGGCCCAGCAGGTGGGCTTGTGGAACCCTCCATGCAACGACCGACAGTGTCCTGGGCTTGTGGTACCTGGGGTGCCAGACTGAACCAATGTAGAACGTAGAACACCGGACAGGACAGTACGGGAACAGGCCCTTCGGCCCACAATGTCCTGCTGAACGTGATGCCCAGACTTATCTGCCTGCATGTGATCCGCATTCCTCCATTCCCTGCAGATCCATGTGCCTGTCCAATAGTCTCTGTAGCAGCCCCCACCACCACCACCCCTGGCAGCACGCACCAGCAATGGATATCTTCATGTAGATGGAATTAAATAACGGCTGACCTATGACGGGATCACATTGCTTTGTTTGTAACCCAGTAGTTGGTGTAATGATGAGTCTGTGCCCCTGGGCTGCTCCTGTATCGCTCTGACTGAACCGCAGCATCTGTACACGCTGCTAGCTGCGTGTATTTGCAAGAAACGGTTGTTATGTTAGAGGTATTTGAGTGAAACATAATTACACAGCGTGATCGACTAACGCAGTGCCTTTATATTTTAAATCAGTCGGAAAACAGCACGATATAAAGCGTCACTTCTCCTTGAGTTTCTATATTAATATCAGAATATCTTCATTACATCACTGGTGGACGTGGATGGCTAGAGAAGGGTGAACATCAGTGGTGGTAGAGGGGTAGACAACAGTGGCGGGACAGGGGTAGACAACAGTGGCGGGACAGGGGTAGACAACAGTGGCGGGACAGGGGTAGACAACAGTGGCGGGACAGGGGTAGACAACAGTGGCGGGACAGGGGTAGACAACAGTGGCGGGACAGGGGTAGACAACAGTGGCGGTAGAGGGGTAGACAACAGTGGTGGTAGAGGGGTAGACAACAGTGGCGGGACAGGGGTAGACAACAGTGGCGGGACAGGGGTAGACAACAGTGGTGGCTGCATTGTCATGGACATTTATTACACAACTTTCTGCTGTTGGAAGAGGCTGATCAAGTGATCCGGCCATGATCTGCTGACGATCTACTACATGCCTTGACGTTGCAGCAAGTGAATAATTCCCACCTATCCACGTTCTCCCCCAGACATCACGGCGGTTGGCATGTCTGTGTGAAGATTGTGGGCAGTGCAGTGGGCCATTAGAGAGAGGATGGACCAAACTCAGTCACACAGTGAAGGTCTGTCACTGGGGTGAAGTATACGAGTAACCAATGCAAGGTTCACACTGACACAGTGACCCATCAGAGCCAGTGTGTAGGAAGCAACTGTAGATGCCGATTTACACTGAAGATAGACACAGAGTGCTGGAGTAACTCAGCGGGTCAGGCAGCATCTGTGGAGAACATGGATCTGTATGAACAGGTGATCTTGGGTTAAGACCCATCCGTCTTGGTCTGAGGAAGGGTCTCGACCCGAAACATCACCTATCCATCGTGATCTATGTTCTCCAGAGATGCTGCCTGTCCCTCTGCGTTACTCCAGCACTTTGTGTCCCTCTATGACGGGGGATGGGCAGCACCCTCACAGGGGTGAGATGATACAAGAGAGGGATCTTCAGTCGGTGACTGTCAGGCAGGGTTCGGCTTTCTGCTGCGAGAGGTCTACTGCTTCCTTGTGATAGAAACCGTGCCCTGGTGAACACACACAAAGAATGACAGCGTTACAATTCAGGTCACAGATACTTTGATTTAATCAGGTCCCTCCTTCTTTCTTCTAAACTCCAGCGAGTACAGGCCCAGTCCGACAAGTATTAGTTCTAGGTGTAGGAGTGCAGCCTCTCACACACACTCGTATTCACTATTACAACCATATTCACTATTACATCCGTGTTCACTATTACATCTGTGTTCACTATTACATCTTTGTTCACTATTACATCCTTGTTCATTACTACATCCGTGTTCACTATTATGTCCGTGTTCACTATTACATCTTTGTTCACTATTACATCCTTGTTCATTACTACATCCGTGTTCACTATTATGTCCGTGTTCACTATTACATCTTTGTTCACTATTAAATCCGTGTTCACCATTACATCCATGTTTACTATTACATCCGTGTTCACTCACCCTGGGGTGTTGCTGGCGAGGCTGCTGGTGTGGTTACTTGTGCACCCTTGGGTGTTGCTGGTGTAGTTACTTGTGCACCCTTGGGTGCTGCTGGTGTGGTTACTTGTGCACCCTGGGGTGTTGCTGGCAAGGCTGCTGGTGTGGTTACTTGTGCACCCTGGGGTGCTGCAGCCTCTGTACCCTCTGCTAATTCTCCCCCTTCCGACGTTGCTGCTCCCGTTGCCAGCCCCTGCTGCTTGTCGCCCCAGCCGCTAGAGCCGGGCAGCAGCCAACGGACCAGGCTGCCAGCTGCCTTGAAACTGCAGGTGCTGCTGGTGGCCGCCGCTCCTCGCACAAACTCGCACTTCTGCCGGTACATGACCAGCGAGTGGGGCCTGAGCTGCTTCTTGGAGCGGGAGCGACAAACCATGTCAGGCGGGAGCCCCAGCTGCCCGCTCTGCTGGGGTTGCCGGAGGCCAGGTAAGTCTTCATGCTGCTGCTGGCCCCGTTGCCACTGCCTTCCTCAGAGGCAGAGCTGCCCAAACCATTGGGCTCCACTTTGCACCCCCTCGCCTTCTGGCTCTTCAAGTGCTTGGCCTTGTCGGCAGCCAGTCTCTCCACAGCGCTCTGCCGACCCCGCCTGTCCCCCCCCATTGACTGCAGAGGTAGCCCGGACCCTTGGACATGAGCCTGAGCGGCAGAGAGATGCTCCCCTCAGGCAGCATGCTTGCAGTGGGTGCGATCTCGCTCGGCATCTTACTTTGATCCAGCCAACAAGGACAAACACGTTTTCACATCCACAAAGAAGGAAAGACCAGGACTTCCATGAGCAATGACGGGCTGTCTGCAATTGCCTCAATCCACATTCACTATGACTTTGCCCATAACTTGGACAAAGTTGTGACTAGGTTTGCACAGTTACATTCTTGGAAAATGGAACTGGATAACATGATTTATGGCTAAATGGCAATATATGCAGGCGTGCCACAAGTGTCCGTCGCCTGCATCACTACGCCAGGACTTCCATGAGCAATGCAGGCTGTCTGCACTCGCCTTAATGTACATTCACTATGACTTTGCCCAAGACTTGGTTTGCACAGTTACATTCTCGGAAAACTGAACTATTTCATGTTGAAGTTGATGTGATGTGAAGTTGTTTGGTCAGGAAGACCATTAAAGATGCACTGCACGCACTAACACAGTCTAACAGTAACAGGCAATCAAATCAACACACAAAACATTTTCTAAAAAAAGGTTTTCTTTACTGCAAAAACTTATTTGCAGTTTTTGCATGCTCCTTTATAACATTTTACATAACATTTTACAACAATACACCTTGATTATTAAAACAAGGACAACAATTCTGTATACAATGACCCCAATCATCCTATTCCACCCGCTGATTACTCTTGACTCGACCAAAATTATTTCTGAAATATTGGTCACACATTTGGTGCAAAAAGCTCCAAAAATAAGGCTCAAAATGCACCATAGAGCATCTAAAACCCCAGAGCTTTCAGGGCCCTTAAGCGGGCACTGGAAAACGGACGTGAGGGGCTTCCCGCGTGTGATGTGCGCTGCGTGCACATTATTTCACATAAAATGTTTGGAATCCTGTCGTGCCACCCCCCTTTTTGAAAAGCTTCGTACAGGCCTGACTAGCTGCACTAGTGCCACCTGCCTGCGCTTGGTCCATATCCCTCCAAACCTGTCCTATTCATTACCTGTCTAACTGTTTCTTAAACGATGGCTCTCCCCCTTCCGATCCCTGCCTCAACTACCTCCTCTGGCAGCTTGTTCCATACACCCACCACCCTTTGTGTGAAAAAGATACCCCTCAGATTCCTATTAAATCTTTTTTTCCCCTTCACCTTAAACCTATGTCCTCTGGGCAAGATACACTATGCATCTACCCGATCTATTCCTCTCATGATAACATCCTTTAATTGAACTAGTGCTACAATAATAACTAACGTCCACTTTATATAAACCAGCAGTTATTTCTTCACCTTATTTAGATATGGGCAGATTATATTTCCATATGGTCAAGGCTGCAAACAAGAAGTAAAAAGGCCCAACAGAGGATGTACTTCCTGCAGCAGCTGAGGGAGCACAATCTGCCACAGGCAATGATGGTCCAATTCTACACGGCCATCGTAGAGTCTGTCCTCACCTTCTCCATCATGGTCTGGTTTGGCTCAGCCACCAAGCACGACACCTGGAGGCTGCAGCGAATCGTCCGAACAGCTGAGAAGGTTATTGGCTGCAACCTTCCCTCCATTGATGAACTGTACACTGCAAGGGCCAGGAAGCGAGCGGGCAAGATCATCTCTGACCCCTCTCACCCTGGCCACAAACTCTTTGAATCACTTCCCTCTGGAAGGCGACTCCGGACTGTCAAAGCTGCCACAGCCAGACACAAAAACAGTTTTATCCACGAGTAGTTGGTTTACTCAACAGCCAAAAATCTGTAGCCTCCCTCTAATATGGTATTTTGTTGGTTCACATGCTTGATCAATGGTGTTTTATCATTAATGTTTTATTATTATTAATGTTTAGTGTTTTCCGAGTCATTCGTAACTGTCACTGTATGTCATGTGGTTACTTGTGGGCGGAGCACCAAGGCAAATTCCTTGTATGTGAATACTTGGCCAATAAACTTACTTAAAACCTTCTGGTCGGCCCATTACAGGAAGGATGAGGGGGGGGGGTGCAGAGCGGGTGTCCATGAATGTGGTCTGGATCAGACCATTGCAGCGACAGGGGGAGCTTGGACGCACTTGGATAGCCGGGGGATGCGGGACGTGGAAAAAAAATGATGTGAGGCATAGATATGGTAGACAGTCAGAACCTTATTACCGAGATGGGAAAATCAAAAACTAGAGGGCACAGCTTTAAGGTGAGAGAGGCAAAGGAGATGTACAAGGCAGGGTGGGTACCTGGAACACGCTTCCAGGGGTGGTGGTGGAGGCAGATACTGTAGGGTTGTTTAAGGGGCTTTTAGACAGGCACATGGACATGGAGGGACATGGATCACATGCAGGCAGACAAGATCAGTTTAACTTGGCATCATGTCCAGCACGGACATTGTGGGCCGAAGGGCCTGTCTCTGTGCTGTTCTACGGAATATAATTTAAAGAATTTGAGATTTAAGTTCAAATGTAGCAGAAAGTAATGAGTTCACACCGCGATGGTGTGATGACCTGGTCCAGTGGACACTGGCTCTGTATTACCCTGGTCCAGTGGACACTGGCTCTGTATTACCCTGGTCCAGTGGTACAACCTGCTGCTCCCTATCAGTGGAGTTGACCAATATCTATCGTTAAATGTTCCACTCTGGACATTTAGTTAGAGCGGTTGATTAGCCTATTGATGCCTGCTAATTCAGGAATAATCAATTAACGTTTACACATAATGAGTTACTTGGATTTCATTGTTCACTGATGAGAATGGCAATTCATTTCAATCCATGTGGGTAAGTAATCAATTAATTAATGACAAGAACAGCGCTCCTCCACTGCGGGATCTTCTCAATGCAGGGACTCATCTTCAAGCAGCCAACTCCAATGGTCAGATCCTTCCATCATATCCCACCGTAGACATGGTTATCCACACCTCCAGATTCAGGGACAGTTTCTTCCCGGCTGTTATCAGGCAACTGAATCATCCTACCACAACCAGAGAGCAGTGCTGAACTACTATCTACTCTTTGGTGACCGTCGGACTATTCTTGATCAAACTTTGCTGCCGTTACCTTGCACTAACCGTTATTCCCTTATCATCGAGATCCTTCTTCAGACTGAAGAAGGGTCTTGACCCGAAACATCGCCCATTCCTTTTCTCCGGAGATGCTGCCTCACCCGCTGAGTTACTCCAGCATTTTGTGTCTACCTTCGATTTAAACCAGCATCTGCAGTTCTTTCTAACACAGTCCCTTATCATGTATCTATACACTAAATGGTCCGATTGTAATCATGTATTGTCTTTCCGCTGACTGGATAACATGAAACAAAAGCTTTTCGCTGTACTTCAGTAGATGTGACAATAAACTAAACTGCCAGCGCGTGAGTGTAGCAACTATGAGCGGGGATCTTATAGAAACATGTAAAATTCTTAAGGGATTGGACAGGCTAGATGCAGGAAAAATGTTCCCCATGTTGGGGGAGTCTAGAACAAGGGGGGTCACAGTTTAAGAATAAGGGGTAGGCCATTTAGGACTGAGATGAGGAAAAACTTTTTCACCCAGAGAGTTGTGAATCTGTGGAATTCTCTGCCACAGAAGGCAGTGGAGGCCAATTCACTGGATGTTTTCAAGTGAGAGTTAGATTTAGCTCTTAGGGCTAACGGAATCAAGGATATGGGGAGAAAGCTGGAACGGGGTACTGATTGTGGATGATTAGCCATGATAATATTGAATGGCGGTGCTGGCTGGAAGGGCTGAATGGCCTCCTGCACCTATTGTCTATGTTTCTATTGGTGAGATGTGTGGCGCAGATTATCCTGGTGTATTGTAAATTGTCGTAACTGCAGGAGGCAGATCATCCTCTCCTGTGGCGATAAAACAAGATTTGTCGGATGTAATATTTTTTAATCAAACGACGTTCCTAGCAGAGTATCCAACATAATTTAGCTGAGAGCAGGAGGAAAGAGGATTCTAATGGTTTGCAGGCTAGTGTATTCCTTTTCAATTCCTGCCAGTTATTTAACATTTACGAAGCGGGCCTTTCCCTCAGGTTTGTCTTAGTTTGACGCCGTTTATTGGCACAGTTTTTACTCCCAGACAGATGGTGAATATTCAGGCGGATGTAAATCCTGTCTTGATGAATGGTCTGTGTATGTATTTATCCACAATCCCAGCTGCATTTACAGAGGTTCATCTTCCAACAGATTAGACATTGGATAACATTTCCTCTGCTCCTATGTCTGTGCCTGACGAAGCACAGGCATCTAATTGGCTTCCCCTTAATTACCAGCAAGCTCATCAAAATGGGCCTTTTTCAAAACATTTAGATACTAAAGTGATTTTGCTTAAACCAACTACTAATAATATTGCTGTAAGTAGCATTTATTGTACGGTAATAATCCCAATTCAAATGGTTACAATTGTAACAGAGTTGAACGTTTAGGTCAAACTCTAATCACCGTTCACTGAAGAAGTTCAAAAACAGTGTAGATGCTGGAGATGTGAAATAAAGGCCACTCTGGCAGGCAGCATCTTGCAGGAGGAAACATAGACAATAGGTGCAGGAGGAGGCCATTCGGCCCTTCCAGCCAGCACCACCATTCAATGTGATCATGGCTGATCATCCACAATCAGTACCCCGTTCCTGCCTTCTCCCCATATCCCTTCATTCCGTTAGCCTTAAGAGCTAAATTGTGTGCAGTTTTGGTTTCCAAATTTGAGGAAAGACATTCTTGCTATTGAGGGAGTGCAGCGTAGGTTCACAAGGTTAATTCCCAGGACTGGCGGAACTGTCATTAGGGGTGTGTGTGGGAGGCTGTGTGTTGGGGGGGGTTGGGCGGAGGGGGCGTGTGTGTGGGCAGGGGGCGTGTGTGTGGGCAGGGGGCGTGTGTGTGGGCGGGGGGTGTGCGGGGGGCCGTGCGTGTGGGCGGGGGTGCGTGTGGGCGGGGGGGCGTGTGGGCGTGTGTGTAGGCGGGGTGGTGTGTGGGCAGGGGGCGTGTGTGTGTGGGCAGGGGGCGTGTGTGTGGGCAGGGGGCGTGGTGGGGGCGTGTGTGGGCGGGTGGCGTGTGTGTGGGCGGGGGGCGTGTGTGTGGGCGGGTGGCGTGTGTGTGGGCGGGTGGCGTGTGTGTGGGCGGGGGGCGTGTGTGGGCGGGGGGCGTGTGTGTGGGTGAGGGGTGTGTGTGGGCGGGGTGGCGTGTGTGTGGGCGGGTGTGGTGTGGGCAGGGGGCGTGTGTGTGTGGGCAGGGGGCGTGTGTGTGGGCAGGGGGCGTGTGTGTGGGTGAGGGGTGTGTGTGGGCGGGGTGGCGTGTGTGTGGGCGGGGTGGCGTGTGTGTGGGCGGGGGGCGTGTGTGTGGGTGAGGGGTGTGTGTGGGCGGGGGGCGTGTGTGTGGGTGAGGGGTGTGTGTGGGCGGGGTGGCGTGTGTGTGGGCGGGTGGCGTGTGTGTGGGCGGGGGCGCGTGTGTGGGCGGGGGCGCGTGTGTGGGCGGGTGGCGCGTGTGTGGGCGGGTGGCGCGTGTGTGGGCGGGGGGGCGTGTGTGGGCGGGGGGCGTGTGTGGGCGGGGGGCGTGTGTGGGCGGGTGGCGTGTGTGGGCGGGTGGCGTGTGTGGGCGGGGGGCGTGTGTGGGCGGGGGGCGTGTGTGGGCGGGGGGGCGTGTGTGTGGGCGGGGGGCGTGTGTGGGCGGGGGGCGTGTGTGGGCGGGTGGCGTGTGTGGGCGGGGGACGTGTGTGTGGGCGGGGGGCGTGTGGGGCGGGGGGCGTGTGTGTGGGCGGGGGGCGTGTGTGGGCGGGGGGCGTGTGTGGGCGGGGGGCGTGTGTGTGGGCGGGGGGCGTGTGTGTGGGCGGGGGGCGTGTGTGGGCGGGGGGCGTGTGTGGGCGGGGGGCGTGTGTGTGGGCGGGGGGCATGTGTGTGGGCGGGGGGCGTGTGTGGGCGGGGGGCGTGTGTGGGCGGGGGGGGGGGCGGGGGGTCTTTCGACAAGGTCCCACACAAGAGATTAGTATACAAACTTAAAGCACACGGTATTGGGGGTTCAGTGTTGTTGTGGATAGAGAACTGGCTGGCAGACAGGAAGCAAAGAGTAGGAGTGAACGGGTCCTTTTCAGGATGGCAGACAGTGACTAGTGGGGTGCCGCAAGGCTCAGTGCTGGGACCCCAGCTATTTACAATTTACATTAATGATTTGGACGAGGGAATTAAATGCAACATCTCGAAGTTTGCGGATGACACGAAGCTGGGGGGCAGTGTTAGCTGTGAGGACGATGCTAGGAGGCTGCAAGATGACTTGGATAGACTGGGTGAGTGGGCAAATGCATGGCAGATGCAGTATAATGTGGATAAATGTGAGGTTATCCACTTTGGTGGCAAAAACAGGAAGGTAGACAATTATCTGAATGGTGACCGATTAGGAAAAGGGGAGATGCAACGAGACCTGGGTGTCATGGTACACCAGTCATTGAAAGTAGGCATGCAGGTGCAGCAGGCAGTGAAGAAAGCGAATGGTATGTTGGCATTCATAGCGAAAGGGTTTGAGTACAAGAGCAGGGAGGTTCTACTGCAACCGCAAGAAATGCAAACACTTGTCCCTTCACCTCCCCCCTCCACTCCTTTCAGGGACCCAAGCAGTCCTTCCAGGTCCGACAGAGGTTCACCTGCACCTCCTCCAACCTCATCTACTGCATCTGCTGCTCCAGATGCCAGATGATCTATATCGGTGAGACCAAGCGGAGGCTTGGCGATCGTTTCGCCGAACACCTCCGCTCGGTCCGCAATAACCAACCCGACCTCCCGGTGGCTCAGCACTTCAACTCCCCGTCCCATTCCGCATCCGACCTCTCGGTCCTGGGCCTCCTCCACGGCCAGAGTGAGCAACACCGCAAGCTGGAGGAACAGCACCTCATATTCCGCTTGGGAGTCTGCATCCTTTGGGCTTGAACATTGAATTTTCTCAATTCTGTTAACCCTTGCTGTCTCCTCCCCTTCCCACCTCTCCCTCAGCCCTCGGGCCCTGACATTCCCTCTATCTCTATCTCCCTCCCCCCACCCAGTCGCACCAGCCTCTCATTTTCACACCACAAACAGCTTACAATGGCTTGTTCCCTTTATCATCGATACTTTTTTGCATATCTTTCAGTCATTGTTCCTTATCTCTCCACATCACCGTCTATATCTCTCGTTTCCCTGATCCCTGACCAGTCTGAAGAAGGGTCTCGACCCGAAACGTCGCCTATCTCCTTCGCTCCTTAGATGCTGCTGCACCCGCTGAGTTTCTCCAGCTTTTTGTGTACCCCCGAGGTTCTACTGCAGTTGTACAGGGTCTTGGTGAGGCCACACCTGGAGTATTGCGTACAGTTTTGGTCTCCTAATCTGAGGAAAGACATTCTTGCCATAGAGGGAGTACAGAGAAGGTTCACCAGACTGATTCCTGGGATGGCACGACTTCCATATGAAGAAAGACTGGATAGACTCGGCTTGTACTCTCTGGAATTTAGAAGATTGAGGGGGGATCTTATAGAGACTTACAAAATTCTTAAGGGGTTGGACAGGCTAGATGCAGGAAGATTGTTCCCGATGTTGGGGAAGTCCAGGAACAAGGGGTCACAGCTTAAAGGCTGGGGGCGGGGCTGGACTGGGGGCGGGGCTGGACTGGGGGCGGGGCTGGACTGGGGGGCGGGGCTGGACTGGGGGCGGGGCTGGACTGGGGCGGGGCTGGGCTGGGGGCGGGGCTGGGCTGGGGCGGGGCTGGGGGCGGGGCTGGGGGCGGGGCTGCACTGGGGGCGGGGCTAGACTGGGGCGGGGCTGGACTGGGGGCGGGGCTGGGGGCTGGGGGCGGGGCTAGATGGGGGCGGGGCTGGACTGGGGGCGGGGCTAGACAGGGGTGGGGCTGGGCTGGGGTGGGGGATGGGCTGGGCTGGGGGCGGGGCTGGGTTGCGGGGCTGTGGGCTGGGCTGGACTGGGGGCGGGGCTGGGGTGGGGGATGGGCTGGGCTGGGGGCGGGGCTGGACTGGGGACGGGCTGGGCTGGGGGCGGGGCTGGACTGGGGTGGGGCTGGGCTGGGGGGCGGGGCTGGACTGGGGACGGGCTGGGCTGGGGGCGGGGCTGTGGGCGGGGCGGGGCTGGGGCGGGGCGGGGCTGGGGGCGGGGCGGGACTAGGGCGGGGCTGGACTGGGGCGGGGCTGGACTGGGGCGGGGCTGGATTGTGGGCGGGGCTGGGCTGGGGGCGGGCTGGGGGCGGGGCTGCTCCGGGGCCCTCTGAACGTCAGGCTGTAAACCTCCACCGGCTTTCCTCGGCTCCAGTAAAGACGCGATGGCGCAGGAAGGGGTGGACCATCCCGGGAGCGACAGGCACACTGCGCTGACTGGCAGGAGAAGAGATTGATCTGCGCACGCGCGTTTTTAAAGATTTTTAAACCTCGCTAACTTTTACAACATTCCACCGATCGTAACGAGACTTGGTGCAATCGCAGCGCAGGAGAACGGTGAGTGAACTGGCGAAAAGTCGTAGCGCTATCGCAAACCGTTTTTGCTCAAATAGAATGAGCGCCAAACCAGAAGATAACAAGATCAGTGTTAATTATGTATAGATAGAGAGGTAGATATATAGAAAGATAGAAAGATGGATCGATTAAGGGTTTGGACACTCTAGAGGCAGTAAATATGTTCCCAATGTTCAGGGAGTCCAGAACCAGGGGCCACAGTTTAAGAATAAGGAGTAAACGATTTAGAATGGAGACAAGGAAACACTTTTTCTCACAGAGAGTGGTGAGTCTGTGGAATTCTCTGCCTCAGAGGGCAGTGGAGGCCGGTTCTCTGGAATCTTTCAAGAGAGAGTTAGATAGGGCTCTTAAAGATAGCGGAGTCAGGGGATATGGGGAGAAGGCAGGAACGGGGTACTGATTGGGGATGATCAGCCATGATCACATTGAATGGCGGTGCTGGCTCGAAGGGCCGAATGGCTACTCCTGCACCTATTGTCTATCGTTCAACAGGAGAGTCTAACACCGTCTCCAGTCACTGTTGCAGCAGAACTGATCTGAGATACAAAGTCAAAAATACTCCAGCTGCTGCAAATCTAAAACGCCACCTTCAACTGTCTGTTTGGCTGGAAACATTCACTCTGTTTCCCCGCACGTGGCCTGCCAGTTCCCGGGTTTGTTTCCCACCTGTTCCCGTCTCCACGGAAACTGCCTGACCGGATAAATGTTGTTTTCACATTCCAGTTTAGTTCCAATAACCAGGCGTCTCAGTCAGGTCATGGACATGCCACAAGCGGGCAGGTGGGACTAGTGTGGATGGGCCATGTGGGCAAGTCGGGCCGAATGGCCTGTTTCCGTGCTGTATAACTTGCTCAGACCCACAACTAAAAGGTAGCTCACAGAGGAATTGTTTGATTGATTGAAAGAAACAGGCCCTTCGGCCCACTGAGTCCATGCTGACCAGCGATCACCTGTTCACACTCGTTCTATGTTATCCCACTTTCTCATCCACTCCCTACACACTAGGGGCAATTTACAGAGGGTCGATCAACCAATAAACCAAATGGGACTAGCCCGGTATGGGCAAGATGGGCTGAAGGGCTTGTTCTCTGTTGTATAATTATGATTCTAGGACTACGAAGGCCATTAATGCAGGAGCAAAGCATTGTGACATACTGTAACACAAAGGAACAGGAACAGGCCAGTCGGCCCCTCTAGCCTATCCCACCCTTCAGTGATGTTGGCTGGTCTACGCTGGCATCGACTGCTCTGCTGTGCCAGTTCACCGGGACCCTCCATTCATCCATCGTTCCAACATGTAGCTGTCTGATTGATCCGCCAGGAGTGTGTGACAGTGGCCCACAAAGTCGGCCGTGGGAACGGATCTGCCAGGTCTGGCCGGGCCGGAGTTCCACAGCCCCGGCTGCAAGGGGCACATTCCACCCGTCCATCAGCCGCGGAGGAGCTGACCCGGCCCTGCGCCACACTTTGGATTCAAGTGCGCTTCTTCTTGTAATCTTCTCCGGATTAGAGGGTGTGGCGGGCCACAAGTTGCAGGATAATCGGTGCTGGATTTGTACAGGGCGGCACGGTGGCACAGCGGTAGAGACCCGGGTTCGATCCTGATCACGGGAGCTGTCTGTACGGAGTTTGCACGATCTCCCCGTGACCTGCGTGGGTTTTCTCCGGGCACTCCAAAGATGTACAGGTTTGTAGGTTAATTGGCTTTGGTATTATATATACACATGTGAATTGTCCCCAGTGTGTTAGGATGGTGTCAATGTACGGGGATCGCTGGTTGGCACGGACTCGGTGGGCCGAAGGGCCTGTTTCCATGCTGTATCTCCAAACTAGACGAAAGATCAGCAGGACAGGAGTGACGCTGTGATCCTCACTGCACGGACTCAGTACTGAGTGGCTGAAATGCCGGATTTAAAACTACTTAGCCACAGTGTCAAAGAGCAATTACATTGGTGTTTTACTAATCTCCCTCGTGAAGAGAGGCATGGGCTGTACCAGCGTTACTAGCAGTAGCATCGGCATGCAGAGCGCCACTTGCTCACACACATTAGCCAGCGTATGCAAAGAGAGGCTCTGGGATCTTGGCAAGCTCCTGCTGAATCCTCTCCGGGAACCCTTGATGCTGTGTTTGCCAATAGAGAGATCACAACCTCTATTAGCTCTGTTCATTCATTCACTTATCACACCACTAAATAATGCTGCAGAAAACTAAACAAGCACACAATCTCTGGCAGCCAGGGTCACGATGCATTCTGCATGCACAACACCAGCCTGCTGCTGCTGCTGCTGCTACTGCCATGCGATTGTGTCCATTGCAAATCTCTAATTGTGGAGGACAGTCACAAATAAATAAATGATGGGTCTTTGTCCCAAACATTATGGAGGGCACGGTAGACACGTTGGTCACGGTACAGAGAGGATCTACCAGGATGTTGCTCGGACTAGAAGGTCTGAGCTACAGGGAGATGGTGAATAGGCTGGGACTCTATTCCTTGGACTATCCCAACGTTTAAGAAACATTTAGACAGGTACATGTATAGGACAGGTTTGGGGGTTATGGGCCATCTGCGGGAGGTGGGACTAGTGTAGCTGGTACATGTTGGCCGGTGTGGGCAAGTTGGGCTGAAGGGCCTGTTTCCACACTGTGAGACTCTATGATTAGTGTAGCTGGGACATGTTGGCCGGTGTGGGCAGGTTGGGCTGAAGGGCCTGTTTCCACACTGTGAGACTCTATGATTAGTGTAGCTGGGACATGTTGGCCGGTGTGGGCAAGTTGGGCTGAAGGGCCTGTTTCCACACTGTATCACTCTGTGACCCTATGCCTCACCTCTACCCCATTGCGGACATTGGACTTTGTCTGTGGAACTGATGCGCTACAATGCTGAGAACTATATTCTACACTCTGTATCTTCCCCTTTGCTCTACCTATTGTACTGGAGTTTGGCTCGATTGTATTTATGAATTGTAATCTGATCTGTTTGGATAGCGTGCGGAACAAAGCATTTCACTGTAACTCGTGACAATAATCAACCTAAACCTAAAACACAGTGGATGACACACAGTGCTGGAGTAACTCAGCGGGTCAGGCAGCATCTGTGGAGAACATGGATAGGTGACGTTTCACAGATGATGAGCGTTTGTCGGCACTGGGACTGTACTCGCTGCAGTTTAGAATGATGAGGGGGGACCTAATTAAAACTTACAAAATAGTGAAAGGTGTGGATAGAGTGGATGTGGAGAGGATGTTTCCATTAGTGGGAGAGTCTCGGACTAGAGGTGACGGCCTCAGAATTAAAGGACTTTCTTTTTCTGAAGGAGATGAGGAGGAATTTCTTTAGTCAGAGGGTGGTGAATCTGAGGAATTCTTTGCCACAGAAGGCTGTGGAGGCCAAGTCAGTGGATACTTTTAAGGCAGAGCTAGATAGATTCTTGATTAGTGCTGGTGTCAGGGGTTTCGGGCAGAAGACAGGAGAATGAGGTTAGGAGTGAGAGATTGATCAGCCATGATTGAATGGTGGAGTAGGCATGATGGGCCGAATGGCCTAATTCTACTCCTATCCCTTATGACCTTATGACCACAATGCCACCCATCAGCTAAATCACATCCTCCATTAGTGGAGCAGTGCCTGGCCTAGAGAGAAGCTCCATGAACAGGCAGCTGCAGTGTCTCAGGGCTAGACCACCGTGGCTGTTAGCAGAGATCGGGAGTGAATGTGCCCCTTCACACTGACCACCATCATCCGTCCAATTGTCTTTGAGGGAAGGTGATCCACACTGAGGACCTTGGCCAGTGTTGACCTGTGATTGTATCGGTGCAGAACGCTGCGTGTCAGACAGACAACTGCAGATCAATAGCCTAACACAACACCTTGACACACATTGTTTTCCTGTCTAAATCCTGTCCATGCGAACATGATGGTGTTAGACTCATCTCCTCTGCCTACACATGATCCATGCTCCCTGCATATCCATCTATCTATCTAGGATCCTCTTAATAGAAACAGAGACGAAGAAACTAGCTGCAGGAGCAGGCCATTCGGCCCTTCGAGCCTGCATCGCCATTCAATATGATCGTGGCTGATCACCCAACTCAGTATCCCGTACCTGCCTTCTCTCCATACCCCCTGATCCCTTTAGCCACAAGGGCCACATCTAACTCCCTCTTAAATATGGCCAATGAACTGGCCTCAACTATCTTCTGTGGCAGAAAATTCCACAGATTCACTACTCTCTGTGTGAAAAATGATTTTCTCATCTCGGTCCTAAAATACTTCCCCCTTATCCTTAAACTGTGACCCCTTGTTCTGGACTTCCCCAACATCGGGAACAATCTTCCTGCATCTAGCCTGTCCAACCACTTAAGAATTTTGTAAGTCTCGAAAAGATCCCCCCTCAATCATCTAAATTCCAGCGAGTACAAGCCGAGTCTATCCAGTCTTTCTTCATATGGAAGTCCTGCGAGTCCAGGAATCAGTCTGGTGAACCTTCTCTGTACTCCCTCTGTGGCAAGACTGTCTTTCCTCAGATTTGGAGACCAAAACTGTACGCAATACTCCAGGTGTGGCCTCACCAAGACCCTGTACAACTGCAGTAGAACCTCCCTGCTCTTGTACTCAAATCCTTTTGCTATGAATGCCAACATACCATTCGCTTTCTTCACAGCCTGCTGCACCTGCATGCCTACTTTCAATGACTGGTGTACCATGACACCCAGGTCTCGTTGCATCTCCCCTTTTCCTAATCGGCCACCATTCAGATAATAGTCTACCTTCCTGTTTTTGCCACCAAAGTGGATAACCTCACATTTATCCACATTATACTGCATCTGCCATGCATTTGCCCACTCACCTAACCTATCCAAGTCACCATGTAGCCTCATAGGATCATCCTCACATCTAACACTGCCCCCCAGCTTCGTGTCATCCGCAAACTTGGAGATGTTGCATTCAATTCCCTCATCCAGATCACTAATACATATTGTAAATAGCTGGGGTCCCAGCACTGAGCCTTGCGGTACCCCACTAGTCACTGCCTGCCATTCTGAAAAGGACCCGTTTACTCCTACCCTTTGCTTCCTGTTTGCTAGCCAGTTCTCTATCCACATCAATACTGAACCCCCAATACCGTGTGCTTTAAGTTTGTATACTAATCTCTTATGTGGGACCAGATATAACACATCCACTGGTTCTCCCTTATCCACTCTACTAGTTACATCCTTGAAAATTTACAATAAGATTCGTCAGACGTGATTTACCTTTCATAAATCCATGCTGACTTTGTCCAATAATTTCACCACTTTCCAAATGTGCTGCTATCCCATCTTTAATAACTGACTCTAGCAGTTTCCCCACTACCGATGTTAGACTAACTGGTCTGTAATTCCCCGTTTTCTCTCTCCCTTTTTAAAAAGTGGGGTTACATTAGCTACCCTCCAATCCTCAGGAACTACTCCAAAATCTAAAGAGTTTTGAAAAATTATCACTAATGCATCCACTATTTCTGGGGCTACTTCATTTAAGTACTCTGGGATGCAGCCTATCTAGTCCTGGGGATTTATCGGCCTTTAATCCATTCAATTTACCTAACACCACTTCCCGGCTAACCTGGATTTCACTCATTTCCTCCATCTCATTTCACCCCCGGTCCACTGCTATCTCCGGCAGATTATTTATGTCTTCCTTAGTGAAGACAGAACCAAAGTAGTTATTCAATTGGTCTGCCATGTCCTTGTTCCCCATGATCAATTCACCAGTCTCTGACACCAAGGGACCTACATTTGTTTTAACTAACCCTTTTTCTTCACATATCTATAAAAACTTTTGCAGTTAGTTTTTATGTTCCCTGCCAGTTTTCTTTAATAATCTATTTTCCCTTTCCTAATTGATCCCTTTGTCCTCCTCTGCTGGACTGAATTTCTCCCAGTCCTCTGGTAAGCTGTTTTTTCTGGTTAATTTGTATGCTTCATCTTTAGTTTTGATACTATCCCTAATTTCCCTTGTTATCCACGGATGCACTACCTTCCCTGATTTATTCTTTTGCCAAACTGGGATGAACAATTGTTGTAGTTCATCCATGCAGTCTTTAAATGCCTTCCATTGCATATCCACCGTCAACCCTTTAACAATCACTTGTCAGTCTATCTTGGCCAATTCACGTCTCATACCCTCAAAGTTACCTTTCTTTAATTTCAGAACCCTTGTTTCTGACTTAATTATGTCACTTCTATCCTAATGAAGAACTCAACCATATTATGGTCACTCTTGCCCAAGGGGCCACGCACAACAAGACTGCTAACTAACCCTTCCTCATTACTCAATACCCAGTCTAGAATAGCCTGCTCTCTCATTGGTTCCTCTACATGTTGGTTTAGAAAACTATCCCGCATACATTCCAAGAAATCCTCTTCCTCAGCACCCCTGCCAATTTGATTCACCCAATCTATATGTAGATTGAAGTCACCCATTATAACTGGTTTACCTTTGTTGCACGCATTTCTAATTTCCTGTTGGTGCCATCCCCAACTCCACTGCTACTGTTAAGTGGCCTGTACACAACTCCCACCAGCGTTTTCTGCCCCTTAGTGTTTTGCAGCTCTACCCATATCGATTCCACATCCTCCAAGCTAATGTCCTTCCTTTCTATTGCGTTAATCTCCTCTCTAACCAGCAACGCTACTCAACCTCCTTTTCCTCTCTGTCTATCCCTCCTGAATATTGAATATCCTTGGATGTTCAACTCCCAGCCTTGGTCACCCTGCAGCCATGTCTCCGTGATCCCAACTATATCATATTCATTAATAACTATCTGCACATTCAACTCATCCACCTTATTACGAATGCTCCTTGCATTGAGACACAAAGCCTTCAGGCTTGTTTTTACAACACTCTTACCCCTTATACAATTATGTTGAAAAGTGGCCCTTTTTGATTTTTGCCCTGGATTTTTCTGCCTGTCACTTTTTCTTTTCACCTTGCTACCTATTGTTTCTACTATCATTTTACACCCCTCTGTCTCTCTGCTCATGCTGCCATCCCCCTGCCACACTAGTTTAAATGCTCCCTGACAGCTCTAGCAAACACTCCCCCAAGGACATTGGTTCCATTCCAGCCCAGGTGCAGACCATCCTGTTTGTACTGGTCCCACCTCCCCCAGAACTGGTTCCAATGCCCGAGAAATTTGAATCCCTCCCCCTTGCACCATTTTTCATCCCAGATTCAGGGACAGTTTCTTCCCAGCTGTTATCAGGCAACTGAATCATCCTACCACAACCAGAGAGCAGTGCTGAACTACTATCTACCTCGTTGGTGACCCTCGGACTATCCTTGATCGGACTTTGCTGGCCTTACCCTGCACTAAACGTTATTCCCTTATCATGTATCTGTACACTGTAAATGGATCGATTGTAATCATGTATTGTCTTTCCGCTGACTGGTTAGCACGCAACTAAAGCCTTTCACTGTACCTCAGTACACGTGACAATAAACTAAAGTGAACTAGTGTGGTGACCTCACCTGCACACAATGCTCCAGCTGTGGCCTAACCTGTAGATGATAAACTTGTTGCGTACCTGCTCTAACGCACCATGCCTGCACTCCTGAAGGTAAGTAGCCTGTGTGTGTTCATCACCTACCTACCATTGGTTTAGGCAGTGCTTCCTATCAGCTCCACTGTTCACATCCTGGTCCCTCTCTTTGTCACATCTACCCAGCCAACACTGGACCATTGTGGGCTCCACCTTTCCTGAGGTCATCTGTTGCCTGCCCTGATTTGTTCTGGCCTTTTCTCATCTCCAGTTTGTTCCCCCCACCCTACTTTCAGTCTGACGAAGGGTCCTGACCAGAAACGTCACCTATCCATGTTCTCCACAGATGCTGCCTGACCCGCTGAGTTACTCCAGCAGTCTGTGAAACATCTTCAGGATGTATAGACGTGTGCACTAAGGTTCTCTCTGCTTCTCAATGCGTTGTCGGCCCTACCAGCCTTTGTGTGTGTATGGCTGTCCTGCCATTGTTACTCTTACAAAGTGCATCACCTCCCACGTATGGTGGTGAAGTTCCATCTGGTGATGTTCTGGCCAGCCAACCCTCTGGCCAACATCATCCTGTCGCCAACAACCGCGCTCCTCACACCAAAGCATCAGCCAGCGTCTGCACTTCCTTCCTGCACATTTTGCCTGCTCTACTGTCACATCTCCACAAGGTACGTCTACTCTGAAGCGGTTCATAAGTTCATCAATTGTAGGAGTTATTAATTATATACCACTGGATCTATCGCTAATTATTCCACACATCATCGATCAGCTATTTTAGAACAAGGTTTTTTTTAAAAGACTTTGTAAACGGGATAGTGACAATTACGTCCCACAATGTGAGCTCAGTTCCCATTCACAGAGAGTGGTGTTTCATCAATGTCTTTCATAACAGAGAAATAATGACACCCACTAATGTATGGTTAAAACTGCTCTACTTAGAGTGGTAGATCACATCCTCTATACCTACAACCAGGCCACATTGTCATCTAAGGTCAGAAGGCCATGTAGTGATAGGAGCAGAATTAGGCCATTCGAACCTGCCATTCAATCATGGCTGATCTATCTCTCCCTCTCAGCCCCATTCTCCTGCCTTCCCCCCATAATCCATAATCACTGACAAGAGTTCTGCAGCTCTGTGTCTCTCTCTACACACCTTCCATACCTCCTGCTTCCTTCTCCCCTGTCTCTCAGTTTGAAGAAGGGTCTCGACCCGAAACGCCACCCGTTCCTTCTCTCCGGAGATGCTGCCTGTCCCACTGAGTGTCTGCCTCCAATATGCATGCCACGTCCAAGTCTGCTGTCTAAATGGGTTAATGCGTGTGAGTAACTGAAGCTCCCTGAGGTCATTCTCCAGACCAGTACACAAAACAAGACCGCACGGATTCAATGAAAAGACCCTCATTCTTCAACTGCTTATAAGTTTGCTGTTTAAAGATTAAAATTCTGACTGTCAGATTGTGACTTTGTCTCTGGTTGCAAGCACTCGACGTGTACACAGCCCTCACCCCTGTTGTAGTCACCTCGGGCAACTTCTAATCAGTCCAACTCACTGGATGTGAATGAGTGAAGATGAATACATGTGTGTGGGAAAGAACTGCAGATGCTGGTTTAAATTGAAGGTAGATACAAAATGCTGGAGTAACTCAGTGGGTGAGGCAGCATCTCTGGAGAAAAGGAATGGGTGGCGTTTCGGGTCGCGACCCTTCCTCAGGCCCTTCTTGAAGAAGTGTCTTGACCCAAAACATCGGCCATTCCTTTTCTCCAGAGATGCTGCCTCACCCGCTGAGCACATGTGTGGCCTGGAATGTCCCATGGTGTTTAGCGTGTGGGCAAGCACGGGTGAACACTCACACTGATGCTGACCTTTGAATGGGACGGGGTATTGGAGGAAGGGTTGGAGGTCACATCTGTTGAGCCAGATGAGGAAGTGCTTTGTTTGTGCAGGCAGTAGTGTTTACAGCACGGACACCATCCCTCTGTACGGACAGTGGGAAAGTCAGTGTTATCAGAGATATTGAGCAGATGATCATACAGCAGGAGAACTCATTACACATCTGATCCAACCTGTCTTTACTGTCATCCGTATTCATCAATAGGACTCTGATTTAAATCAATAATGCATTGAAATATTAAGTCATAATTTTCTTTTAAGGAATGCTTTTGTCAGGTAATCATCCCTTATTATGTTATTAAAATGAGGAGGTCAATAAGACTAATTTAGGATTGGTTTGGAAGGCTCTTTCATCTTGTTAGTGTAAAATAAATGAATGACATGCTTCCTCATGGATCTGTAACCAGACTTTACTCCACTTTACCGTGCACTAAACGTTATTCCCTTTACCCTGTATCCATACACGGTGGATGGCGTGATTGCAATCATCTATAGTCTTTCCGCTGACTGGATAGCAGGCAACAAGGTTTACCACTGTACCTCGGTACATGTGAATAAACAGAACCAAACTAAGTACCTTTGTATTAGACACTCAATGCTGGAGTAACTCAGCGGGACAGGCAGCGTCTCTGGAGAGAAGGAATGGGTGACGTTCCAGGTGACAGATGCTGCCTGTCCCGCTGAGTTACTCCAGCATTTTATGTTTCTCTTCAGTTTAAAGCAGCATCTGCAGTCCCTTCCTCCACATGAGCTTTGTATTAGGTTGATGTGTGTGTCAGTGACAGCCTCATGGAGCTGCAAGTGGGATTATATGTTAATAACTGGCTCAAGCAGTTTCACATTAGAATCACACGTACTGTGAAACCAATCTGCCAATTGTGCCCATCACGCACACCGCGCCCGTCTACACACGGCAACAGTCCACACCGTGCCCGTCTACACACCGCGCCCGTCTACACACCGCGCCCGTCTACACACCGCGCCCGTCTACACACCGCGCCCGTCTACACACGGCAACAGTCCACACCGCGCCCGTCTACACACCGCGCCCGTCTACACACCGCGCCCGTCTACACACCGCGCCCGTCTACACACCGCGCCCGTCTACACACCGTGCCCGTCTACACACCGCGCCCGTCTACACACCGCGCCCGTCTACACACGGCAACAGTCCACACCGCGCCCGTCTACACACCGCGCCCGTCTACACACGGCAACAGTCCACACCGTGCCCGTCTACACACCGCGCCCGTCTACACGCGGCAACAGTCCACACCACGCCCGTCTACACACCGTGCCCGTCTACACACCGCGCCCGTCTACACACCGTGCCCGTCTACACACCACGCGCCCGTCTACACACGGCAACAGTCCACACCGCGCCCGTCTACACACAGCAACAGTCCACACCGCGCCCGTCTACACACCGCGCCCGTCTACACACGGCAACAGTCCACACCGCGCCCGTCTACACACCGCGCCCGTCTACACACCGCGCCCGTCTACACACCGCGCCCGTCTACACACCGCGCCCGTCTAACACGTCCACACCGCGCCCGTCTACACACCGCGCCCGTCTACACACCGCGCCCGTCTACACACGGCAACAGTCCACACCGCGCCCGTCTACACACCGCGCCCGTCTACACACCGCGCCCGTCTACACACCGCGCCCGTCTACACACGGCAACAGTCCGCGCCCGTCTACACACCGCGCCCGTCTACACACCGTGCCCGTCTACACACCGCGCCCGTCACACAGCAACAGTACACACCGCACCCGTCTACACACCGTGCCCGTCTACACACCGTGCCCGTCTACACACCGCGCCCGTCTACACACCACGCCCGTCTACACACGCACGCCCGTCTACACACCGCGCCCGTCTACACACCGTCCCGTCTACACACCGTGCCCGTCTACACACCGTGCCCGTCTACACACCACGCCCGTCTACACACCCACGCCCGTCTACACACCGCGCCCGTCTACACACCTCGCCGTCTACATTTCGCGCCGTCTACACGTGGCAACAGTTCACACCGTGCCCGTCTACACACCGCGCCCGTCTACACACCGCGCCCGTCTACACACCGCGCCCGTCTACACACCGCGCCCGTCTACACACCGCGCCCGTCTACACACCACGCCCGTCTACACACCGCGCCCGTCTACACACCACGCCCGTCTACACACCGCGCCCGTCTACACACCACGCCCGTCTACACACCGTGCCCGTCTACACACCGTGCCCGTCTACACACCACGCCGTCTACACACCGTGCCCGTCTACACACCGTGCCCGTCTACACACCACGCCCGTCTACACACCGCGCCCGTCTACACACCCGTGCCCGTCTACACACCGCGCCCGTCTACACACCGTGCCCGTCTACACACCGCGCCCGTCTACACACCATGCCCGTCTACACACCGTGCCCGTCTACACACCGCGCCCGTCTACACACCATGCCCGTCTACACACCGTGCCCGTCTACACGCGGCGCCAGTCTACACACCGCGCCCGTCTACACACCGCGCCCGTCTACACACCGCGCCCGTCTACACACCGCGCCCGTCTACACACCGCGCCCGTCTACACACCGCGCCCGTCTACACACCGCGCCCGTCTACACACCGCGCCCGTCTACACGCGGCAACAGAGGAAGTGATAAACATGACCATGGCCGCGTGATCTCATAGATCACTCAATCTGAGCGCAATCACCCTCCGCAGAGCCGCAGTTACATATAGAACAGAACAGCTCTGGAACAGGCCCTTCGGCCCACTCTGTCCATGCAGAACATGTGGCCAAGTTAACTAGTCTCTGGGGTCTCACAGTTCCGCAGACCCAGGTTTGATCCTGACCTGTCAGTGTGGAGTTTGCACGTTCTTCCTGTGACTGCATGGGTTTCCTCCAGGTGCTCCGGTTTCCTCCCACATCCCAAAGAGGTGCGGGTTTGTAAGTTAATCGGCCATCTGTAAATTGCCCCCTTGTGTGTAGGATGAGAAAGTGGGATAACATAGAACTTGTGAACGGGTGATCGCGGGTCGGCGTGGACTTGGTGGGCCGAAGGGCCTGTTTCCGTGCTGTATTTGAACGATAGATCTACCTAACCCAACGATATGATGATCAATGTGAGGACTATGTCAGGGTTTGTGCTGCTTTATACCTTCACTAGGAAAGTCTGCTTGTGAATGAGATCAGTGTGGTTTGTCGAGCAAGCAGCAGGTGTGAGGGATGGGGTGCGTGGTACACCTCACCCACGTGTTGCAGCCACCTTTGGTTCATATTACAAGGTGTACGTTCCTCTTAAAAACTTAAGAGAGGAAAGCTAACTTCCTCCTGGAGCTCTTCAACTAATTGGCTTCATTTACTTAATTTTGTTATTCAATCAATAAATAGTTAAAAAATAAATCTAATCAAGGTGACCATGCCCAGATTGTGAAGCTTCACTTCTTCCTCGTGTCCGGCCATCTTCCATATCACGTCTCTCCTGTCGGTCAGTGCCGGCTGCCGGTCAGTGCCGGCTGCAGACTTGGCCACTTCAGTCAGTCACTGTGGTACAGCGCCTGTCGTCAGCATTGACGGGATTGCCACGTGGAAGCTTCTGCTTGCATCCCGAAGCTTCACTCATTCTCAAACTCCATTCACACTACTCATTCTTCTCAGAAGTAAATCAACTCATGGTATTGTGTTTATGTTGTCGTGTGTCCCCACACTAAACAAAAACAAAAACTATCTACTTGATTGAAGACCCTCGCACTAACTTTGACCGGACTTTACTGGCTTTACCTTGCACTAAATTCCTTTCATCGCGTACATGTACACTCTGGATGAATCGCTTGAATCATGTGTTGTCTTTCTGCTAATTGGATAGCACACAACAAAAGCTTTTCACTACCTCGGTACACGTGACAATAAATACACAATCAATAAACAATAAAACAGATCAAATATTCAGAAAAACGTTCATTTTGTGAACTAACTATAAAGACATTCTCAGGGGAGGCAGATCACATGACATCAAACTTGTTCTCCAGCCTAGAGAAGTGGAAAAACCCGTAAGAATAGCACTGGTATGTTGAAGACATTTTCCACAGATGCTGCCTGACCCGCTGAGTTACTCCAGCACTCTGTGAAACGTCACCTATCCATGTTCTCCACAGATGCTGCCTCCCTGACCCGCTGAGTTACTCCAGCACTCTGTGAAACGTCACCTATCCATGTTCTCCACAGATGCTGCCTGACCCGCTGAGTTACTCCAACACTCTTTTCTACCTTTTCTGCCCAATGTTCATAACCTTCCAGCAGAGAATTAATTGGCTTTTCCAGATGGCTTTCTCTAATATTAATTTGAAATATTTAAAATTTTAATCATTAAATCCAATTAGAGATTAAATGTTGAAAAGTCCCATTTGCGTTTAGACAGTATAGAGCCCCTCAGCAACATCAGGTCTTGAATCAAGTACTTGAATCAATGACGTACAGTTAAAATGTTGTTAATTATATACCGCTGGATCTATCGCTAATTATTCCACACATCATCGATCAGCTATTTTAGAACAAGGTTTTTTTTAAAGACTTTGTAAACGGGATAGTGACAATTACGTCCCACAATGTGAGCTCAGTTCCCATTCACAGAGAGTGGTGTTTCATCAATGTCTTTCATAGCAGACAGAGAAATAATGACACCCCACTAACGGATGGTTAAAACTGCTCTACATAGGGTGGTAGATCACATCCTCTATACCTACAACCAGGCAACATTATGATCAAACATCTTGCCTGTCTCAGTGGGACTTCCACTATTTAGTTCCATTTCCACCCAGAACATTCACTGCTTCTCTTCCTGTTCCGACAAACATCATTGGTGGTGGACCAGCAAATGTCTCCTCATGCTCCTTGCCAGCCCACTAACCCTTCAATGTCTTCCTGTAGCCACACCACTGCTGATGGACACAGAGTGCTGGAGTAACTCAGCGGGTCAGGCAGCATCTGTGGAGAACATGGATAGGTGACGTTTCACAGAGTGCTGGAGTAACTCAGCGGGTCAGGCAGCATCTGTGGAGAACATGGATAGGTGACGTTTCACAGAGTGCTGGAGTAACTCAGCGGGTCAGGCAGCATCTGTGGACAGAAGGAATGCGTGACGTTTTGGGTCGAGACCCTTCTTCAGACTGAAGGGATGCTTTTCCACAGGGAAGCGTGTAGGTAAATGGAACGTAGCGGCCTGGGGAAGTTGCCCTGAGGCGTGAACAATGAGCTGATGATGAAAGGACAACTTGCTTCTCGTGTGTGAGATCAGGGCAGCGGCAACTGGCCATGTATTAGTGTTTGAGGCAACATGGTCCAGGACTGGGAGCATTCTGCAACACACCTGATCTCTGAGGAATACACATCACAGGTAGAACACTAATCTCTATTTGGTACCTGGGAAATATGTCAGCTTAACGTGTGCCCATGTCATGGTGTTGCTCCGAGCCAGCCTGACGGGATGTCATTTACAATAACAGATGCTTTAATGGCACTTTCTGAATATGACCATTTACATTTATATTAAATGATACGCTGGAATTGTTATTACTGGCTGGTGGATTCAATTTCATGACTTAGTTCCATTTTCAATGATAGCTATAAATGAGTATGTTTCCTTCCCTCTGTATTTAAGTTTATCCTTTATCCGTTTAAATGCTGAAACTGCAAATTGGTGCATTAGATGCTTCAAGCAGGAGTGCAGCTTATCACATCCACTGTAGTAGCAGGGGGGGTAGTGTTGAGTCCGGGTGTGTCCCGGGACACTCAACCACAATCTCCAGGAACACTTGGCAGTTTGCAGTACAAGCTGGAGTAAAGGGGCTGTCCCACTTAGGCTATTTTTTCGGCAACTGCCGGCGACTGTCATAGTTGGAGTAGGTCGCCGAAAAACGACGACTGGACCCCCCCCCCCCCCCCCCCCACGACAATGTCTATGGCAATATCTACAGCAACCTACCACCTAGTCAACGTCAAGCTAACACAATCTACCGACGACCCATTAGGGTCCACCTACGACCACACCTACAGCAACCTACGTCCATCCGCGACAAGCTACGACCAGGTACGACAAGGTACGATCCTGTCGGCAACAACTGAAGACAATTCGTTTAAGAAAGAATTCCAGATGCTGGAAAAATCAAAGGTAGATAAAATTGCTGGAGAAACTCAGTGGGTGAGGCAGCATCTATGGAGCGAAGGAAATAGGTGACGTTTCGGGTCGAGACTCATCTTCAGACAATTCAGTCGCCGGTAACTGTCGCCGGTTGACATAGGTAGTTGCCAATGGTCACCGGTCAGCACCAGCGAAAACCTGTCATCCTGGCGACAACCTACGACAAGCCATCTGTCGCCAAAAAGTTTTGAACATTTCAAAATCCAGTGGCGACCAGAAAAAAGGTACGACTGAGGAGACCATGCAGGCGACACCCTGGTGACCATGTGGCTACAGCCTCGTCGCCTGTAGTCGCTTCAAAAATCCCCTAAGGGGGACAGAGGCATAACTCAGCGGGTCTGGCAGCATCTGTGGAGAACATGGATAGGTGACGTTTCACAGAGTGCTGGAGTAACTCAGCGGGTCAGGCAGCATCTGTGGAGAACATGGATAGGTGACGTTTCACAGAGTGCTGGAGTAACTCAGCGGGTCAGGCAGCATCTGTGGAGAACATGGATAGGTGACGTTTTGGGTTGGGACCATCCTTCATTTCAACCAACGTCTGCAGTTCCTTGTTTCTACAATGGGCAACTGGTGTCTGGCAGAAAGAATTTGCATGACATAAGTGATAGGAGCAGAATTAGACCATTCGGCTCACCAAGTCTACTCCACCATTCAATCACGGCTGATCTATCTCTCCCTCCTAACCCCATTCTCCTGCCTTCTCCCCATAACCCCTAACACCCGCACTAATCAAGTGAGAGGGGCAAAGTTTAACAAGTCAAGTGTTTTCACACAGAGGGTGGGTGGGTGGAACGCGCTGCCAGGGGTGGGTGGGTGGGTGGAACGCGCTGGCAGGGTGGGTGGGTGGGTGGAACGCGCTGCCAGGGTGGGTGGGTGCGTGGAACGCGCTGCCAGGGTGATGGGTGCGTGGAACGCGCTGCCAGGGGTGGGGGTGGAGGCAGATACCATTGCGGTGTTTAAGAGGCTTTTTGAATATGCAGGAAATATTATAGTCTAGAACACAGAAACAGTACAGCATTGGAACAGGCCCTTCGGCCCACAAAGTCTGTGCTGAACATGATGCTAGACTAATCTAACCACCTCTGCCTGCTGGTGATCCATGACCCTCCATTCCCTGCATATCCATGTGCCTGAGTAAAAGCCTCTTAAACACCACTATGGTATCTGCCTCCACCACCACCCCTGGCAGCGTGTTCCAGGCCCCCACCACCCTCTGTGTAAAAACAACTTGCCCCACACATCTCCTTTAAACTTTGCCCCTCTCACCTTAATGCTGTGGCTCTAGTCTTTGCATCATATGCAGGGAGAGATTAGTTTAAGCTGGCATCATGTACAGCACGGACATTGTGGGCTGAAGGGCCTGCTGCTGTGCTGTACTCTTCTATGTTCCATGTTGTAACTAAGTGCCAAAGCATTGTTTGTACCAGATATTTTGGCCAATTTCACAACGGTTTCTTGGGGGGGGGGGGGGGGGGAGTTGAATTGGGAATTGGTCCAGATACAGAAGGCTTATGACACCAGTCCAGGACAAGATCACATTTCTGTATGCATACTTTGCTTGGGCAGTTTACAGCACACCGGTATGAATATTGATGTCTCTAACTTCAAATAACCCCTGCATTCCACCCCCCCATCCCACCCAAGTTGTCTTGCTGCGTCTCATTATCTGAAACACGTTTTCACCCGGTCCGCAGCTAGCAATGTTTCCTTTATCATGGTTACTTTCTTGCATATCTTTCATTCATATGTTCTATAATTGGCTCTATAATCAGCATGTATATCTCTTGTTTCCCTTTCTCCTGTCTCTCAGTGTGAAGAAGGGTCTTGACCGAAACATCGCCCATTCCTTCTCTCCAGAGATACTGCCCGTCCCGCTGAGTTACTCTGGCTGTTTGTGTCTGTCGTCAGTGTAAGCCAGCACCCGCAGTTCCTTCCCCCACACACTACATCTCTGTACATTGGTGTGTCAGTGGGGCTGAGGAGGAAGAGAGGTACCTGGAGTGTAGGTGAGGCTGGGCATGTACAGGCCAACTGTAGATAGAGTGCACAGATAAGCATTTGGCAAGGTTACTGCCGACTAAGTAAATACTCCAGCGCCCAATTATACGGTAATAGAAATGTTATACGTTGGCTTATTGAATGAGAAACAGTGTTTGAGATGAGATCTGATATTTATTTAGAATGTGTCTACTCTGCTCTGAATGCAGGTTGTAAAATCGCTGAGTGGTTTGTAGTTGTTTCTGTAAATTGTATAGTCATTGATTGTGTCAAACATAACTTTAATGAACTTTCTGGGGCCGAGCTGCAGAATAGCCAGCTCTTGCCAAAGTACGTTCCGATACATATACCTTTATGGGTTGGCCAGGTGGCGCAGCGGTAGAGTTGCTGCCTCACAGCGCCAGAGACCCGGGCTCCACCTGACTACGGGTGCTGTCTGTACGGAGTTTGTACGTTGTCCCTGAGACTGCGAGGGTTTTCTCCAGGTGCTCCGGTTTCGTTCCACAGTCCGAAGACGTACAGGTTTGCCGGCTAATTGGCCGGTAAAATTGTAAATTGTCCCTGGTGTGTGTAGGATAGTGTAAGTGTGCGGGGATCGCTGGTCGGTGCGGACACGGTGGGCTGAAGGGTCTATCTTCACTCTGTATCTCTAAACTAAACAAAAAAAAGAACATCAATTGAGGATCCTTAAAATTCGGTAAACTTAGATATTGCAGCATAATGACGCATTCTGTTTGAAGTTAGACGCATTATTGACAGATTAGGTGATAACTGATATTTGACACTGACCACATTATATGATGTTGTTCTCATTTATATCCGATTAAACACAGCTAAAGCCCAATATATTCATGTTATTCCCTTTATCCTGTATCTGTACACTGTGGACGGCTCGATTGTAATCATGTATTGTTTTTACGCTGACAATACATGAATACACAAAGATTCACGTTTCGGGTCGAGACCCATCTTCAGGCTGAAGAAGGGTGTTGACCTAAAACATCACCCATTCCTCCTCTCCACAGATGCTGCCTGTCCCGCTGAGTTACTCCAGCATTTTGTGTCTGTAAATCTGTCATGTTGCAACAGTGGGAGGGGTTTTGGACAAATATGGTACTGACCAGAAATATTGTTCATTCTGTCTCCTGTAACGGACAATCGGCACCTTCATGAGACTTCATCCACACTAATACATCGGACCAGGTGGGGGTTAGTGAATTATTATTAAATTATGCGAACAAGCATAAAACTAACAAAAAGGATCAAGCTTTTCTTCTTACCCAACTGGAGACAAAAAGTTAACCCATTACTGTCAAAGTTGCTGCTGCTCCAATCTATGTTGAAACTTTTGCCAAATATTTTCACCTCCCACTGTGTTTAACTCATCTTTCTTAGGCACTTGGATCAGAGATGAGTTATCCTCATTTTGGTTTTGTGCCTTCGGGGTGGCTAATGAGACCACTGTGTAGGAAACATAGAAACATATAGACAACAGGTACAGGAGTAGCCCATTCGGCCCTTCGAGCCAGCACCTCCATTCAATATGATCATGGCTGATCATCTACAATCAGTACCCTGTTCCTGCCTTCCCTTAGCCCTAAGAGCAAAATCTAACTCTCCCTTGAATACAGAGCTGCAAATGTGAACTAGTGACGGGCCAGGTGATCTCTGATGGGTTGGACCAAGGGTGGTTTATGAAGTCACAAGGAACTGCAGATAATGGAATCTTCAGCAAAACACGAAGTGCTGGAGGAACTCAGTGGGTCAGGTAGCATCACATAGCCTGACCTGTTTAGTTTAGGTTTTGTTTTTAGTTTAGTTTAGTTGAGTTTATTGTCACGTGTACCGAGGTACAGTGAAACGCTTTGGTTGCTTGCTAACCAGTCAGCGGAAAGACAATCGAGCCATTTACAGTGTACAGATGAATGATAAGGGAATAACGTTTAGTGCAAGGTAAAGCCAGCAAAGTCCGAGGGACATCAAAGCTGTAGATAGTAGTTCAGCACTGCTCTCGGGTCCCTCTGGTTCTACTGAGTTCCACCAGCACTTTGCAAATTAGCCCAGCAACACACATACCTTTGATTTTCAGTTGAGTTTATTGTCACGTGTATCGAGGTACAGTGAAAAGCATTTGTGGCGGGCTAACCAGTCAGCGCAATCCATGATTACACGCGAGCCGTCCACAGTGTACACGTACAGGACTAAGAGAACAGCGTTTAGTACCAGGTAAAGCCAGGAATGTCCAATCAAGGATAGTCCGAGGGTCACCAAAAACAGTAGTTCAGCACTGCTCTCTGGTTGTGGTAGGATGATTCAGTTGCCTGATAACAGCTGGGAAGAAACTGTCCCTGAATCTGGAGGTGTGCGTTTTCACACTTCTATACCTCTTGCCTGATGGGAGAGGGGAGAAGAGGAAGATAAAAGGAGTTAACAATCCACCACATTGATGTGCATGCAGTTTGTTGAGCATACATTCACTGCTAAATAAACTCCCATTGAAATTGAGAGTTGCATAACAGAGAACTGGTGCTCGATGGTCGGCACGGACTCAGTGGGCTGAAGGGCCTGCTTCCATGCTGAACATGCAATCAATCAATTCAATCAATCACAAGCCAGCTCACCAATAACAGCATATACTTACCGATAAAATAATGTAAAATAAACTCGCTATCAACTTCCAAGTGAATCCATTGGAGACAGAGTGAGGGTTGATGCTTTGTTGATTTTGGTTGTGGGTGCAGGGTGTCTGTGGATTCAGCTTGTGTTGTCAGGCAACAGTTACATGTTTGGCCAACAGAACAAGTGCCACATGCACACGTCTATTTCATTTCGGAGTCACGTGAGTGACTTCGTGAAGGCCCTGTCAGCACGCATGCGCGACATATCGTCGCTCGCAGTTGCTGCCGACGGCTGGAGGAGGAGCGCGCTCCACTACCAGCTCTTCATAAGGGACCGCTCAGGTAAGGGGAACTAACCTTGAGCTGGTTAGTTTCTGTGTGAAACTTGTTTTACAGGAACGATGGACAGGAGTAGTAGGATTTTCAGCAGCTTGACTTCCGATAGGAGTCAGCAGCTGCATACCCCGGAGCTGCCCGCTACAACGGCAGCACCCGCTCGTCGGGCCGGAAAGAGCGCGGGAGACGGGGGGTCCTACCCAATGGGACCCGACTCTCCACCTCAGCTGTCTTCAGAGCAGCAGAGTGGAAGGAGCACCGTGCAGGAGCAGGGTAAGCAAGACCCTGACTCCTTGCCACTATCCCCTACACATAGGGGCAGTGTGGCCAGGGTGCGTACGCATGTTACCCGCTAGACGGCACGTTCTCTCTCCCGAGCCACACAGGTCACCAGAGGGCGACCCAGGGGAAGAGCCGTACACCAGTCGGTGAGCCCCGCTGTGGGAGCCGGGGTCGGCGTTCCACCGAAGCAGAACGCCAGAGCCCGGACGGGTGAGGGATCGAGACCAGAGCTTGCTAGCTCCGCAGGTGGGGCCGGCATAGACTCACCACCGGGGGAGCCCGCTAGATCATGGGCCGGTGCAGTCTCATCTCGGTCACCGCACCCCCCTTTAGCGGCAGGACATGACCGAACGTCACCTTTGTCCCCAAGGAGAACAGGCGGCAAGCCGCGCGGACGTTGGGCACCACGCTTCGGCAGCCGGGTCCGACTCGTCACCGCTTATGTCCTATCAGACAAGCGGGCCGCCTCCGTCCGGAAGACGGCGGACCAGCGGCAGGTCCGCGCGGGAGTCGTGGAGCACCGCGGGGAGCGACATCCTGTCACGACACCCGTATTATCACCTCGACGAGGTGTGGGCTGATGACAGAAGGCTCAGGAATTCCCCGGCACCTGAGGAAGTCGACTTGTCGTCAGCGGATGGTGGCGGCGGTTGCATGGAGCGCATGATGGAGCGGCTCCTGGAACACAATCTCCAGCAGCAGGACCGTGTGGCTGGGCCCCCAGCATATCCCCATCATTGGTGGGGGGTGCCAGGGGTCAGCAGCAGGGTGAAGGGGATGAAGGTTTACAGCAGGAACCTGTGGTGCCTGAACAGGCCCAGGAAGAACTTCTAGGAGTTGTCTCCAAGTTCGCCCAGCCAAAGCCCTCGGGTCAACCTCTTCAACCCAAATTGGCGGCTAGTATTGACTTCCTCGCCACCCACCAGCTGCAAGAACAGGTCCTTAACGAAGCAATGAACCGGTACAAAGCACCAAACAACTGCAACTCATTGAATGTGCCCACAGTGAACACTCCCATTTGGGGCAACATCAGCTCGGGGATCAGAGCGCAGGAGCTTAAATTGCATAAAATCCTGAAGCTGCTCACGTCGGGGATCACCGCTTTTGCCAGGTCGATAGATGGGGCGGAATTGACTACAGAGCAAGAAGATGCTTGGTCTATTATGCAACACTCAATACGTGATCAATGCATTCCGGAAGATCACCATAAAGCCGACCCTCAACCCGACGCTTGCAGGGTTCTGCAAACATCGCCGACGCCACCGCCGACAGCTGTTTGGGGAAGACCTGCCCAAACAGGTCAAGGACCTGGATCACCAAGCGAAGGCAGTTGGGTTGATCAGACCGCTTCCTTCCAGCAGGCAGACATTTCGGAGGTTTCCATATTCAAGACCTCGGGGGCCGCCCGACAGGCTAGGAAGGACCAACACGCCGGCAGCACCACATCAACAACAACAGAAGCGTTTTTTAGGGCTAGGCCCCCAGCGGCCGGCGTGGAAGATGCGGCAAACCCAAAACCCACACCTCCACGGAACACCAAAAATGTCAAGGCCCGCCGGTAACCATGGAGGTGAGGCGGTCTGGTTCTCACGCACGGTTTGCATGTAAAACCTCACAAATTGGTGGGAGATTGCGGGTTTTGGGGGATGCATGGAGTTCTATCACCTCAGACTTGTTTATTTTACAAAGTATTCAGGGGTACGAAATTGAGTTCATAAATGAACAACTTCCCCCACCTCAACATGTACCGGACCGTAGATTTGCACTTTCTCATAAGGAAATAGCGGAAGGGCATGTTGAAATTTTGAGGCTACAACAAAAAGGGGTGATAGAAAAAACAAGTCACGAACATCTTGAGTTCATATCCAACATCTTTACCAAAACCAAGAAAGATGGTGGATGTCGTATCATTATTGATCTAACCCATCTGAATACCTTTGTGCAATATACCCATTTTAAAATGGACACGTTTGAAACAGCCAAATTACTGATTTCCAGAGGTTGCTTCATGGCATGCATCGATTTAAAAGATGCATACTATTCAGTAACCGTACGGGAACATCACCGGAAGTTCTTGAAGTTTGTTTGGATGGATCAGCTGTGGCAATATAGAGCCCTACCTAATGGGCTTACTACAGCCCCTAGATTATTTACCAAATTATTGAAACCAGTGTTGGCAACACTGAGGAGACAAAACCATATTGTCATGGGATATTTGGATGACATCCTGATAGTAGGAGATACCATGGAATCAACTAATTTAGCAGTAACAGCTACTATATCATTGTTTCACAAAATGGGGTTTGTAATCCATCCAGACAAATCTCAGTTCTACCCATCACAGGTTATGGACTATCTGAGATTCACGATTGACACCAATCAAATGATTGTTACCATCCCAGCTAAATGGATATCATTGGAGCATGTAATGAACTTGTTTGCGCCAGGGCACCGACAATCAGACATGCTGCTAAGGTAATTGGGAAATTGGTAGCTACATTTCCAGCTGCTCAATTTGGACCGTTACATTATCAAAATTTACAAAGAACAAAGATTTCAGCATTAAAAATGAATGCTGGACATTTTGATAGACCTATGCAGCTGCCAATCAAGACAAAATTTGAGTTACAATGGTGGATTGATAACATTCGTAATTCATTCAAGTCCATCATTGTGCCTAATCCGTCGGTGGTTTTACAAACTGATGCAAGCGCCCAGGGTTGGGGAGCTACCGACACCACTTCCAGTTGTGGTGGCAGATGTGATTCACATGAATCTACCCTTTTATCACAAGGGATAAATTATTTGTAGATGCTGAGGGCATTTCACGGACTACGATCTTATTGTACAAGCCTCTGTGATACGCATGTCCGTCTCCAAATAGACAATACCATTGTGGTGGCATATTTAAATCATATGGGTGGTATCAAGTCAATATCTTGTGATGAATTGGCTAATTCAATTTGGCTCTGGTGCATAGAACAAAATATTTGGATATCAGCTACGTATCTTCCAGGTAAGCTCAATACAGTGGCGGACACCAGGTCACGAGTATTCAACGATAATATTGAATGGATGTTGAATCCCCAAATATTTGAAAAAAATCACAGCCAAATTTGGTACACCAGATATCGACCTTTTTGCGTCCAGGTTGAACCATCAGATACCAACATATGTATCTTGGGAACCAGATCCTGGGGCAATAGTGATGGACGCTTTCTCGCTGCACTGGGGGAAATGGTTTTTCTATGCATTTCCTCCATTTTGCCTCATCAGTCGGGTATTGCGGAAAATAAAATCAGATTCTGCAACAGGTATTTTAATAATACCCGACTGGCCTACACAACCATGGTATCCGGCGGTCCTTGGGATGATTATAGAACCTTGGGCACTTCTAAACAAGAGCCCAGATTTGGTGACTAACCCGACTACAGGGGAATACCATCCGTGTCATGGTCATTTGAACCTGTTGGCCTGCAGGTTTTGAAGAGACCTCTGCTACAATACGGACTCACACCAAGGACAATGGACACCATCGGAGCATCGTGCAGAGAGTCTACCAGACGGCAGTACCTGACACAAATCAGAAAATGGGAGGCCTACTGCACACGGATCAACATCACGTATGACTCTGCCACGATACCACATGTGCTGGAACCTCTCGCGGGACTGCACCATGACGAACGCATTAGCTACAGCGCCATCAACAGCGCCAGGAGCGCACTGTCCTCCTACCTCTGCACAGGGGTAGGATCACACCAGCTGGTGTCCAAATTAATGAGGGGCATCTTCAATTCAAACCCTCCCCGACCACGTTACAATGTTACCTGGGACATTGGAGTGGTGCTGACCCTCCTCAGGAATTGGTCGCCGATGATTGGACTATCGCTGGACAAACTAACCCTGAAAGTGGTGATGTTGATGGTCCTAACATCAGCTCAGCGGGTTCAGACCTTACAGTAGATCAATATGGATAACATGGTCTCTACCCCTGATAGAATAATATTCTATATTGATGAGTTACTCAAGCAACATAGACCTGGGTTCACAGGGCTGCAGCTGTTATTTCCGGCATATCCTGCTGATGAGAGGCTCTGCATAGCCACCTATATCAGTCACTACATTGAAGTAACGCATACCCTCAGGGGAATGGAGAGGTACCTGCTGATTAGCCATAAGAAGCCCCATCACAGGGTGACGGTGCAGACGATCTCCAGGTGGCTCAGGGTGATACTGGATGCAGCAGGTATTGATATTAATATCTTTAAATCCCATTCTACCAGGGCTGCATCCACATCAGCAGCGAGGACCATGGAGGTGCCCATGGACCATATCCTCGCCACAGGGGGCTGGGCTAGCGAAGCCACATTCCAGAGGTTTTACAACAAACCTGTGACCGCTCCTGCTATGTTTGGGGAGACCATGCTGAGTGCTGGTCAGCAACATACCTTTATCCCCGAATGAGGGGTTTTTGTTTGTGATTAATAAACATTAGTTTTCAGCTCGTCAAGTCTGAAATACGTGAATATACTCCTTCCATCAATTTTGTGGCCGTGTGTGAGCATGGACGTGATCCGGGGCATGTAATCACAGAGCTTTGAAATCTTCACGAAGTCACTCACGTGACTCCGAAATGAAATAGTAAGATTAAAGGAGAACTTATCAGTTTGAAGTTTGATCTTTATTTTTTGAGGAGTTGCGATGAGGGATTTCATGCCCTCCGCTCCCAACCCTCTACTATAAGGTCAACTGGTATATAGAGTCTCTTCAATCTTACTGTGCTAGTAATTTCTGGATAGTTCTGTGATTCCACACCGCTGCTTTGAAGAATGTCGCGCATGCGTGCTGGCGGGGTCTTCACGAAATCCCTCATCGCAACTCCTCATAAAATAAAGATCAAACTTCAAACTGGTCAGTTCTCGTTTAATCTTACTATTTAGCGTGACAGAGTTGAACTGAATCCATTAGTTCCTCAAGACCAACGTATTAAACCATCGTTAAAAACACCTCTAAAAATGTACAAATCATCAGCAATATTCATGAAATTGTAATTATAAATAACATCTCTCTGTCTCCATGCTGCAGCCTGACTTGCTGGTGAACAAGGAGGTCTCTTGCTTGGCAGAGGTGATTAAATGTGGTGTGACAATGTTGAAGCTGACACACTGGCACAGCCACTATTGGGCAGCCCGGTGGTGCAGCGGTAGAGTTGCTGCCTTACAGCGCTGGCAGCGGAGACCCGGGATCTATCCGGACTACGGGTGCTGTCTGTACGGAGTTTGTACGTTCTCCCCGTGAACTGCACGGGTTTTCTCCGGGACCTTCGGTTACACTCCAAAGGTGTGCAGGTGTGCAGGTTAATTAGCTTGGTGTAATTGTAAATTGTCCCTGGTGTGTGTGGGATAGTGTTAGTGTGCGGGGATCGCTGGGCTGAAGGGCCTATTTCCCTGCTGTATCTCTAAACTAAACAGAACCACAGAGCTCCCCAGAGCTGAGGGTGTCCCACCAACATGGTGTCTGTCCAGAATGACCATGCTCCCGTCCCCGGGAGAAGGGGTTCATTTGTCCCTCTTTCTCCAGTTTCCACACGATTCTAAAATCATGCTAGAAAAGACACCAGCTGCACCCATGAGCGCCCCAAGGTTTAGACTTTAGATACAGCATGGAAACAGGCCCTTCGGCCCACCAGGTCCATGTCGACCAGCGATCCCCGCACACTAGCACTATCCTACACACTCGAGGGACAATCTGCAGAAGTCAATTAGCCTACAAACCTGCACATCTTTGGAGTGTGGGAGGAAACCGGAGCACCCGGAGAAAACCCACGCAGGTCACGGGGAGAAGGTACAAACTCCGTACAGACAGCGCCCGGGTCTCTGGCGCTGTGAGGCAGCAACTCTACCGCTGTGCCACCGTGACACCCAATAGGTTCAGGTCTTTACATTGTAATTGAGTGACGCCCAGATTCACCCACACAAGGCAGGTGAGAGTCTAGTCCTGCTGACGCCAATCCTGCCATGAACATGGTTACACTAATGGCTACACTAATGGTTACACTAATGGTTACACTAATAGTAATGGTTACACTATCCGTCCAGTTATGAAAGTTAACCGGCTTCATATTGAGATCACGAAATAACAATTTTTTTTTATTATACGTAGGTTTGGCTAGCCATGATCTAAGATATTTTCAATTCAACACATTTAATTTATTAGGAAACCATTGAATAAAACTCATGTGGGCCAGTTCATCTTTCTTGTTATTTACAGTGTCACTCAGTCAGAGTTGTGCAAGGGCCAAGCACCTTTATCAAACATACTCATTATCTGTGGATAAATGTTTTCTGTTTTATTAATACCCCTGTGGCAGGCTCAATTCTTGCTTGAAGTGCTGAAGTAAGCTGTTCATAAGTGATAGGAGGAGACTGAGGCCATTTGGCCCACCAAGTCTACTCCACCATTCAATCATGGCTGATCTAACTCTCCCTCCTAACCCCATTCTCCTGCCTTTTCCCCATAACCTCTGACACCCGTACTGATCAAGCATGGGAAAGCTTTTCACTGTACCTCGGTACATGTGACACTAAACTAAACTGTATCTGGTTTGCCTTTAGCTTTCCAGCAAGAGAGGGTTGTCTGTGTCGTTCACCATTCCCCCTCTTGCCACTCTTAAATAAAAGAGTTACGTTGTGCTTTTCCAATCACCAAGGGGTAATGTTGGACTCTCTAGCAGTTTCTAGCTGCAATATCTATCGTTTAGTAGTTTACATCTCCTGGGAGTCTGACCATTTCTGATTCCATTATCCTGTATAACCTTGTTTCCATGGTCACAGTAAGTTCAGCAGCTTACTGGCCTAAATTCATTATTAATGTCCCTGGGAAATCAGCTGTAATAACCTCCCCCTTCAGTCTTAACATCCACGCAAAGTAATTATTCAATACGTCTGACTTTTCATGATTTTATTTTAAATATTGGCAGTGTCAAAGGAGCAACCTGTGCCTCAGCGAGACACAAGGAACTGCAGGTGCTGGCTTACAAAAAAAAACACAAAGTGCTGGAGTAACTCAGTGGGTCAGGCAGCATCTCTGGAGAACATGGAGAGGTACAGGTGTCAGAGATTATGGGGAGAAGGCAGGAGAATGGGGTTAGGAGGGAGAGATAGATCAGCCATGATTGAATGGCAGACTAGACGATGTGCCGAATGGCCAAATTCTGCTCCTATAATTAGTGGGGAATGAAATGCTAGAAAAACACATCAGGTCAGGCCGAAGCCACGAGAAGAAACCAATTATATGTTCATTGTTTGATGTCTATTGACAATTTAGAAACATAGAAAATAGGTGCAGGAGTAGGCCATTCGGCACTTCGAGCCAGACCTGCCATTCAATATGATCATGGCTGATCATCCACAATCAGTATCCCGTTCCTGCCCTCTCCAAATATCCCTTGGTTTTGTTGGCCCTAAGAGCTAAATCTTACTCTCTCTTGAAGAAATCCAGTGAATTGGTCTCCACTGCCTTCTGTGCCAGAGATTTCCACAGATTCACAACTCTCTGGGTGAGATTTATGATATGATAGAACTTTATTTATCCCAGGAGGGAAATTGATCTGCCAACAGTTATAAAACATGATACACAAAACATGAAAGATTAGGAATGTGCAAAGATTTGTGGGGGGGGGGGGGGGGGGGGGGGGGGGGAGTCAGTCTCAGTCTACCCCATGACATGGGGGAGGAGTTGTACAGTTTGATAGCCACAGGGAAGAAGGATCTCCTGTGGCGTTCTGTGCTGCATCTTGGTGGAACCAGTCTGTTGCTGAAGGTGCTCCTCAGGTTGACCAGTGTGTCACGGAGGGGGTGAGCTGCATTGTCCAGGATGCTCCACAGTTTGAGGAGCATTCTCCCCTCCACGACCAGCCTCCAGTGAATCCAACTCCACCACCAGGACAGAGCCAGCCTTCATGATGAGTTTGCAGATTGTGCTGGTGATGCGGGCAGCTTTAGCGGAGTGAGCACGGAGGCTGCAGACCGCATTGATGGCACAACAAGCTGCAGCTTGGACCTTGGACGTGTGCCAGCTCATCACAACCACAACCTGCTCCATTCTTCAGTAAAGAGCTGCCAAGAAGCACAAGCAGATGCAATAGTCTAATCCATCACCATGGAAACAGAATAGCAGGAAGACTTTCTTCCCAAACCACAACAAATTATTTATATTCAGAATTAATGGACATTCTTTTAGGAAGGAGATGAGGAGGAATGTCTTTAGCCAAAGGGTGGTGAATCTGTGGAATTTTTTGCCACAGAAGGCCGTGGAGGCCAAGTCAGTGGATATTTCTAAGGCAGAGATAGGTGGAGTAAAACGAATGGCCTAATTCTACTCCTATCGCCTATGACCTTAAATTTGCTGCTGTGTTGGTGTGACCATTGGAAAGAGAATCTGGAGCGGCAACAATGCAACAACAGTTGGTCATGGGAATGTAGATAAATGTCTCAGACATATTGTGTGAGATTATACGGAAAACGTTAACATGGCACTAAAATAGCAGTCTTTGGACAGGCTAATTATACCTCTCTCTGAACAAGTTTATTTGTGTTCTGCTTTATTTATCACTGGTTGCTTGAAAGGAATGAGGTTTAAAAGGGATAAAGTGATCACTCTCAGAAAGGGTGAAGAGGTTAATAGTTGCCAGATCGTACAAGGTACCAGGAAATAATGTTGAGATGTGGACCTTACGTCCAGTCTAACATTGGTAGCCGTGCACCGACATTGGATGGACTACCGGGACCGGACAACTCTTTCTGCCGGCCCCCGATCACCTCTGGCAGTGCTCTCCGCCTGAAAACCTCTCTCGTGCCGCTCGCCAGCCTCATTCATATCAGCCGCTTCCCACAAATCCTTAAATTCCGACAGCGCAATCAAGGGACCAATTGAGGTTACTCGGCTGTCGGAATTTAAGGATTTGCGGGAAGCGGCTGACATGAGCGAAGCCAGCGAGCGGCAGGTGAGAGATGTTCAGACGGAGAGAGCAGCCAGAGGTGAGCGGACTGGCAGAAGGCGCTGAAGTGGCGGCCAGTTCTGCTGTCGGGTCCCGGCGGCCACTCGCAGCCACCCGAGCTGCTTCCCTCCCCAGCCGCAATGCGGTGGCTCCGCGCCCGGTGAGAGGGAGAGGGTTACTGGCATGATCCCCAACCCCCTCCTTCTCAACGTTCCTGCCCTCCTACGCAACTTTACCCCTGGCCACTCTCCACACGCTGAGAAAGGAACTCTCCCCCCCAATTGGTCCCTTGAACTAGTATAGTCATTCAATAAGATCACAACTGATTCAACTTGTCTCGGTGTGCTCCCGTTTTTCCCACTATCTCTCCACCTGCCGTCACCCTCCACCCCCCACCCATTCAGTAATTCAGAATGAAGGAGATTTGGAAGCCTTGGGAAAATTGAATTGTTACTTTCTTTATTTTAATTTTTTTATTTTTACGGAGAGAACAACCTGTGCATGCAGGGTTTAAGATTTTTTTTAAAGCCGAATGCCTACCTACCCTGAGTAATTACTCACGGCACGTGCCTGGTGTGGAACCTGTTCCATCCTCGCGGCTGCCGTCTGTATCCCGGTCTATGATGATATCAGTGTTGTGGGGATGTGGAGGGACATTACTTCAGGGACAAGGTGCCATCCCGTAGCAAGACTTGTTATCTCCCAGCCCAGCCTCACGCTGTGTCATCTTCCCTCTCAGTCCAACACAATCCTCTCGTGTTCCACTCTGAATCATCTTGTTTCAACAATAGGAAACAAGCAGTAAATTAGTGCGATCAGTTGCCATTGCCACCGGCATTAATACATCACTGGTGATGATCCGTTGTGTTTGGGTATAAACTCCTTGTTTGTCTGGGAAAACGGCACTTTGAACAGAACAATAAATCCATAGTTCCAGTTTCACATCATGCTTAGCCTGCATTTTCATCTCCTGCTCGTTTAGTGTGAGACAGAACGTGGCTGCTAACAGGAGACCTTTGAAGAAGGGTCCCTACCCGAAAAGTCACCTTATCCATGTTGGCCAAGATAGACTGGCAATTGATTCTTAAAGGGGTGACGGTGGATATGCAATGGAAGGCATTTAAAGACTGCATGGATGAACTACAACAATTGTTCATCCCAGTTTGGCAAAAGAATAAATCAGGGAAGGTAGTGCATCCGTGGATAACGAGGGAAATCAGGGATAGTATCAAAACAAAAGATGAAGCATACAAATTAGCCAGAAAAAGCAGCCTACCAGAGAACTGGGAGAAATTCAGAGTCCAGCAGAGGAGGACAAAGAGATTAATTAGGAAAGGGAAAATAAATTATGAAAGAAAACTGGCACGGAACATAAAAACTGACTGCAAAAGTTGTTACAGATATGTGAAGAGAAAAAGATTAGTTAAAATAAATGTAGGTCCCTTGCAGTCAGAAACAGGTGAATTGATCCTGGGGAACCAAAGGCAGACCAATTGAATAACTACTTTAGTTCTGTCTTCACTAAAGAAGACATAAGTAATCTGCCGGAAATAGCAGGGGACCGGGGGTCAAATGAGATGGAACTGAGTGAAATCCAGGTTAGCCGGGAAGTGGTGCTAGGTAAATTGAATGGATTAAAGGCCGATAAATCCCCAGGGCCAGATAGGCTGCATCCCAGAGTACTTAAGGAAGTAGCCCCAGAAATAGTGGATGCATTAGTGATAATTTTTCGAAACTCTTTAGATTCTGGAGTAGTTCCTGAGGATTGGAGGGTAGCTGATGTAACCCCACTTTTTAAAAAGGGAGGGAGAGAGAAAACGGGGAATTACAGACCAGTTAGTCTAACATCGGTAGTGGGGAAACTGCTAGTCAGTTATTAAAGATGGTATAGCAGCACTCAGTTCCATCTCAGTTGACCCCCGGTTCCCTGCTATTTCTGGCAGATTATTTATGTCTTCCTGAGTGAAGACAGGACTAAAGTAGTTATTCAATTGGTCCGCCATTTCCTTGTTCCCCATGATCAATTCACCTGTTTCTGACTGCAAGGGACCTACATTTGTTTGAACTAATCTTTTTCTTTTCACATATGTATCAAAACTTTTGCAGTCAGTTTTTATGTTCCGTGCCAGTTTCATAATCTATTTTCCCTTTCCTAATTAATCCCTTTGTCCTCCTCTGCTGGACTCTGAATTTCTCCCAGTCTTCTGGTATGCTGCTTTTTCTGGCTAATTTGTATACTTCATCTTTTGTTTTGATACTATCCCTGATTTCCCTTGTTATCCACGGATGCACTACCTTTGCTGATTTGTTCTTTTGCCAAACTGGGATGAACAATTGTTGTAGTTCATCCATGCACAGGAACAGGCCCTTCGGCCCACAATGTCCATTCTAACCATGATGCCAAGTTGAACTAATCTCCTCTGCCTGATGTGATCCATATCCCTCCATTCCCTGCATATCCTTGCGTCTCTTTAAAATCCTCTGAAACTCCACTATGGTATCTGCCTCCACCACCACCTCTGGCAGCGTGTTCCAGGCCCCCACCCACCCACTGTGTAAAAACAACTTGCCCCTCTCATCATAAAGCTGCGCCCTCTAGTCTTTGGCATTTCCACCCTGGGTAAAAGGGTTCTGACAGTATTCCCTGTCCATGCCTCTGTCAGCGGGTCTGCCCTCACCCGCCCTCACCCACCCTCACCCGGCGTCACCTGCCCTCACCCGCCCTCACCCGGCCTCACCTGCCCTCACCCGCCCTTACCCACCCTCAGCCGGCCTCACCTGCCCTCACCCGCCCTCACCCGGCCTCACCTGCCCTCACCCGCCCTCACCCACCCTCACCCGGCGTCACCTGCCCTCACCCGCCCTCACCCGGCCTCACCTGCCCTCACCTGCCCTCACCCGCCCTCACCCACCCTCACCCGGCGTCACCTGCCCTCACCCGCCCTCACCCGGCCTCACCTGCCCTCACCCACCCTCAGCCGGCCTCACCTGCCCTCCGCTGAACCAGAGTCAAGAATGTTTTATTGTCATGTGTCCAAAACGTGACAATGAAGTTCTTCCTTGCAGCAGATATGTAAACCCATAATAAGCAACAGAAAGTTCAGTACTACCCGAAACATCACCGATACCTTCTCTCCACAGATGCTGTCTGACCTCCTGGGTTATTCCAGCATTTTGTGTGTATCTTCCACAAAACATTCAGTATATGAACAGACAAGTCGACTTATTGGAAGATGATTAAGTGTGGACCTAATGTAGATCTTCATAAGCACCAAGGCACGATGAACAGGGTCAAACCTTGCCTGTCATATGCTGAGAGAATGGAGCGGCTGGGCTTGTACACTCTGAGAGGGGATCTCATTGAAATATAATATTATTAAGGGTTTGGACATGCTAGAGGCAGGAAACATGTTCCCGATGTTGGGGGAGTCATAGAAACATAGAAACATAGAAATTAGGTGCAGGAGTAGGCCATTCAGCCCTTCGAGCCTGCACCGCCATTCAATATGATCATGGCTGATCATCCAACTCAGTATCCCGTACCTGCCTTCTCTCCATACCCTCTGATCCCCTTAGCCACAAGGGCCACATCCAACTCACTCTTAAATATAGCCAATGAACTGGCCTCAACTACCCTCTGTGGCAGAGAGTTCCAGAGACTCACCACTCTCTGTGTGAAAAAAGTCTTTCTCATCTCGGTCTTAAAGGATTTCCCCCTTATCCTTAAGCTGTGACCCCTTGTCCTGGACTTCCCCAACATCGGGAACAATCTTCCTGCATCTAGCCTGTCCAACCCCTTAAGAATTTTGTAAGTTTCTATAAGATTCCCTCTTAATCTCCTAAATTCCAGAGAGTATAAACCGAGTCTATCCAGTCTTTCTTCATAAGACAGTCCTGACATCCCAGGAATCAGTCTGGTGAACCTTCTCTGCACTCCCTCTATGGCAATAATGTCCTTCCTCAGATTTGGAGACCAAAACTGCACGCAATACTCCAGGTGTGGTCTCACCAAGACCCTGTACAAACTGAAGTAGAACCTCCCTGCTCCTGTACTCAAATCCTTTTGCTATGAAAGCTAACATACCATTCGCTTTTTTCACTGCCTGCTGCACCTGCATGCCTACTTTCAATGACTGGTGTACCATGACACCCAGGGTCTCGCTGCATCTCCCCTTTTCCTAATCGGCCACCATTTAAATAATAGTCTGCTTTCCTGTTTTTGCCACCAAAGTGGATAACCTCACATTTATCCACATTATACTGCATCTGCCAAACATTTGCCCACTCACCCAGCCTATCCAAGTCACCTTGCAGTCTCCTAGCATCCTCCTCACAGCGAACACTGCCCCCCAGCTTAGTGTCATCCGCAAACTTGGAGATATTGCCCTTCAATTCCCACATCCAGATCATTAATTATATATTGTAAATAGCTGGGGTCCCAGCACTGAGCCCTGCGGGTACCCCACTAGTTACTGCCTGCCATTGTGAAAAGGACCCGTTTACTCCTACTCTTTGCTTCCTGTTTGCCAGCCAGTTCTCTATCCACATCAATACTGAACCCCTAATACCGTATGCTTTAAGTTTGTGTACTAATTCTCTTATGTGGGACCTTGTCGAAAGCCTTCTGGAAGTCCAGATATACCACATCCACTGGTTCTCCCTTATCCACGCTACTAGTTACATCCTCGAAAAAATTTCCACAAGATTCGTCAGACATGATTTACCGTTTGTAAATCCATGCTGACTTTGTCCAATGATTTCACCACTTTCCAAATGTGCTGCTATCCCATCTTTAATAACTGACTCTAGCAGTTTCCCCACTACCGATGTTAGGACTAACTGGTCTGTAATTCCCCGTTTTCTCTCTCCCTCCCTTCTTAAAAAGAGGGGTTACATTTGCTACCCGCCAATCCTCAGGAACTACTCCAGAATCTAAAGAGTTTTGAAAGATTATCACTAATGCATCCACTATTTCCTGAGCTACTTCCTTAAGTACTCTGGGATGCAGCCTATCTGGCCCTGGGGATTTATCGGCCTTTAATCTATTCAATTTACCCAACACCACTTCCCGACTGACCTGGATTTCACTCAATTCCTCCTTTGACCCACAGTCCCCTGCTATTTCAGGCAGATTATTTATGTCTTCCTTAGTGAAGACGGAACCAAAGTAGTTATTCAATTGGTCCGCCATATCCTTGTTCCCCATGATCAACTCACCCGTTTCTGACTGCAAGGGACCTACATTTGTTTTAACTAACCTCTTTCTCTTCACATATCTATAAAAAACTTTTGCAGTCAGTTTTTTATGTTCCCTGCCAGTTTTCTTTTCATAATCTATTTTTCCTTTCCTAATTAAGCCCTTTGTCCTCCTCTGCTGGTCTCTGAATTTTCCAGTCCTCTGGTATGCTGCTTTTTCTGGCTACTTTGTACGCATCATCCTTTGCTTTGATACTTATCCCTGATTTCCCTTGTTATCCACGGATGCACTACCTTCCCCGATTTATTTTTTGCCAAACTGGGATGAAAACAATTTTTGTAGTTCATCCATGCAGTCTTTAAATGTCTTCCATTGTATATCCACCGTCAACCCTTTAAGAATTAATTGCCAGTCAATCTTGGCCAATTCACGTCTCATACCCTCAAAGTTACCTTTCTTTAAGTTCAGAACCATTGTTTCTGAATTAACAATGTCACTCTCCATCCTAATGAAGAACTCAACCATATTATGGTCACTCTTGCCCAAGGGGGCACGTACAACAAGACGGCTAATTACCCCAGAACCAGGGGCCACAGTTTAAGAATAAGGGGTAAGCCATTTAGAACAAAGATGAGGAAACACATTTTCTCACAGAGAGTGGTGAGTCTGTGGAATCCTCTGCCTCAGAGGGCGGTGGAGGCAGGTTCTCTGGATGCTTTCTACAAGGAGCCAGATAGACTCTTAAAGATAGTGGAGTCAGGGGATATGGGGAGAAGGCAGGAACGGGGTACTGATTGGGGATGATCAGCCATGATCACATTAAATGGCGGTGCTGGCTCGAAGGGCCGAATGGCCTACTCCTGCACCTATTGTCTATTGTGTATTGTCTATCTCGGAGAAAACCCACGTGATCATGGGGAGAACATGCAAACTCCATACAGACAGCACCCGTAGTCGGGATAGAACCCGGGTCTCCGGCGCTGTGAGGCAGCAACTCCATGTGAGTTGGTTGGCGAGCATGTGACACAAAGCTTGCCTCTGCTCCTCGGTACGGAGACAACCTCCAGCGTCAGTATCTCGTGACCATCACCACTAACAATGTTCCCGGGAGGTGGGGGCTGTGTGACGTCACCAGCAGTGGGCATGGGGAAGCTGCTCGTAAACCCACAGCAGCAGTCACGGAGTTGCGGGTTCAATAGGTCAAGCCCACACAGTGAGTGAGTGAGTGAGTGAGTAGCTGGGAGATCTCCACAGGCTCGGAGCAAATGTAGAAACCGCCCGCTAAACAAGGGCCGTAATTACACCAGGAATAAAGGAAATCTGGCAGGAAGCAATACTGTAATTAAATGGAAGTGAGTGATATAATAGAGGCATGAAATCATCCTCGTTTTAATTACACAGTAAGCAAGAATACTCTACAAAGCCGTTTGTAATTACATCATAGTTTTGCTGACCAAATAGAAGTGAAATTAAGTAAGTAACCTTTGGAAAATTACAGAGGTGATCAGAATTTGTCTTGAAATAGTGTGTTTGTGCCTTGTTACAGCGAGTCGCTGCAGCGTTGATCTGTTCTCAAAGTCATGCCTGCACCTGGGGAGGTGGGGGATAACGTACCTGACCAGTGGTGATGTCTGACCATCTCTGGACCCAACACCTGCTTGTGATGTCTGGACACAGAGTGATATAGCATGGAAACAGGCCCTTCAGCCCAACTCGCCCACGCCAGCCAACATGCCCCAGCTACACTAGTCCCACCTGCCCGCATTTGGTCCATATCCCTCCAAACGCGTTCTATCCATGTACCTAACTGTTTCTTAAACATTGGGATAGTCCCTGCCTCAACTACCTCCTGTGGCAGCTTGTTCCATACACCCACCACCCTTTGTGTGAAAAAGTTACCCCTTGGATTCCTATTAAATCTTTTCCCCTTCACCTTAAACCCATGTACCCTGGTCCACGATTCACTTCCTCTGGGTAAGAGACACCGTGCGTCTATCCGATCTACTCCTCTCATGATTTTATACATCTCTATAAGAACACCCCTCATACTCCCAGCCTGCTCAACCTCTCTCTGTAGCTCACACCCTCTAGCCCTGGCAACATCCTCGTTAATCTTCTCTCTAGCCACTCTAGCTTGGCAACATTCAAGATTCAAGATCCAATCTAATGGTCACATGTACCAATTAAGGTACAGTTCCATTTACCATCTTTCCTGCAACATCTCTGTGGTGATGTCTGACCACATCTGGTGAGAAGCTAGGAACAGCTGACAAGGTCTTCCTGGTGTGGACACAAGGAACTGCCGATGTTGGACTCCTGTGTTGAGCACAACGTGACTTGCAAGAGAACTTGGGAGTACGTGCAAACTCCACACAGACAGTACCTGAGGTCAGGACGGAACCTGGGTCTCTGGCGGAGTGAGGCAGCTGCTCTACCCGCTGCGCCGCTGTGTGCCTTGGGCACAGAGCCTATTGTAAGGATAAGGCACGAACAGAGCCGTTCCCATTATTACATTTGAGGTTTGTGAATGGTGTTCTCATTAGGACAAGCTTCAACAGAACGACTATCTGTGTAGTACTTACACTGCCAGCAGAAGCTCGCATCTTTTATTATGTGGAACGGTTTTTAAAACTGCACTTCACTAGTTAATGCTTTTTATTTCTAGGCCATAAAATTTAATAATCAACATGCGATTGTCATTTTTAAATTATAGTTCCCAAACGATTTACATTTAAGGAGATAAGCCGTTTTGAAATCTCTGCCAGCAATAATAAGAATGTTTAATTCTGCTAGATCACTCTCCAAATTATCTACTTCATTATAGCGAGCAAAATAATATGCGTCAAGACAATTAACAATCTGCCTGAGGTTGCTTCCCCATGTAGTCCTGATGCTCATTTCAACATTCAATGTGCCATTTCAGCTGAGATTGCCGGGGATGAGAACTTGCTGCCAACCATCACCCAGAGAACAAAGTAGCAGGCAAGCGATTCACATGACAAACACCCTCATTATCACTTCATTCATTTACCAACCCCACTGCTGCTCCTTGGAGGTAGATACTGTGAATGAAAGAGTGAACTAATTTGGAACATAACTCATAAAAAGTTGCAGCAGCAATTCTCTGTTATTGTTTTTAATTGTCTTTCTAATACTTGTTGTAACTACAGACAGAGTCTCAATGGCTGACAGCAATCTGTCTCGAGAATGGCCCCGACCCGAAACGTCACCTATCCATGTTCTCCACAGATGCTGCCTGACCCGCTGAGTTACTCCAGCACTCTGTGAAACGTCACCTATCCATGTTCTCCACAGATGCTGCCTGACCCGCTGAGTTACTCCAGCACTCTGTGAAACGTCACCTATCCATGTTCTCCACAGATGCTGCCTCCCTGACCCGCTGAGTTACTCCAGCACTCTGTGTTGTTTGCAATATTCCACGTTTGTTACTCTAGCAGTTTGGTCATCTCATGATTTCTAACGATTCCACTGAGGTGTAAATCAATACTGGTGCTGGTTTATAATTGTCACCTGGGCAGTGAACAGCTTCCGTGTAGTTTAGTTTAGAATTACAGCAGCCCACCAAATCCATGCTGACCACCCGTTCACACTAGTCTGAAGAAGGGTCTCGACCTGAAACGTCACCCATTCCTCCTCTCCAGAGATGCTGCCTGTCCCGCTGAGTTACTCCAGCATTGTTGTGTCACACTAGTTCTATGTTATCCCACTGTCTCATCCACTCCCTACACACCAGGGGGCAATTTACAGAGGGCCAAACAAACCCGCTTGTCTTTGGGAAGTGGGAGGAAGCCGGAGCACCCGGAGGAAACCCATGTGGTCACAGGGAGAATGTGCAAACTCCACACAGACAGCACCTGGGTCAGGATGGAACCCGGGTCTCTGGCGCTATTAGACAGCGGCTCTACCCGCTGCACCACTTTGCCGCCCTTTGTTGATGTCATTCTTGTATACGCTACCTCCTGCTTTACACTCGCTCGATCTTTGCATCCACGTCTGCCTATTTTCGCCAGTATTCTTCACCTTGAGTCGTGTACCTGTGTTTCCTTTCTTCTCCTTCACAGTGCAGAGAGGCTGAGCAAGGTGCGAGCACAGATGATTCATTCACTGCTGTTGTCATTTAGTGTTAGAGTTGGTGTGATTATGAATGAATCTACACCATGTGTAGTGTATCTACACCATGTTCCACACTTTGCTGCACTATATTGCATCTGCCACTTCTCTGCCCACTCTCCCAACCTGTCCAAGTCCTTCTGCAGAGTCCCTGCTTTCTCTGCACTACCTGCCCTTCCACCCATCTCAGCATCATCTGCAAACGTGGCCACAAAGCCTTCAATCCCCTCGTCATTAATATACAACATGAAGAGCAGCGGCCCCAGCACCGACCCCTGCAGAACTCCACTAGTCACTGGCAGCCAACCAGAAAAAGCCCCCTTTATTGCCACTCTTTGTCTTCTGCCATCCAGCCAACCTGCGATCATGCTGGCATCTGCCCTTTGATGCCATGGGCTCGCATCTTCCATAGCAGCCTCATGTGTGGCATCTTATCAAAGGCTTTCTGAAAATCTCGGTTACCAACATCTACCGACTCTTCCTGTATAACACATGCTATTTAAAATATAAAATCATATTTCAGACAGAATCCTTTATTGATAATGCTTTTTGCAAAACCATTGATTGCAGACCGAAATACTTGATTTCAAATTCTGACACTAACAATATAAAAGGTGCAGCAGAGTTGGACATTATTAAATCCAGGAGTTCCCACAGTCTCTGTCTGATCGCTCTTCACTTCCTCTGTAATTTCCAAGGGAAATCTATATCCGAGACGTGTGGCGATTCTAATATCCCTTATTTAAACTCCAAATGTGAATTTTGTAATTTGTCCTCCATTAGATAAGCTAGCCAGTCAAAGATATCAATGCAGCAGCAGTCAATCGATAGTGGCGTGTCAGTGTGGGGCGGGAGGGGGGGTCAGTGTGGGGGGGGTCAGTGTGGGGGGGGTCAAGTGGGGGGGGTTAGTGTTGGGGGGTCAGTGTGAGGGGGGTCAGTTGTGAGGGGGGTCAGTGTGGGGGGGTCAGTGTGGGCGGGAGGGGGGTCAGTGGGGGGTCAGTGTGGGGGGGTGTCAAGTGTGGGGGGGGTCAGTGTGGGGGGGGTCAGTGTGGGGGGTCAGTGTGGGGGGGGGTCAGTGTGATCGCCCCCACACTGATTACACTGTTGACAAAAATGCTGGAGAAACTCAGCAGGTGAGGCAGCATCTATGGAACGAAGGGATAGGTGACGTTTCGGGTCAGGTCGGGTGGTGAATCTATGGAATTCTTTGCCACAGAAGGCTGCGGAGGCCAAGTCAGTGGATATATTTAACGCAGAGATAGATAGATTCTTGATTAGTACGGATGTCAGAGGTTATGGGGAGAAGGCAGAAGAATGGGATTAGGAGGGATAGATAGATCAGCTATGATTGAATGGCGGAGTAGACTAGATGGGCGCGAAGGCCCAATTCCGCTCCTATCCCTTGTGACTTTATGAGCCCCTTAATCTGTGGGAGAGATTATATCTGCCTCTGGCAGCGTGTTGCAGGCACCCGCACACTTGCCCCCCCAACCCGCCGACACATCACCTTATGGTCGTGTCCTTTAGTTCATTGATTGATTCCACCCTGGGATAACAGTACAAAAAAAATAAAAAAAAGAAAAAAACCATAACCAATTATTGTTTTCACTGTCCACCCTCTCTAAGCCTCGCATGATTGTATACACTTTTATCAGGTCTCCCCTCAACCTCGCATGTTCCAGGGGAAACCTGGATCTTATTGAAGCATATAAGATTATTCAGGGTTTGGACACGCTAGAGGCAGGAAACATGTTCCCGATGTTGGCGAAGTCCAGAACCAGGGGCCACAGTTTAAAAATAAGGAGTAAACCATTTAGAACGGAGACGAGGAAACACTTTTTCACACAGAGAGTTGCGAGTCTGTGGAATTCTCTGCCTCAGAGGGCGGTGGAGGCAGGTTCTCTGGATACTTTCAAGAGAGAGCTAGATAGGGCCCTTAAAGATAGTGGAGTCAGGGATATGGGGAGAAGGCAGGAACAGGGTACTGAATGGGGATGATGAGCCATGATCACATTGAATGGCGGTGCTGGTTCAAAGGGCCGAATGGCCTACTCCTGCACCTATTGTCTATTGTCTAATCCAAGTCTCTCCAACCTCTCCCTGTACCTGAAACCCTCTAATCCCGGAATCGTTCTGGTCAAACCCTCCACACCCTCTCCAAGGCCCCCACACTTCCAGTAATGGGGGTGAGCAGAACTACACACAATACTACACACGCAGCCTGACCAACGGCCACTAGAGCTGCAACATGACCCCTGACACAATGCCCCGACTGATGAAGGCTCATGCACCATGGGTTAGACTCAAAGTCAAACACTGGTCTGATGCCTCTTGTTATAAATAAGTGAGTGTAACAGCTGTGTGACGTTTCCCCTTGCAGTGTAGGCAGGGACAGGTTATAACTGTACATATAATTACAGAATGTCAGTGCAGGAGTGTGTATCATTAAGGATGCAGCATGTGTCAGGGCGATGGTGACTCACGTTGCCAGCATGGAACAACATGAACACACAAGCACCTCCTGCCATTTGCCTTTCTCACCCTCACGCTGACCTCATCCAGGGGCCGGGCCATGAACAACACAAATAACACACGTACATGTTAAACACAAAGTGCTGGAGGAACTCAACGGGTCAGGCAGCATCTCCAGCAGCCTCAAGAGGGGTCCTGACCAGAAACGTCACCGATCCATGTTCTCAGCTGCTGCCTAATGAGCATCTTTTGGTCGCAGCTGACATTCACAAAATATAGGAGTAGATTTAGGCCATTCGGCCCGTCGAGTTTACTCCGACATTTGCTCACAAGGGTACTCCAAATGCGGCCTGACCAGCGCCCTATAGAGCCTCAGCATTAGGGGCAAACAGTGCTGGACTGGGACTATGTGGATACATAGAAACATAGGTGCAGGAGTAGGCCATTCGGCCCTTCTAGCCAGCATCGCCATTCAATGTGATCATGGCTGATCATCCACAGTCAGTACCTCATTCCTGTCTTCTCCCCATATCCCCTGACTCCGCTATCTTTAAGAGCCCTATCTAGCTCTCTCTTGAAAGTATCCAGAGAACCGACCGCCACCGCCCTCTGAGGCAGAGAATTCCACAGACATTCCTCGTTCCGGCTTTCTCCCCATGTCCCTTGAATCCTTTAGACCTAAGAGCTTAATCTAACTCTCTCTTGAATACATCCAGTGAATTGGTCTCCACTGGCAGAGAATTCCTTGTCGCAATTCTGGATC
>CM069149.1:49612348-49714848 GCA_035221665.1 Okamejei kenojei | reverse complement strand
AGAGAATGGGAGAGGGGTGGATTGGAGAAACATAGAAATTAGGTGCAGGAGTAGGCCATTCAGCCCTTCGAGCCTGCACCGCCAATATATCCACCAAAAAATATATCCTCATGACATGATACTGGGGTTGGCATGAAGATTAATTGAAAATGAAGTTGAGAGGGAGAGAGAGATGGAGGTGGGTGTTTGTTGGGGATTGAAGAGCAGACAGGGAGTGTTAGAGGATGAATTGCTGAGATCATTGGTCAGGGGAGTGAAGATGCGCGTGGCTATTCCCAATGATGTAAGTTTTGGCTCCATAAGACAGAAAAGGTTATTAATTTAGTGAACCATTTAACTTTCTTTTAGAACTGTTACCCACAATAAACAAGTGTACGTGACGTGGAATTAACTATATGAATTATTGTACATTTTTATTTACAAAGTCTACAATACTGACTTAAAAACAAAATGTGGCACGGTGGCGCAGCGGTAGAGTTGCTGCCTCACGGCGCCAGGGACCCTGGGTTTGATCCTGACCACGGCTGCTGTCTGTACGGAGTTTGCACGTTCTCCCCGTGACCACGTGGGTTTTCTCCGGGTGCTCCGGTTTCCTCCCACACTCCAAAGACATGCTTGTTTGTAGGTTAATTGGCTTGGTATAAATGTAAATTGTCCCTGGTGTGTGGGGTAGTGTTAGTGTGCAGGGATCGCTGGTCGGCACGGGCTCGGTGGGCCGAAGGGCCTGTTTCTGCGCTGTATCTCTAACACAATAATTATTTTGGAACTTGAAGCTTTGTTGCTTGTGCTTGTGTATTGCAGAACATTGCTTTTTAGTAAGTTGATCACAACTGAGAAGACACTAATTTAGACATAAATTAATTTGAGATAACCAACAGATTTCTGACTAATTGCTTTTCTAATGAATGTTACCAAGACTGTCGTTTGTCATTAATGGTCCGTTGTGACAGTTGCATAGAGCTCAGTTATAAAGCCAATTTTTCAAATGTGCGACTGGCCTGAATTCATATGTTTTGACACACAACCAGAAGTGAGATTAGAGTTGTATCAAAGTCAAATTTAGAAGCTGAATATTAGTGAGGATTGTAGAGTGCAGCATCGCAGAGATCAACCTTGTTCAGGTATCTGGTAATGGCCAATGGAGATGATTATTGCTGCAACGTTCCCGGTTCACTGGCTTTCCACGATGGTTGACGTCCGCAACGCCAGGTTGTCCTTCTCTTAGGCGCTCTCTAGGGGCTGAGAATGACAACGTTTAAGAGGCATTTGGACATGGACAGGATTAGAGGATACGGGCCCAACACGGCAGGTGGGACTACTGTAGACGAGGTGCGGTGATTAGCATGGGCACATTGGGCTGAAGGGCCTGTTACCACACTGTATCATTCCATGACTATATGACTTTGATCAGTACGTGTGTCAGAGGTTATGGGGAGAATGCAGCAGAGTGGGGTTAGGAGGGAGAGATAGATCAGCCATGATTGAAAGGTGGGATAGACTTGATGAGCCGAATGGCCTAACTTTACTTTCATTTATGATCTTCTGACTTGCTTATATCCAGTTTCATGCCTCCTGAGGCAAATGGTGATGAGGTTTATTCCAGAGTCTGAAGTTAAAATCAAAATATTAACCCTTATAATATTAATGTTAACACTGTCTGTTATAAGTAACTACTTGTACCCATGTTCTCCACAGATGCTGCCTGGCCCGCTGAGTTACTCCAGCACTCTGTGAAACGTCACCTAGAAACATAGAAAATAGGTGCAGGAGGAGGCCTTTCGGCCCTACGAGCCAGCACCGCCATTCATTGCGATCATGGCTGATCGTCCACTATCAATAACCCGTGCCTGCCTTCTGCCCATATCCCTTGACTCCACTAGCCCCTAGAGCTCTATCTAACTCTCTCTTAAATCCATCCAGTGATTTGGCCTCCACTGCCCTCTGTGGCAGGGAATTCCATAAATTCACAACTCTCTGGGTGAAAAGGTTTTTTCTCACCTCAGTCTTAAATGGCCTCCCCTTTATTCTAAGACTGTGGCCCCTGGTTCTGGACTCACCCAACATTGGGAACATTTTTACTGCATCTAGCTTGTCCAGTCCTTTTATAATTTTATTTGTTTCTATAAGATACTCCCTCATCCTTCTAAACTCCAGTGAATACAAGCCTAGTCTTTTCAATCTTTCCTCATATGACAGTCCCGCCATCCCAGGGATCAATCTCGTGAACCTTCGCTGCACTGCCTCAATCACAAGGATGTCCTTCCTCAAATTAGGAGACCAAAACTGTACACAATACTCCAGATGTGGTCTCACCAGAGCCCTATACAACTGCAGAAGAACCTCTTTACTCCTGTACTGAAATCCTCTTGTTATGAAGGCCAACATTCATGTTCTCCACAGATACTGCCTGAGCCGCTGAGTTACTCCAGCACTGTGTGTCTAACATTTAGAAGCTAATTTGCTACATTTACATTTCCAGTTATGATGCTGTATGATAAACATGATTATTACCGAGATATGAATTTCGGTTTCACAAAATGTAAGAATGAAAGAAATGTAAAAATCGAACTGTATATTGATGAGGTTCCTTAATACAAATTTCATAACTTAATAACTGATGCCATTTCTTTCATTTGGTGAGGGACACAAAATGTAATTGATCAGCTTTTATTGGCTATATACAATCTGCTCTAGTCTGTCAATCCTTTAATTTCCCCGCGGAACTGTTCCAGAGAAGTCTATTTATCCTTTGCTTCTAATGAAAACTGTTGATGGAAGTATGGTGCAAGCCATCTATCTTGGATTTATCACATGTCAGCAAATCCATCTTGATTCCTAATAATCATCTAATAGTAAATAGGATATTTAGTGGTCTATTATTATTGTTGCCTCTGGAACAACATTCCTGAAAGAATGGCGATGTCCGCTGGAATTAAGCATCATTAAGATTATTTCTGTGAACATTTAGTACTTATGTTACAGCGATATTTTAAGGAATGTCACTTGGGCTCAGTTTTATGTGTCAGCTGTTCATTGTTTGCAGTTAGCTAACAGTTTTAATGGCCAACGTTATCACCCAGACAGATTGATGAATAAGCATTTCATCTGCCTTTTAACATCCATGTTAACAACATATTGAATCCCAATTGCAAAATGCATTGCTATTAAATCAAATTGAAAAGAAATCTATGTTTTTACACATACATTTTAACCAAATAAACAGGTTATTTACCCCAGTGCCCAGAGCAGGGGAGAAATGTTCGCTGTTTCACGTGATTTACGGCAAGCTGGCGGATTTGCAACGACTTGCACAGATGGAAGTGGGGACTTCCAGAGAATGTAACTGCATTAGTGCTGATGTCGGACACAGAGGGCTATCATGGTGTACTTGTATCAGCAGTTCTTTCAAGCCACAAGTCCACTTAAACCACTTATCCAATGCAACGGTATGTTTATTAAACCAGCTGCACTGTGTGTGGGAAATGGCTGCATAAAGATTGAGACACCCCTGATTTATTCCAGGACCAGTGTATATCTACCACCTAGACCCAATGTCCAGACCCCCGTTCAATGGCCCAAACTCTAACCAATTTACAGCACGATATTTCAGGTCTGCAGATTTCAAAGTTGTTAATAGTAAGATTAAATGAGAACTTACCAGTTCGAAGTTTGATCTGTATTTTATGAGGAGTTTCGATGAGAGATTACGTGAAGACCCCGTCCAGCACGCATGCGCGACATTCTTCAAAGCAGCGGTGTGGATTCACAGAAAAACACAACAATTGAAATAAATATAGTAAAGAAAAAATAAGAACTTAATTACCAGTTGATCTGTATAATAGAGGGTGGGAGCGGAGGGCACGTAATCCCTCTTCGTAACTCCTCATAAAATACAGATCAAACTTCAAACTGGTAAGTTCTCACTTAATCTTACTATTTTATTTCGGAGTCACGTGAGTGACTACGTGAAGACTTCAAAGCTCTGTGATTCTGAACCGTGTACCAGCTCATGCTTCACTCACTATCTGAAGACCTTAGAGGATGGAAGTATGTTATCACAATCAACAATAACCTGTTTGTGAACAAAAAAGGTTTATTAATGACAACAAAAAACAGAGAGCTTCCCCGGGCTTAAATTAAATATTATCTGCAGACTCTAAAATTCTGCCTGCAAATGTAGCAGGTTCCGCCAGCGGCTTATTATAAAACCTTTGGAAAGTTCTTTCCGAGGACCATCCTGCTCTGGCCAGAATATGGTCCATAGGCACGTTCATTCGCCTAGCTGCCGACGTAGATGCAGCCCTGGTGGAGTGAGATTTGTAAACATTAGTATTGACTCCTGCGGACTTAAGCACCTGCTTGAGCCACCTTGAAATGGTTTGGCTCGTCACCTGACCATGAGGCTTCTTGTGGCTTATCCATAAGGCTTTTTCTCTCCCTCTTAAGTTGTATGTTGTGTCTATGTAATTGGCAAGATGGGTCTTGGCACACAGCCGTGGGTCAGATGAATATGCCCGGAACTCCATGACTGGAGGCGTGGTACCTGGTCTAGTTTGTTTGACCAGTCCCTGAATATGGAATGTGAAACAGTCCAATGACTCTGTCATGCTGTCCAGCCTTAGAAGGTGGAAGGACTGTACCCTTTGAGCTGACACTAGTGCCATGAGCATGACTGATTTCTGAGTAAGTTGTTCCAGCGTGAGTGACCTGGGTGGTGGCCATCCCCTAAGGTACGTCAGCACAATGCTGACATCCCAGATCTGAGTGTACCTTGGTCTGGGGGAATTAGTGTTAAAAATGCCCCTCATGATTTGACCACCAGTGGATGGGACCCCAAAGCCAGTTGTCCTGCTGCTGGAACCAAATAAGCTGACAACGCACTCCTGGCTGTATTAATGGCACTGTAGCTGAGTCCTTCCCGATATAATCCAACCAGGAACTCCACAACACTGGTGGCTGTAGCTGTAGTGTAGGTAGTTCCTGTTTTGGAGCAATACCGTTCCCATTTTCTTATGTTGGTCAGGTATTGTCTCCTGGTGGACTCCCGGTGGGATGCGGTCATCATGTTGATGGCGTCCTCAGACAGTCCCAGGCCCAGTAGAGGTCTTTTTAGAATCTGCAAGCCAGGAGATTGACTCTGTCATGGCACGGGTGACTAATGCCTGACACTGGGTGGATTAATAATTCTAGACTGCTGGGTAATTCCAACGGTGTTTCGACAGCCATGTCGAGGGCCACTGGGAACCATGGCTGTGTAGGCCAGTCGGGTATTATCAAGATTCCTGAAGCGGAATCCAATTGAATCTTGCTTAATACCCGACTGATGAGGCAGAAGGGAGGAAAAGCATAGAAGAACATTTTCCCCCAATGCAGCGTGAATGCATCAACTGCTGCTGCCTCTCATGGCCCTGTCTCACTGTGCGAGTTGACCCACGAGGTACCCCGAGTGACAGACTCGTGGCTGTGCACGAGACTGCAAGTTTATGATCAAGTGTGTAACCGAGTTCCCACGGGTATGTCATTGCTGCGATGTTCCTAGTTCCTCTCCCGAGTTAGCAAGTTCCTCTCCCGTTACTCTTGAGCCAACCGTGAATGAAGGTATGTTTTAATAAAGCAACAATGTTAAAATACATCTCCATCCTGTGGTTTTGAGTTATTTCAGCGCGGCGGCATCTATTGATATGACCTACAATGGGAAAATGCGCATCCTCCAGTAACCAAGCATTTCTTGTTGTTTTATGTTTTTAAATACTTTTTTGCAATGGATCTCTATTTTAAATAATTTTAAAAAAGGAAGCAGCCCGGGTGACTGACATTGAGCGGCCGCCGGGACCCGACAGCAGACACACACACACACACACAGAGATACACACAGACAGCAGCTGGCCACCACTTCAGAGGAATGAAGCAGCTCGGGTGACTTTGAGCGGCCACCGGGACCCGACAGCAGACACACACAGATAGACAGAGAGGGAGAGAGAGACACACACACACACACACACACATAGAGAGAGAGATACACACAGACAGCAGCTGGCCACCACTTCAGAGGAATGAAGCAGCTCGGGTGACTTTGAGCGGCCACCGGGACCCGACAGCAGACACACACACAGATACACACAGATAGACAGAGAGGGAGAGAGAGAGACACACACACACACACACACACACACACATAGAGAGAGAGATACACACAGACAGCAGCTGGCCACCACTTCAGAGGAATTGAAGCAGCTCGGGTGACTTTGAGCGGCCACCGGGACCCGACAGCAGACACACACACAGATACACACAGATAGACAGAGAGGGAGAGAGAGAGACACACACACACACATACACACACACACACACATAGAGAGAGAGATACACACAGACAGCAGCTGGCCACCACTTCAGAGGAATGAAGCAGCTCCGCGGATCAGGCAGCATTTCTGGGGAGATGTTTCGGATCGGGACCCTTCTAACGAAACGACACCCACCCTTTTTCTCCACAGACGCTGCCTGACCCACTGAGTTACTCCGGCACTTTGTGTCTATCTCTGGTATAAAACCAGCATCTGCAGTTATTTGTTTCTACTTAGGACAGTTAGATGTGGTGGTTAGGACGATGGTGATAGAAAAAGCTGCAACTATTGTCATCTTGGGCTAAACACGAAGCACTCAGGGGGTCAGGCAGCTTCCGTGGAGAGAATGGAGGGGGACGTTTCCTATTGGGACCCTTCTTCAGACCGATGGTGAAGAATGGTCATTCCGAAGAAAGGTCGCGGCCTGAAATGTCGCACTCCATTGCCTGACCCACCGAGCTCTTGTTCACCAAGCACTTGATGATTTGCTCATGGTGGGTTGCAACGTTTATGGAATCCTTGCTTTCATTAACCGAGGCTTAGAAGAGTCTATTGAACCCAAGAACTTTAGAGGGAGTGCGGGCATCAGAAGCAAGTGAGTTTGACGGGAGCGTGGGAGCCGCACGCAGCGATTGGAATATTGTTCGGGAAGCCGAACCCAGCGTGAGAGAATGAACACGAGGGGTATTGGGTCCCAACAGGAATAGGTTAAAGGCTTGAAGAGAAGATGGAGACAGAGACACTCACATTCAACAAGGACAGTAATTCTGCTATAACACGATCGTTGCTTTGCGAAGTAACGTTGTTTTTGTAATAGAAAATCATGTTATCGAAACAATCGTAGCAATGGGTAAAAGGTGTTTCACGCTTGCAATAAACAAGTTATTTTTTCCTGTGTGATTTTACAAACATGGTCTTTTGAATAACTATAAATTTATTTATGTTACTGCAAGCTAAAATACTAAAGGTTGTGTGTTACATTGTTTAATAGAGTTTCGTTGTTCAAATATCAAAGGAAGCGATTGTTTGTCAATTTCTATGGTTATTATAGTGAGAGTTGGGCTCCGGTGATCGGGTTTGAACATGAGATCATGGTGTCTCGTCACTGCTGGAAGGCGACATGGAAGCATTTTTGTCTGCTTGCAAATTTCCCAAACTAACTGTAGTTCCCAACTTGAAGGGCCCGTTTCTGTGCAGTATGAAGCAATAAATGAAAACAGAACAGTACAGAAGAGCCAGGTGTGTAGGAAGCACAGGCAGAACAGGGGCAGAGGGACAGGAGCAGAGGCTGTATGTGTGGGGAACTAGTGGTACGTCCCCAACTCTACCCCCACTCTACAACTCTTCCTCTCACCACACAGACCAAACTCCCCACCATTGACTACAACTGCATTTCATGCTGCTTCGGGAAAGCAGCCAACTTAAGTAAAGACCTTTCCTACCCGGGCCATTCCTTTCGCTCCCCGCTCCCATCGGAAGAAGAAACAGAAGCTGCGCGCATCAGTAGAATCAGGAATGCATTCATTCCCTCTGTTATCAGGCTTCTGAATGATCCTTCCATAAGTTGGGGGACCATCCGATTCTCTCTACCTCATTGTGTCCATTGGACTTTGTCTCTGAAATTCAGCGCTAAAGTATTGAAAACGACAAGATCTGCATTTTGTCTCTGTCCCGATCTATGTACTTGAATTTAGTTTACTTCTATTTATGTATAGTATGATCTGATTTGACTGCATAGCATGCTAAACATAACTTTACACATGAAGTAATAAATCTAAACCGAATGTTCTTTGTATCGGGTAGTTGTGCATCGTCGGGGCGAGTTTGTCGGCAGCAAGCATCTTTCTGAAAGCAATGAATGCTGAGGGCAAACCTTAACAACCTGAATACGGACTTCCAGAAGGGTCTTGACAAAGTCGCAATACGTGGTGTAAAATGAATATTGAAAGCATGTCCATGAGGTCAACAAAATATTACACAATCTTCGTAAATGCTTGTGGGAAAGTGAATAGTGCCCCCCCCCCCCCTTTCCAGATCACAGTCACAGTCATCGGTAGCCACAGTCACCCGTAAATAAACCCACTACATCCAATGTGCGACTTTTTATGATCATGGATGACAATCCATTTAACCTCAGTGCAAATTCAAATGAAGGTTCCTGCTCCCGCCTTCTGCTGTCACTTTCAATGCCGCTACTATTGGAGTCTGGCCTCGGGTAACTCCATTCCCACCTGGGAAATGAAAAGTTTCCATTGACGGTGCCACGGTAGACTCACGCGTCACTAAGATAAACGCACAGGGCCACTACGTTATTACAACGAGTTTAAATGTTTCCATTTTTAACGTGAACAGTTAATTTGACTCGTGGAAAAAATCAAACATGTTTGATTTTTTTCACGAGTTAACAAGTTTCCCGAGTACCTGCCGTTAGCCCCACGAGTCGCTAAGTTGCTCGTGCGAGTTCCGACGTTCCCGCTACGTGATCACCACGAGTGAAAACTCGGGGTCACTCGTGGGCCAACTCGCACAGTGAGACAGGGGTTTCAGGGTCTGGTTCCCAAGCGACATACGTTGGTACCTGGTGATTCAGCCTAGATGCAAATAGATCGATATCTGGTGTGCCATATTGCTTTGTAATTTCAGCAAATACTTTGGGATTTAACATCCATTCGATGTTATCGTTAAATTTGCGTGACCTGGTGTCTGCCACTGTATTTTGCTTACCTGGTAGGTAAGTTGCTGATAGCCAAATATGTCTTTCAACACACCATTGCCAGATTAGGTTGACCAAATTGTCACACGATATCGCCTTTACACCACCCATGTGGTTGATATAAGCCACCACCGTGGTATTATCTAATTGCAACTGGACATGTGCATGATGCGTATTAGATAAATATGCTTTTAAACCATAAAACGCACCCAACATTTCTAAGTAGTTGATACCCCGTGTCTGTAGGCAAGATGATTCAGAATTAGTCCATCTGCCCCCTGTTCTGGATTGCATGTTAGTTGCTCCCCAGCCCACTGGCATCCGTTTGAATGGTTAATACTGGGTTGGTGATTATTATGGGACTGGAACTGAGCCTAACGTTCCTTGTCCACCATTGTAACTCTGGAATGGATTCAGCAGTTAAATTCATAACTCGGTCAAAGTGACCTGAGTTTTGCTTTAGTGTGTGCACTTTTGTTCTTTGTAAATTTTGATAGTGCAAAGGCCCAAATTGTACAGCTGGAAAAGCTGCTACCATTTTATCAATAACTCTAGCTACCTGCCGTATGGTTGGCTGATGTTTATCCATTAGTTCATTGCAAGATAGTGCCAATTCTGATGCTTTCCCCTTCGACAGAGTTACAATCATGCGAACAGTATCAATCGTAAATCCAAGATAGTCCATGGTAGAGAACGGTGTAAAATTGGATTTATCTGGATGTATGACAAACCCCAAAGTTTCAAACAAACGTTTGGTGGCTGCTACTGCCAAAATAGCTGTCTCCAAGGTTTTCCCTACTATTAAAATGTCGTCTAAGTACGCCATGACTATATGCTTTTGTTTACTCAATAATGCCAAAGCGGGTTTTAAGATTTTAGTGAACAACCTTGGAGCGGAGGTTAGCCCATTTGGTAAGGCTTTAAATTGCCATAGCTGTTTCATCCAGATAAACTTTAAGTATTTACGATGCTCCTTGTGTATGGGTACTGAGTAGTAGGCATCTTTTAAATCAATGCTTGCTTGAAAGTAACCTCTAGAAATCAATATTTTGGCTGTTTCAAAAGTTTCCATCTTGAAATGTATATACTTAACAGACTTGTTTAAAGTAGTTAAGTCAATGATGATGCGACATCCACCATCTTTTTTAGTTTTAGTGAAAATATTAGACACAAATTCCAAAGGTTCATGTTTTGTTCTTTCAATGACACCTTTTGCTAGTAGCCTCATCAGTTCAGCTTGACCCTCTTGTTTCTCTTTGACTGAGAGGGTGAATACCCTTTGGGGTATATGCTGAACTGGCGGAATGTTTTCATGAACAAAGTCAATTTTATAGCCATGAATGCTGCTGAGTATATACTTGTCATTAGTGATGGATTCCCATGCATTCAAAAACAAGTGCAATCTTCCCCCTGTTAGTATAGAGCCCCTACTGCTCATATGCTGAGAGGAACCAGACCCACCTACCTCCATGGTTACTGGTGCTTCTTCTGCCTCTTCGCTGGATGATGAGGTCTCTGCTGGGCTGCAGAGGGCTGCTGTTGATGTTGATGTTGTTGGGGGTGGCGCATTTTCCATGGGGTCCGCTCTGGCCCTGGCCTAAAAAAGGCTCATGGGGAATGGTTGCGGACCCCGAGCTTTCACCAGTCGCATATGGTGGTCGACGACTGGTGGACGCAGTGGGGTACTGCCGTCTGGGTTTGTTAGGTCTGCTCGGTCCCAAACCTGCCCTCACGAGACCATAGGTCTTGGATTCTTCCTCTAGGTCTTTCACCTTTTTCGAAGGTCCTTTCCAAAGAGCAGAATTGGAGGTTCTGAACCCAGTGTTTTGCAATGTCCCGCAAATTTAGGGTTGAGGGCAGGCTTGATGATTTCCTTCCGTAAATTGTTTATCTCATATTGAGTGATGCACAGCAGAGCTAATGTGTCTTGCTGATTTGTGGAGATGTCCACACCATCAATGGACCGAGCACATGATGTTATTCCTGCAGTCAGGAGTTTAAGGATTTTCTGGAGCTTCAACTCCAGGTTCCTGATGTTCTGCCCCAAATGTCCCCAAATTTGGCTGTTTACAGCTGGTACATTCAATGATGTACAATTTTCTGGGGCTGTATATAGTTCAAGAGCCTCATTGACCACCTGTTCTTGTAGGGGTTTTGAGGACAGGTGGTCAATGCTGGCTGCAAGTTTCGGCTCTAAAGGCCGACCCGCTCGTGGAATGGCCACGTAGCAGTTGACCACACCCAGCAGCTCTTCCTGATCCTGTACACCCTGCATACTCCGGACATCTTCAGCCAGCAACCCCTCTTCTTGACCAGCCCAGACCTGGTCGCCAATGCTGCCTTCAAAAGAAGGTGAAGCAATGGCCAGTGCCGTAATGGGCACTGCGGGAGTGCCTGAGCTCCCTAAGCGAGTCTGCTGCTGCTCTCTCAGCAGATCTCGCTGGAGCAATTGCTCCACAAGCCGTTCCATTCGGCTTAGGCGGCTGCCTGTGCCGCTCTCGAGCGGTGTGGCATCTTCATCCGAATCGTCGGATACTACCGCCCGGTTCTGGCTGCAGGTACCTCCAGCCCGCTGCTCAGGCTGCACTAGCGGTGCTGGGCTCGGCTCAGTAGTCAATCCTGCCGCCTCTTGCCCCCCTCCAAAGAACGTTCCCCAATGGAAGACGAACGGGGGCGAGCTGCAGATTTCTTCCCTCTGGTCTTGCTCATTCTCCTGGAACATAAAGCAGACCACAGAGAAAATACACATGGCCACGGTAAAACTTACCTGTCGGCCCCACTTTTCAATTTGTAGCGGGAGCGCCTTGAACTCCCGTTCGTCGCGGGTGCACTGCATGAACGCTAATGTCGCGCATGCGTGCTGGACGGGGTCTTCACGTAGTCACTCACGTGACTCCAAAATAAAATTAATGTTTGAAGTGGTTTCAGCTGTGACCCATCGAGCAGTGACGGAGGTTACTGTCGTGGGTTTGCTACTGCTGATCATCGCAGCTGGCTGGGGAACCGGCCACTGAAACCACATGGAGGTGCAAGGGACGGGAGTTTCACAAAATCTTCATCTGCAAGTGGAATCGGTAGGAAGGAAGGCAAACGCAACCCTGGCATTTAGTTCTTGAGGACAGGACTACAAAAACAGGGATGTAATGCTGAGACTCTATAAGGCGCTGGTCAGGCTGCATTTGGAATATTGTGAGCAACTTTGGGCCCCATAGGAAGGATGTGCTGGCTCTGGAGAGGGTCCAGAGGAGGTTTACAAGAAGGATCACAGGAATGAGTGGGTTAACCTATGATGAGTGTTTGACGGCACTGGGCCTGTACTCGCTGGAGTTTAGAAGAATGAGGGGGGCTAGTGGGAGAAGCTTAGGACCAGAGGCCCAGGCCTCTGATTTAAAGGACGTTTCTTTTGGGATGGAGATGGGGAGCAATTCATTTGGTCGGAGGGTGGTGAATCTGTGGAACTCTTTGCCATAGAAGGCCTTGGAGGCCAAGGTCAGTGGATATTTTTAAGGCAGAGATAGATTCTTGATTAGTACGGGTGTCAGAGATTGTGGGGAGAAGGCAGGAGAATGGGATTAAGAGGGTGAGATAGATCAGCCATGATTTAATGGTGGAGTAGACTTGATGGGCTGAATGGCCTAATTCTGCTCCTATGTTTTAGGGTCTTATGATATGGATGACATCCAGACAGATGAAAGTAGTTAACCACACGTTATAAGCTTTTGTATTCTCCTCTCTAATGTACCACATTGATGTGTAAATTAAACAAATGTTGCTTGGTATTATTAAACAATAAAGATTGCTGACCAACCACCACACTCTGCATGGGCCAGGTTCCCTTTGATCTCTCGTTTTCACACCTTATCCTTCTATAGCTGTGTCTCCCTCTCCCCTGACTCTCCCTCTGAAGAAGGGTCTCGACCTGAAACGTCACCCATCTCTTCTCTCCAGAGATGTTGCCTGTCCCGCTGAGTTACTCCAGCATTTTGTGTGTAATTCAGGTAGTGATCCAGGAAACAGGGCGATGTTTCAGTGAACCCCAGGCCGCTGCTTGATAAACGAGGTCCTCTGCATTGCTGTACTCCAGCTGCAGTCAGATCAGAAATATGATTTTTTTTTACATTATTCCCTTTCTAACAGATGTTATCTTTGTGGGAAAAAACACCATCAGAAAACCTTGTTTGATCAGGTCGCTTTCAAGCGGATGTTTTCATTGCAATAGTCCTGGAAGCAACGAGAACTAGTTATGAAACTTCACCAAAGCCAGATATCTCTGGGCATTTAAAAAATATAATACTGTATATCTTCAAAAGGAAATAGCCTGTGATGGCATCAAAAGGCAATGTAATTTATTTGTAACCTTGTTGCCTGCCACATCGATTTATTTTCTGTTGTTGCGGTAATATTTTGCTTATCAGTTCAGGACTTTGTATAAAATAAACATCATAACAGCTCAGAAAGGCAAGAGTATCTGCAGTCTGCAGAATGTGTTTGTGCATTTCCATATTCTGCTACTATTCCCATTCCAATACCTATTAGGGATTTGGGATCCACGGACTCTGGTGGGAGGTGGCCGATCCAGAGGTCCAGGCCGCTGAGGTTCCATCGTTCCCGGCGAGAGGGCCTGAATATCGGGCTGCCCGTAGCGGCAGCTACGGTGGGCTCAGGGGGCCACGACCAGGGGTGAACATCAGGGAACATCAGCCAGGAGGTCCCTTCCCTCACAGTGGGGAACCTTGGTGCTGCTGTGGGGAGGTTTGTGTTGTGGACTACTGTGTTCTGTGTTTTTGTGTTTTTTATTCGTACAACTTTGCAAAATAGCATTTTGTTGTCTCTTACTTGAATAAAGTTTAATCAAATCAAATCTAATCTAATTCCTTCCCATTGTGAGAGGAAAACTAAGACAGCTTCTGTTCTTTATGCTACATAACGAGAGTCTAGGACCAGAGGTCACAGCCTCAGAATTAGAGGACTTTCCTTTAGGACGGAGATGAGGAGCAATTCTTTTGATCAGAGGGTGGTGAATCTGGGGAATTCTTTGCCACAGAAGGTTGTGGAGGTCGTCAGTGGATAATTTTAAGGCAGAGATAGATAGATTCTTGAGTTTGCCTCTAATTTAATAATTAGATAGTTGAGAAATAAAGGCATTCAAAAAAAAAATCATGAGGGGAATAGATCGGGTAGATGCACAGAGGCTCTTGCCCAGAGTAGGGGAATCGAGGACTAGACGACAGAGGTTCAAGGTGAAGGGGAAAAGATTTAATAGGAATCTGAGGGGTAACGTTTTCACACAGAGGGTGGTGGGTGTGTGGAACAAGCTGCCAGAGGAGATAGTTGAGGCTGGGACTATCCCAACATTTAAGAAACAGTTACACAGGTACATGGATAGGACAGGTTTGAGGGATATGGACCAAGCGCAGGCAGGTGGGACTAGTGTAGCTGGGACATGTTGGCTGTTGTGGGCAAGTTGGGCCAAAGGGCCTGTTTCCACACTGTATCACTCTAGGACTCGCTATGACTAAAAAGAGCCAATCCAAATAAGCACACATTTACCTCATCAATGTAAGCAACATTTGAACAAAAGAAACATAAATATAAATACCAGCATATTTCTCCTTAAATCTGTGGAGAACATGGATAGGTGACATTTCACAGAGTGCTGGAGTAACTCAGCGGGTCAGGCAGCATCTGTGGAGCGAAGGGTCATTTCAATATATTTTTTACATTGGTGACACTCTCTTTACACTTGGTTTCACTTTAGTAAACAGCAGCAGAGGGTTCCCCTAATAAAGGAATGATGTATGTATTATTCAAGTGTGTTTTCAAAACTGAAAGCTGAGTCTCAGCGTTGTATTCTGCCGTTCCTGTTCAAAGTGTTCATTATTGCTCTGCAAATGGCTCTGAATTTGTCGCTCTTTGAAGTTCTCAGCCACGACAGACTGGTTACTTATTCCTAATTTAGACATTTCTGGATCAGTCACAGAACAGGTTAAACTGGGAGACGTTTTAAACTGATGTGGGTGAACTTGCTTCATAGAACCAGCCGAGGGTTCACAAAAAGCTGGAGAAACTCAGCGGGTGCAGCAGCATCTAAGGAGCGAAGGAGATAGGCAACGTTTCGGGCCGAAACCCTTCTTCAGACTGATGGGAGGTGGGGGGGGGGGGGGGGGGGGGGGGGGGGGAGAAGAAAGGAAAAAGGAGGAGGAGGAGCCCGAGGGCTGAGGGAGAGGTGGGAAGGGGAGGAGACAGCAAGGGTTAACAGAATTGAGAACATTCAATGTTCAAGCCAAGAGGATGCAGACTCCCCAAGCGGAATATGAGGTGCTGTTCCTCCAACTTGCGGTGTTGCTCACTCTGGCAGTGGAGGAGGACAGAGAGGTCGGATGCGGAATGGGAGGGGGAGTTGAAGTGCTGAGCCACAGGGAGGTCGGGTTGGTTATTGCGGACCGAGCGGAGGTGTTCGGCGAAACGATCGCCAAGCCTCCGCTTGGTCTCACCAATATAGATCAGCTGACATCTAGAGCAGCGGATGCAGTAGATGAGGTTGGAGGAGGTGCAGGTGAACCTCTGTCGGACCTGGACGGACTGCTTGGGCCCTGCTTAGAACCAGCCGCTGACCGCACGTCACTATTCCACTGTTAGAAAGATGTCATTTTCAACTCTCTGCTGAAATCTATCCACATCACAAGCCTTTGACACGGCGCAGCGGATAAACCGACTCCCTGCTTTGACATTTGTTTGACTTGGCTGTTGTATAAAACACAATCAAGGGACTGGGTGCCGATCAGCGATGGATGCAGAATGCCGGGGACTTGTGAATCTTCCAGACCGCAGGCACACGGCACGGCAGCACAGAGAGAGAGAGAGAGAGAGCAAGTGGTCAAAGTATCCAGAAACAACTTTCATAGCAGACTCACACCACCCCCACCTGCACCACCACCCAGGGTCTGTGTTTCACTGCGTGGCCAGTCAGTGGCCCGGACTCAGGCCACGCCATCAGTGGAATGGAAGACCACGCGTGTGTGTTGCACGTATGACGGCACCATCCACCCTCCCCGTGTGCGTGTGCCTGGCACACGTGTGACCCACAAAGCCGGTGCCACCTAGCGTGACACACATAATGGACATGTGCAGCTAGTTGGTCTCCATGAGAACAAACTGGCGCCATGCGACTAATTTCACAGCTCATTACTTTAAATTTATTGTAATATTTTTCAATTTCTTAAATGAATGCTTTGGCATTTTGGTATTTATGAGCATAGTAGTGTCAGCATTCTTTAATGGTAATGTTGTAGAATTCTGTGTCCGTCTATGACTTCAGAGCCAGGCGTGCCAGCACTTCCCGATGTAAGCCAGGTTGTATTAATGTTCTGAAGAAGGGTCTCGACCCGAAACGTCGCCTATCTCCTTCGCTCCTTAGATGCTGCTGCACCCGCTGAGTTTTCTCCAGCTTTTTGTGTACCCCCCAGGTTGTATTAATGGTGTGCCATTGTAACTGAGCCTCCCTGATGGTGAACTAAGGCCAGCCTGTGCCAGCGTGGGTGGGAGGGAGCTCAGTGATATATTGTACCCCTCAGCGGTAGAATTGCTGCTTCACAGCGCCAGGGACCCGGGTTTGATCCCGACCACGGGTGCTGTCTGTACGGAGTTTGTACGTTCTCCCCGTGACCCGCGTGGGTTTTCTCCGGGTGCTCCGGTTTCCGCCCACACTCCAAAGATGTGCAGGTTTGTAGGTTAATTGACTTGGTGTATGTGTAAATTGTCCCTAGCGTGTGTAGGGTAGTGTCAGTGTCGCTGGTCGGCACAGACTTGATGGGCCGAAGGGCCTGTTTCCTAAACTGAACTCAGCCGCTGATACAAGCAGGTTTACCAATCACTATTCAGTCAGCCTAACATTATGTGAACATTGGCAGCAATCCGTCCGTAGGGTGCCGTGACCTGTGGGGAGTCACTTTGGCAAATCTTGTTGTAGATTAATACAAGAGTTGAGGAGGATTGGTTGTTGAACACACCTGTCTTTGCCACACGCACCGTGTGAGAGAGCACAGGTCATCACAGTGCATGAGGGAGGTGAGGTAGGCAGACTTAGTCTCGATTTGACAGACACAAGTCTCTCAGAACAGTATGCCTGACCCAGCTGGTGCTGCGCTAGAGTGTACGGTGGCCCAGCGGGTAGAGCTGCTGCCTCACAGCGCCAGACACCCCGGTTCAATCCTGACCTCGGCTGATGTCTGGGTGGAGTTATAAGGTCATAGGGTTTTCAGGAATAGGAGCAGAATGAGGCCATTCGGCCCATCAACTCTACTCCGCCATTCAATCATGGCTGATCTATCTCTCCCTCCTAATCCCATTCTCCTACCTTCTCCTCATAACCTCTGACACCTGCTACTAATGAAGATTCTATCTCTCTGCCTTAAAAATATCCACTGGCTTGGCCTCCACAACCTCTGTGGCAAAGAATTCCATAGATTCACCACCCTCTGACTGAAGAAATTTCTCCACATCACCTTCCTAAAAGAACGTCCTTTAATTCTGAGTACCTGGGACATGTTGGCCGGTGTTGGCCTGTTTCCACACTGTGAGACTATGACTAGTGTAGCTGGGACATGTTGGCCGGTATGGGCAGGTTGGGCTGAAGGGCCTGTTTCCACACTGTGAGACTATGACTAGTGTAGCTGGGACATGTTGGCTGGTGTTGGCATGTTGGGCTGAAGGGCCTGTTTCCACACTGTGAGACTCTGTGACTGTGACCAAGACTACAGCACGGTTGGGTGAGGGGCCGCATTGAATGCATTTGACCCGATTGTATAAAGGCTGATGCTGGCTAGTGTGCATGGACAGAGTTCTAAAGAATAAACCGAGATGTGTAAAATACCTAACCGTACAATCAGAAGGTTATAATACCTAATAATATCTAATGTAGACAAAAATGCTGGAGGAACTTAGCGGGTGAGGCAGCACCTCTAGGAGTGAAGGAATAGGCGACGTTTTGGGTCGAAACCCTAAAGTCGAGTCTGAAGAAGGGTCTCGACCCGAAACGTCGCCTATTCCTTCACTTCATAGATGCTGCCTCATCCGCTGAGTTTCTCCAGCATTTTTGTCTACCTTCCAGCATCTGCAGTTTTTTCTTAAACATTAATAATACCTAATAATTAGTCTGAAGTAGGGTCCCGGCCCAAAACATCACCTATCCATGTTCTCCACAGATGCTGCCTGACCCTCAGAGTTACTCCAGCACTTTATGTCTTTTTTTGTATAAACCAGCACCTGCAGTTCCTTGCTGCAATCTTATAATCAACCTTTTCATGAATGTGCGTCTCTGTAATGTTTACACAAATATATTTACAAATGCTCAGATATGCACAGATTAGCAAGCCTTGACTTCTAATTGGGGCTGGAAATATATTGTAAACCCTTATTCACACCCACTCGAGGTCATCGTTATATTTGTGTTCCACACCAAGGCAAAGATAAAGCATTCATGCCAATCATGGAATCGGAATTTACGAACTAAAAGGTGACACAGTTAAAGTCCAGCTTCCAACACAGTGAACCTTCGGCAGCTAATGAGGCCAGGTGAACGCGGTTTGTTGTAATGAAGGGACAGGGTTTACTGGTGAAGACACAGGTGCCATTTATCTGTGTTAGATTACAAAATGCTGGAGTAACTCAGCTGGACAGGCAGCATCTCTGGAGAGAAGGAATGGGTGACGTTTCGGGTCGAGACCCTTCTTCAGACTGCTCTTTTACAGTATCTGTCCTATGTGACGGTGTTCTGGCCATACGTGTTCCAGCTGCCCTTCAGGGCCCAGTAATGGTGACACCAGCAGCATTCAGGCTGGGAGACCTGTTGTCACACACAGCTGTTGGGTTAAATATAAGGTATTTACAATTGTGTATTTATATATAATTGTGTATCATTTAACACAGTTTAAGAATGATCTTGTCCTGAAACGTCGCCCACTCCTTTCGCTCCATAGATGCTGCCTCACCTGCTGAGTTTCTCCAGCATTTTTGTCTATCTTTGATTTTCCCAGCATCTGCAGTTCTTTCTTAAACCTTACCATTATATACACTCCAGTCTGCCTCTGTCCTGCTCATACACTGTTGGTCAGTATTGTAACTGTGGGTATCCTTGAGCTAGTTTCTCTCACTCTGTGCTATAGGCTGCCTGTCTGTAATGTAAGATGTGTGAGAAAGAACTGTAGGTGCTGGTTTAAGTTGAAGGTAGACACAATGCTGGAGGAACTCAGCAGGACAGGCAGCATCTCTGGAGAGTAGGAATGGGTGACCCTTCTTCACACTGCTCTGTTGATGTGTGTTCAGTCCCCTGTGATGGAGACGGAGGGATTGAGGAAGGGGATAGTGGTGTCCGAGATGGTGCAGATGAATGAGAGGGCAAGGTGGGAGTTAGTGGGAAAGTTACTGGTCAGCGACTTCTGCTCGGGTCCAGTTGTCGAAGTTTAGTTTGGAGATACAGCACGGAAACGGGCTCTTTGGCCCACCGAGTCCACACCGACCAGCGATCCCTGCACACTAACATTATCCCACACACACTAGGGACAATTTGTACATTTGCATCAAGCCAATTAACTTACAAAGCTGCATGTCTTTGGAGTGTGGGAGGAGACCAAAGATCTTGGAGAAAATCCATGCAGGTCACGAGGAGAACGTACAAACTGTGCAGAGACAGCACCCGTAGTCAGGATTGAAGCTGGGTCTCTGGCGCTGTGAGGCAGCAACTCTACCGCTGCGCCTCTGTAGCGGAGCAAGCGTAGATCTTTGTGTAGGAAGCGGCTCGGGCAGCATCTCTGAGAGAAGGAATGAGTGACGTTTCGGGTTGAGACCTTTCTTCAGATAATGAAGCACACATCTTTCTTCAGTTAATTTTATCTTACTCCAGTCTGCTCAGTGAAGCTCATTAAATGTGCCCAGTTGCTTCACCATGGAGTTTTATTTCAGCTCGGTTTGTGATGTGAGCATCGTGAGTTGTTTTCTACATTGCTGGAATGGATGGCAGATTGTGTTGTGTGAATCGCTGACCTATCTATTCACTGCCATTTATCCATTCTCCACCCTCAATAGTGTTTCATCTTCCCTCCTCGGGGATTAGTTAATTTGCTTTTATGACAATTAATCGGAGATGCTTCAGTAATAACTCTGACAGAGAGTTCCACGTCCAAGATTCTTCACCTCCCTGTTTCATTCTCTCTCCGCTCGAGTTCCTTCTCCGGTGATGTGATGTCCCCAGCCCAAGGAAGCAGCCCGTCATTGCCTCGTTCCCGAGTCTCACTGACTACAGGTGCTTCCGGACAGAAGGGACAGTGTGATTCATGCATTTATCACCCTGTGAATGGAGATAAATGATCTAGGCCTAGTCTAGGGAGCAGGCCGCAGCCCTTGCTCGTCTTTGTAGGTCAAACACTCGGTAGATGAGCACTGGGATCTGGGAGTGCTAATGGGCACGTCTGTTTGGAGAATGTAAAGATGATCAATGACTTCCCTCTGTGAAGAAACAGCCAGCGAGCCTTGTGAAAGAAAGTGGCTTAAAGTGGAGTGCGCTGCTAAAAGATTCTTCATTAGAACGGGTGTCAAAGGTTATGGGGAGAAGGCAGGAGAATGGGATTGGGAGGCAGAGATCAGCCATGATTGAATGGCAGAGTAGACCCGATGGGCCAAATGGCCTAATTCTACTCCTAGAACTTGTGAACAAGACCACTGCTATTGCACAAAGCTGACACACGTCCAGCAAATGGGCCATGTGTAAATCCAGGTTCCAGAGGTAGACAAAATTGCTGGAGAAACTGTGGCAGCACCTGTGGAGGTATGGGACACGCAACGTTTCAGGTCAGGAGTCGCCTGTCTGACTAGCTGAGATCCTCCAGTGGATTGTTTTTCACTTGGGTTTCCAGCATCTGCAGTCTCTCGTGTCTCCCTGTGTAGGGAGGAACTGCAGATGCTGGTTTATGCTGAAGATGGAACCTAAAAGCTGGAGTAACTCAGCGGGTCAGGCAGCATCTCTGGAGAGAAGGAATAGGTGACATTTCGGTTTGAGCCCCTTCTTCAGACATTCCATTTCCTATTCCTTTTCTCCAGAGATGCTTCCACTAGTGGGAGAGTCTAGGATTACAGGTCATAGCCTCAGACTTAAAGGACAAAGAAAGGAGATGAGGAGAAATTTATTTAGTCAGAGGGTGGTGAACCTGTGGAATTCTTTGCCACAGAAGGCTGTGGAGGCCAAGTCAGTGGATATTTTTAAGGCAGAGATTGATATATTCTTGATTAGTGCGGATGTCAGGGATTATGGGGAGAAGGCAGGAGAATGGGGTTAGGATGGAGATTTAGATCAGCCATGATTGAATGGCAGAGTAGACTTGATGGGACTAATATTAGTCACGGTCTGAACACAACCTTCCACCATCACCCTCTGCTTCATTCCAAGAAGCTAACTCTCCCTGGATCCCATGTAGGGTAGCCAATTTTCTCACTCCCAAATAAGGTACAAAAGGTCAAAATACGGGACAAATTCCCAGCGACAATTTGTTGACCGACTGGGTGAATGAGTTGGCCTGGGTGATGGACTGCACGCAAAGCCCAGCCGGCGGGCCAGCTGAGGAGTTTTGGCACAAAGTCCAGCCAATGATCGGCCATGAGAAGGAAGGCGGTGATGTCGGCGGTAAGCGGAGGTCTGAAGGTCGCACAGTTGGCCGGGCTGCTGACTGACGGGGCCTCGCGCGAGGCACTGCTGCTGCTGCTGCACTCCATGGGCTGCACTGTCGGGATGGGTGAGGCGGGGCCGGACGCGGCACTCTGACCCGACAGTCCCCTCGATCCGAGTAGTAGCTGTCAAATTCAGGACAAGCGCAGTCCTGTATAGGACAAACCAATTTAGCTCAATATACGGGATATCCCAGCTAATACGGGACAGTTGGCAACCCTAATACCATGTGGTCCAACCTACCAGAGCAGCCTACCATGCAGAATCTTATTGAGGACTTTGCACAAGTCCATTTAGACAACATTTATAAGTGCAGGTCTGTATAGATAATGTCTACGTAAGACTTTTTGGTTAGAACTTCAAAAAACGCAACCAATTGTTGAGCCGTTCTCCCACATACACAACCATGCTGACTATTCCTAAAGATGTTCTTCGCACAGAAGCCTTCAACCGTGACCCAGAACACAACTGTATTCCCTGTCATTCACTTGAGTTTGATATTACGCAAGGTGGGAAAGTAACTCTTCGGCTGAAAAGTGGAATTAATTCACATGGTTGTGGTGTTGCATGACTGGTATTTTGTCTTCAGTTACAGTGCGTTGTGGAAATGATGCAGGTTAACAATAAAACGCAGCATCTCTGGAGAACATGGATGGGTGGGGACCCTTCTTCAGACTCCGGGGAGGACAGGTGAGTGCGGACATGTCGGTTGAAGTCGTTAAAGTGGAGTGGATTGTGGACCATTGATGCTGGGAGATGGAGGAGGGATGGAACAAGGGTCTGTTGGTGCTTGGTGGAGAGTAGAATGCAGGGCACACTGTGGGTGCTGACACACCTTGAGTCTTGGCTGCCTTTGTTAAAGTTTGATTTGCTTCAAACAGATAACACAAAAGTTAGTAATACAGTAACTTAAGGATAAGGGGGAAATCCTTTAAGACCGAGATGAGAAAGACTTTTTTCACACAGAGAGTGGTGAGTCTCTGGAACTCTCTGCCACAGAGGGTAGTTGAGGCCAGTTCATTGGCTATATTAAGAGTGAGTTGGATGTGGCCCTTGTGGCTAAGGGGATCAGAGGGTATGGAGAGAAGGCAGGTACGGGATACTGAGTTGGATGATCAGCCATGATCATATTGAATGGCGGTGCAGGCTCGAAGGGCTGAATGGCCTACTCCTGCACCTAATTTCTATGTTTCTATGTTTCTATGTTAGTAATACAGTAACATCTTTATTTCACCAGGCGGGTGTGGGAGTCAACTCTCAGTATGTAAATACAGACTACAGAGTCTCTCTTTCTCCACACAAAGAGGTAATGTTCAATCAGATATATTTATACCCTAATAGTCAGCAATTCTTTATCTTACAGAGCATTATGCAGCCTCTTGCCTTGTCCATGTATGGTTAAAATCAGAGGATTGACAGGTTCTTCCGATAGAGGAAAGGTTTGCCCATATGGTTATGCTGAAGGAGCTATTTTTTGCAGATTCAAGCACTCTTGTCTGTACATTACAAACTATATAGAGTAGAGAGTAAGAACCGAGTGGTCTAAACATCGCTCTGATTGTTTATATCATAGAGCAAAATATCTAGTGTTATTGTGCTGTAATCTCACTGGTGTTTATATTACAGGACAAGACACTAGGTGTTATTGTTCTGTAATCTCACTAGTGTAATAGAAGAAAGGGTAAGCATTCATTTTGTTACTTCTAAATCATTAAACTCATTGGCTTTGCGTTCCCAATGTGATGATAGCATGTTTTTAGTGTAAACCTTTGTGTGCCAGAATCCTTTCCCTGTGCCTCTTATCCGCCGTTTGCAATTGCTGGTCTTCCCCACAGTGCCCGCAAGCCACCAGCTGTGTGGCCCGGTGCCCCACAGCGCCAGAGACCAGGGTTCCATCCCCACTACGGGCGCTGTCTGGACGCAGTTTGTACGTTCTCCCCTTGACCTGCGTGGGTTTTCTCCAAGATCTTTGGTTTCCTCCCACATTCCAAAGACGTACATGTTAGTAGGTTAATTGGCTTGGTAAATGTAAAAATTGTCCCTAGTGTGTGTAGGATAGTGTTAGTGTGCGGGGATCGCTGGTCAGTGTGGACTCGGTGGGCCGAAGGGCCTGTTTCAGCGCTGTATCTCTAAACAAAACTTAATTGTGTGTACGAGGCTTGACATTGCATTATATTTTCAAGGTGTGTATATATGAATACAATTGAAACGCGTTGACCTGAGGTCAGATCTGCCCACACTATGTCGAAGCAACTTAATGAACAAGATTCAGGTGCAACATTACGCTAGTAAAAAATCCAGCGCTAATTACACAACTGACAGTGTTGTTGAACTTCTCAGATTTGTAGCAATACTCTTAACAAGCACACAGCGATAGAATGTAATGTTATATCATTATATCATGAGGAATTATTTGAATAGCTCTGATATATGGCCCGGCTAACTCTGGGTCTACGAAGCCCCTCCACTTCCTTCCATGGTGAAGTGATTGCAATGATCTCTCATTATCAATGTGAAACACAGAGTGCTGGAGTAACTCAGCGGGTCAGGCAGCATCTGTGGAGAACATGGATAGGTGACGTTTCAGGTCAGGACCCTTCTTCAGACTGATTGTGATGGGGGGGATAGGGGGGTCAGGACTAAGCTCTAAGCCGCTGAGTTGCTCCAGCTCTTTGTGTCCAGTAGGGGCAGGTAATGGGTGGATAGCAGGGAGGAGAGACAGGGGGTTGATAGACAGATGGCTGGACTAAGGCCAGAGATGGGACCTTGCGGGGATGTTTCAGTGGGGCAGTGCAATGTAGAGGCAAGGCACGGCAGAACATTAGCAGGTTGATGGTCATCCTAGCACAATGAGTTGCATCTTAGCACATCAAGGCATTTTAGTTTCACTTTTAATGCATTACCTCCTACATTGATATTTATTCTGGGTGCGTACTCATCTGTTCCCCAATGGCTTTAGTTTAGTTTCGTGATACAGCGCGTACACTAGCGACAATTACATTTATACCAAGCCAATTAACCTACAAACCTGCACGTCTTTGGAGTGTGGGAGGAAACCGGAGCACCCGGAGAAAACCCACGCAGGTTACGGGAGGAACATACAAACTCCGTACAGACAGCAATAGACAATAGGTGCAGGAGTCGGTCATTTGGCCCTTCAAGCCAGCACCGCCATTCAATGTGATCATGGCTGATCATCCACAATCAGTACCCCGTTCCTGCCTTCTCCCCATATCCCCTGACTCCGCTATCTTTAAGAGCCCTATCTAGCTCTCTCTTGAAAGTATCCAGAGAACCGGCCTCCACCGCCCTCTGCGGCAGAGAATTCCACAGACTCACAACTCTGTGTAAAAAAAGTGTTTCCGCATCTCCGTTCTAAATGGCTTGCCCCTTATTCTTAAACTGTGGCCCCTGGTTCTGGACTCCCCCAACATTGGGAATGTGTTTCCTGCCTCTACCGTATCCAAACCCTAATAATCTTAGATGTTTCAATAAGATTCCCTCTCCTCTTTCTAAATTTGAGAGTGTATAAGCCCAGCCACAAGAATGTCCTTCCTCAAAATTGGAGACCAAAACTGCACACAATACTCCATGTGTGGTCTCACTAGGGCCCTGTACAACTGCAGAAGGACCTCTTTGCTTCTGTACTCAACTCCTCTTGTTATGAAGGCCAACATGCACCCGTGGTCGGGATTGAACCCGGGTCTCTGGCGCTGCGAGGCAGCAACTCTACCGCTGCGCCACCGTGTTGCCCTATGGCGACGGAGGAAGAGTTTAAAATATTCCAGACTGCAACCAAAGGAAATGAGATGCAAAACATGCCGTGCAACTCCAATCTTGTGCTCTCTCACACGGAAAAAAGCCAGAATATAAATTAATACCGCACTAAACATCGAGGCAACGCGCATAAATATCTTTCATATCTTCAGAATATGAGAAGAAATACTGCCGCAAGAAATGCAGATCAACAAATATTTACAACAAATCAGTCATTGTGGAAATACTGACAATAAAGCCATTGCAGTCAAAATAGTTCAGATCAATCAAACAGCCAATGACAAGCACCATGCGTCAAGGGACAAGGTGGCATTGTGGCTCATACATCAACAGGGTGGGTCACAGCTCATCAACAATGCAATGAGACAGTCGTGACACCAGTCCAGTGTGTCTGCCTTGTGTGTGCTTTACACCGAAGACAGACACAAAATGCTGGAGTAAGATAAGATAAGATGCATTTATTTGTCACGTGCCAATTGGCCCAGCGAAATTAAATCCCCATACAGCCATACAGTAAAAATAAAGAACACAACATGGAGTAGATAGAATTCAACATAAACCATCCCCCCACAGCAGGATCAAAGTTTCCCACTGTGAGGGAAGGCACCAAAGTCAGTCTCTTCCCCTGATGTTCCCCACTGTTCACTTGTGGTTGGGGCCTCCCCGAGCCCCCTGCAGTCGCCGCTACGGGCGGCCCGATGTTCAGGCCCGCTCCCCGGGGTGATGTAAGTCCGACGTCGGGGCTGGGGGACGTCCTCAGCGGCCTGGACCTCAAGTCGGCCCCCTCCTACCGGAGTCCACGGCTCCCAAAGTCCACTGGCCGCGCCGGGTGGAGATGCAACGCTGGAGGCCCTCGGCAAAGGGCCGCAGGACTCCACGATGACGGTCAGCGCCGCCCGCGCTGGGAGCTCTCTAGACCAGAGCTCCACGATGTTGGAGCAGCGGCCCAACGCTCCGGAGCTCCAACGGCGACCCAGGTAGGCATCGCCCGCTCCGTGGTGACTCCAGCGCCGCCGCTGTTGCAGCTCTGGTCCGGTTCCCGGTCCCCGGCAGGAAAGGCCGCTCCGATCCAGGAGGTCGGCCGCGAGGTGGGAGGCGAGGACGCGACTCGGAGAAATAGTCCCGTCCCCGCCAGGAAGCGACTGGGAGTTAGTTTCCCCCTTACCCTGCCCCCCTCCCCCACATAGAAAAGTTAAAGTTTCCCCCAAAAACAAACTTTAAACTGACTAAAAATTTTAAAAAAAGATGGAAAACAAACGGGCTGCTGGCAGTCCAGCGCCCCTAGTGGATGAGTAACTCAGCGGGACAGTTACTCCAGCATTTTGTGTCTGTCTGTAGTGTTGGAGTTGCTGGTTTAGTGTGGAGAAGCACAAAAGCAGTCTGAGTTCATCATCACAGCAGGAATTTCTGTGAAGGTGAATGTGTGGAATTCATTGCCACCGGCGCTGTTGGTGACCAAGTCATTGGGCATTTCTATGGTGAAGATTGCTGGGTTCTTGATTAGGAAGGGTGTCAAAGGTTAATGCAAGAAGGCAGGAGAATGGGGTTGAGAGGGGAATTAGATCAGCCATGATTGTTGTAGACTCGCTGGACAGAATGGCCTCATTCTGCTGCCCCGCCTTATGGTCGATCCCAAGGTCCGTGTCCACGTGCATGCTTCTGACATCTGGACAATCTACAGCAGGTCCCTCGAGAACATCATGGTCGAGCTGTTTCTAGTAACTCCTTCTAGTTCCCTGAGGGGTGAGAGACCCCTCTGAGTTACTCCAGCACTCTGTGAAACGTCACCTATCCATGTTCTCCACAGATGCTGCCTGACCCGCTGAGTTACTCCAGCACTGTGTGTCTATCCTCTTTGTGAGGTTCTGAGTGTGGATGTGGGAGCCAATGGCAGTCAGAGGGCAGGGAGATTGGGTCAAGGTCAGAGGGCAGGGTGATTGGTCAAGGTCAGAGGGCAGGGAGATTGGTCAAGGTCAGAGGGCAGGGAGATTGGGTCAAGGTCAGAGGGCAGGGTGATTGGTCAAGGTCAGAGGGCAGGGTGATTGGTCAAGGTCAGAGGGCAGGGTGATTGGTCAAGGTCAGAGGGCAGGGTGATTGGGTCGGGGAGGGACACTAGTTTCAGGTCACACACATTGTTAAGAGTGGAAGAAGAATATTCAGCGACCAATAAGATGAACAATTCAGCGGTAATGGTGGCACGGTGGCGCAGCGGTAGAGTTGCTGCCTCACAGCGCCAGAGACCTTGGTTCGATCCCGAATACGGGTGCAGTCTGTGTGGAGTTTACGTTCTCCCTGTGACATGCGTGGGGTTTTCTCCAAGATCTTTGGTTTCCTTCCACACTCCAAAGATGTACAGGTTTATAGATTAATTGTCTTGGTATAAATGTAAGTTGTCTAGTGTGTGAAGGATAAGGTTAATATGCGGGTCAGAGCGGACTCAGTGGGCCGAAGGGCCTGTTTCCACGCTGTATCTCTAAACTAAACTGAACTAAAGGGTGTTGGCAGTGGTGGATGGCGTGTACAAGCGGGAGGAGTTGGTACACGTGAAGGTGGATAGTCATCTCATGGATTGGCTGGGAGTTGATTGATTTAAGGACAAAGGACATTTATTGTCACACACACCAGTTGGTGTAGTGAAATTTGACTTGCCATGCAGCACACAGATAAAGATAAGACACGACATTAAAGAATTTAACAATAAACATAAAAACATCCCCCCACAATGGTTCCGACTGTGGAGGAAGGCACAAAGTCCAGTCCCATCCCCAGTTCACCCATAGTCGGGCCTATTGAGGCCTCCGCAGTCGCCGCTACGGGGCCCGATGTTCCAGGCCGTTCTCGCCGGGTGATGGTGCTCCGGCGTCGGGACAGCCCTCGCAGTGGCTCGGGACACGTGAAACGGCCGCTTCCTCACTGGAGTCGGTGGCTTCGGAAGCTGACAGGCCACGCCGGATGGAGCTCCACCCCTGGGATGGAGGCTCCCGAGTAAAGCTCAGTGCCGTCGCCTGCAGCTGGCCACTCGGCAGGCCCGCCGCTCCGTGAAGCTAAAGGACAGACGGCTGCAGGCTGGGCAGACTGGACACGCCCCCTAGTTAAAGATTGACTTGGGACAATTTACAGAAGCCAATTAGTTTAGTTTATTGTCACGTGTACCGAGGTACGGTGAAAAGCTTATGTTGCGTGCTAACCAGTCAGTGGAAAGACAATACATGATTACAATCGAGCCGTCCACAGTGTACACAGGATGAAGGGAATAACGATTAGTGCAAGGTAAAGTCTCGTGGAGTCCAGTTAATGAAGAACGGACGTCACAGTTTAAATCTGTGTTGATTGGAGGCACATCATGGAGCTGGCACAGATAAAACACAACATGGGTTTCAGGTGACGGGGGAAAGATTTCATAGGAAGCTGAGGGGCAACTTTTTCACACGGGGGGTGGGCGTGTGGAACGAGCTGCCAGAGGCAGTAGTTGAGACGGGGATTATAACATTTAAAAGCCACTTGGACAGGAACATGGAATGGACAGGTTTAGATACGGGCCAGGTGGGACTAGTGTAGGTGGGGCATCTTGGACGGCATGGATGAGTTGGGCCGAAGGGCCACTTTCCGTGCTGTGTGACAACATGAAACGTGAAAAAAGGAGTTCTTTATCTGCTGTAGACAAAAATGCTGGAGAAACTCAACAGGTGAGGCAGCATCTATGGAGCGAAGGAAATGGGCAACGTTTCGGGTCGAAATCTGCTCATGACTTTGAAATAGTCTGAGAAGCAAGGAGAAAGCTGTGGTCATCAAATACCAGACCTCCAGGTAGATTGTGTGCTTTCTCTGCCCATATCTGAGGCGTGTTGGCAAAGTGTCATTTAATATTTAATGATGAGAGCACCACTTCATTAGTTTTATACATGGGTTTGCTAGCGTCGAACATGGTGAGAGGAAGTCGTGCATTAAATGAGTAACATTCCACAGATGTGTTATCATCGCAACTAAAAGATTACATTTATAATTCACCTTCCGCACGGAACCATCCAATCCACCAGTTTTATTGCATTTTTAGTCTGGAAAATGATGTTTTTGCTAACCATAAATATTTGCAAAATTCAGATTTTTATAATTAAATTGTTCATGTTTGTTGAGTACACTGAGGTATATAATTTATAGCATGGAACAGAGATGTGTGGAGCAGCGCCCGTGGGCGGGATGGAACCCGGGAGTCTGGTGCTGTGAGGCGGAAGCTCTGCCCTGCGCCACTGCCTCCCGTCCTGTGCTTTGTACAAGAAGATGAGATGGATTTTGTTTTGAAAATGCACAAAATGCTGCAGTGCTGGAGTAACTCAGCGGGTCAGGCAGCATCTGTGGAGAACATGGGTAGGTGACGTTTCATGTCACCACTCTGATAGCATGTCGCTTGGCTTCATCTCCACAGATTCTCCACCTTGTCTCTGCGCATTATTTCCCTTTCCCTGAGCTCTGCATTGTCTCGTCTTGTTGTCCAGCCATCTGCTCCATTGTTTATCATTACTTGCCCTAATCGCCCCCATCTCCCATCGCCACATGTCCACATCCCATTGTTCTACCCCAAATCCCCCGAGCAATGCCCGCCGTTCCATTGGCCTTGCCTTCTGTCCATGATATTGGCAGCTCTTGCAGCCAAGAATGCAGGAGGACATCTGGTGATGGCCACCTCCCAATCTAACCTGCCCCCCACCCACTGGAGTGAGAGCCATTGGTCAGTGTAAACCAAGCTGTGATGTCCTGGGGATCTGCTCCTCGAGACACAAGGGGCGGCACGAGCGGGTAGAGCTGCTGCCTCACAGCGCCAGAGACCCGGGTTCAATCCCGACTACGGGTGCTGTCTGTACGGAGTTCGTACCTTCTCCCCGTGACCGCGTGGGTTTTCTCCGAGCTCTTCAATTTCCTCCCACATTCCAAAGACGTACAGGTTTGTAGGTTACTTGGCTTGGTGTAAATGTAAACTGTCCCTAGTGTGCAAGACTTGTTTTAGTGTGCGGGGATCGCTGGTTGGTGCGGACTAGATGGGCCGAAGGGCCTGTTTCTGCGATGTATCTAAAAATAAAAGACACTAATGGCCGGGAAGGACACGTGTTGCCATCGTGTACACGGACACGCCATCATGTACACGGACGCGCCATCATGTACACGGGCACGCCATCGTGTGCACGCACACGCCACCGAGTGCACGGGCACGAACACGCCACCGAGTACACGGGCACGCACACGCCACCGAGTACACGGGCACGCACACGCCACAGTACACGGGCACGCACACGCCACAGTACACGGGCACGCACACGCCACAGTACACGGGCACGCACACGCCACAGAGTACACGGGCATGCACACACACCACGGTACACGGGCACGCACATGCCACAGTACACGGGCACGCACACGCCACAGTACACGGGCACGCACACGCCACAGTACACGGGCACGCACACGCCACAGTACACGGGCACGCACACGCCACTGTACACGGGCACGCACACGCCACAGTACACGGGCACGCACACGCCACAGTACACGGGCACGCACACGCCACAGTACACGGGCACGCACACGCCACAGTACACGGGCACGCACACGCCACAGAGTACACGGGCACGCACACGCCACAGAGTACACGGGCACGCACACGCCACAGTACACGGGCACGCACACGCCACAGAGTACACGGGCACACACGCCACAGAGTACACGGGCACGAACACGCCACAGTACACGGGCACGCACACGCCACAGAGTACACGGGCACGCACGCCACAGAGTACACGGGCACGCACACGCCACAGAGTACACGGGCACGCACGCGCCACAGTGTGCCAGTAACAAGGCTGAGTATACTCCGGCCCCAAACACACAGAATCCAGCACGACCCCAAGTGTATGGGTCGGACCCTTTAGGATATATTTGTTCTGTGAAGTAATTCTGTTCTGTGAACAAAAAAACAGAGATGATCCACATACATTTTCCACTAAATACCGATATTTGAGGTTGAGAAGTGCTTCATAAATGTGACGAAGATTGCTGATGCTAGCGCTCAGTATCCCCACACACCCCCCTCATGGAACCAGTCCCATCTTTCATATCAATCACCTTCACACTGGGTTTTAATTGGGTTGTAACTGAGAGCAATAGTAGACAATAAACAACTGGAGCTGGTGAAGGTTTATTCTGGGGGTTACACAAAAAGCTGGAGAAAACTCAGCGGGTGCAGCAGCATCTAAGGAGCGAAGGAGATAGGCGACGTTTCGGGTCGAGACCCTTCTTCAGACTGGTCAGGGATCAGGGAAACGAGAGATATAGACGGTGATGTGGAGAGATAAGGAACAATGAGTGAAAGATATGCAAAAAAGTATCGATGATTAAAGGGAACAAGCCATTGTAAGCTGTTTGTGGTGTGAAAATGAGAAGCTAGTGCGACTAGGGTGGGGGGAGGGAGATAGAGAGAGAGGGATTTGCCAGGGCCCGAGGGCTGAGGGAGAGGTGGGAAGGGGAGGAGACAGCAAGGGTTAACAGAATTGAGAAAATTCAATGTTCAAGCCCAAAGGATGCAGACTCCCCAAGTGGAATATGAGGTGCTGTTCCTCCAACTTGCGGTGTTGCTCACTCTGGCCGTGGAGGAGGCCCAGGACCGAGAGGTCGGATGCGGAATGGGAGGGGGAGTTGAAGTGCTGAGCGACCGGGAGGTCGGGTTGATTAATGCGGACCGAGCGGAGGTGTTCGGCGAAACGATCGCCAAGCCTCCGCTTGGTCTCACCGATATAGATCATCTGGCATCTGGAGCAGCGGATGCAGTAGATGAGGTTGGAGGAGGTGCAGGTAAACAACTGGAGCTGGTGAAGGTTTATTCAGGACTTGATAACCCAGGAGGGATGAAGGATTTGCATCGGCCATCTGGCCGGCACTGGGCCCACAGACAAACTGACCAGCCAGCCAGTGACCAGACCCAGCGCTTCCCTTCTCCACTACTCCACGTGACATGCTGTTCCCACAAAGCTTGTTGTTTAGATCAATGAAGGACCTTAGTTTACCAAGGACAATGACTAAGGGCGCTGGCTTTGTCTTTATTCATTATTATTGTTTGTTTGTGTCTGTACGATACGCTAGAACTTTATTGATCCCAGGAGGGAAATTGATCTGCTAACAGTCATGAAACACAACAAGATATGTGAAACGTGAAATTAAAGTGATGCGTGGAAAGTCGTTGGGTTTAGGAGCAGAGAGGTCCTTCTGTAGTTGTACGGAGCCCTAGTGAGACCACACCTGGAGTATTGTGTGCAGTTTTGGTCTCCTAATTTGGGGAAAGACATTCTTGCTATTGAGGGAGTGCAGCGTAGGTTCACCAGGTTAATCCCCAGGATGGCAGGACTGACATATGATGATAGAATGGAGTGGCTGGGCTTGAATTCACTGGAATTTACAAAGATGAGAGAGGATCTTATGGAAACATATAACATTTTTAAAGGATTAGACAGGCTAGATTCAGGGAAAAATTTCCCGATGTTGAGGGAGTCCAGAACCAGCGGTCATAGTTTAAGAATAAGGGGTAGGCCATTTAGGACTGAGATGAGGAAAAACCTTTTTGTCCAGAGAGTTGTGAATCTGTGGAATTCTCTGCCACAGAAGGCAGTGGAGGCTGATTCACTGGATGTATTCAAGATTTAGCTCTTAGGGCTAAGGGAATCCAGGGATATGGGGGAAAAGCAGGTACAGGGTACTGATTTTGGATGATCAGCCATAATATTGAATGGCGGTGCTGGCTCGAAGGGCCGAATGGCCTACTCCTGCACCTATTGTCTATGTTTCTACAGATAGGGTAGACATTCAGGATCTTTTTTCAAGAGTGGGAATGTCAAAGATTAGAGGGCACAGCTTTAATATGAGAGGAGTAATGTATAAAGGAGATGTGTGGGGCAAGTCACTGCATCATTGAGTCAACAGGCCCTTCGGCCCGACTTGCCCACACTGACCAACATGCCCCATCTATACTTGTCCCACCTGCCTGCATTTGGCCTATATCCCTCCAAACATATCCTATCCATGTACCTGCCTCAACTACCTCCTCCGGCAGCTTGTTCCATACACCCACCACTGTGTGAAAAAGTTACCTACCCCTCAGGTCTGATAATTAAATCTTCCCCCCTCATCTTAAACTTCTGTCCTCTGGGCAAGAGACTCTGTGCATCTGTCTGATCTATTCCTCTCATGATTTTGTACGCTACAGCGTAATTATGCGATTACATTTACAACCCACATGCATCCCATTAATGCAGTTCCTGTTCATACCAATAAAGGTCTCCCTGAGCCCTTGGTCATTTCTCTGGTAATGATCAGTTTAATTAGCGATAATGCTGGCGGAATGTCCAAACAAACGCTTCACATTGTGTATAAATGTCGTGTACAATTGTTCTGCTTCTTACTTTGGGGCTTTACGATCAACAGGATCACTGTGGAACCTGGGAAAGACTTTCAGCACAAACCAGTCCACGTTGTTTGCAATTTACACCCAAGTTACAATTTTAACCAGTTCTGTTCAGTAGCAAACATATAATATTATTAAGGGTTTGGACGCGCTAGAGGCAGGAAACATGTTCCGATGTTGCGGGCGTCCAGAACCAGGGGCCACAGTTTAAGAATAAGGGGTAAGCCTTTTAGAGCGGAGATGAGGAAACACTTTTTCTCACTGAGTTGTGAGTCTGTGGAATTCTCTGCCACGGAGGGCAGTGGAGGCTGGTTCTCTGGATGCTTTCAAGAGAGAGTTAGATAGAACTCTTAAAGATAGCGTAGTCAGGGGATATGGGGAGAAGGCAGGAACGGGATACTGATTGGGGATGATCAGCCATGATCACAGTGAATTGGCGGTGCTGGCTCAAGGGGCCGAATGGCCTACTCCTGCACCTATTGTGTATTGTCTGCTCCGGTTCCTGCCCACATTCCTAAGACATGCGAGCTTGTGGGTTATTTGGCCCTCTGTAAATGGTCCCTAGTGTGTAAGATGGGTCTAGTGTATGGGTGAGTGCTGGTTGGCATGGACCCGCTGGGCTGAAGGGCCTGTTTCCACGCTGTATCACTAAAGTCAAGCCTCTGTAGGAGGCAGGGTGTGTTTGGAAGAGGCCACGTCATTGGGTATTTTTAAAGCGGAGATTGACAGGTTGCTGATGAGTACGGGTGTCAGAGGTTAGATCAGCCGTGATTGAATGGCAGAGTAGACATGATGGGCCGAATGGCCTAATTCTGCTCCTATAACTTATGGATGTGAGTTTGCATCTGGGGATATGTAATCTGTCTTCACATGCAAGCAAGGCCCACAGTTTTAAACGCACCTGAATGTCACCTCAGATGGGCAGAGTTGAATCAACTCGAGCAGCGGAAGAGTTAATTTTTACCCTTCAAAGGTAGCACAAAGAAAGACAAAGATGCTCTGATCATTAAAGTGGAACTGTGTACAAACGTGATGTTATGAACGGAATAAGAACGTTCTTTCCCACGAACCATACGTGCCACAACGGCAGTGTGTACCTGTGGTGGAGGGGATATCAGCCGGCAACGTTGTACATGCACTCACCCCAGCGTGAACATGCACTCACCCCAGCGTGAACATGCGGCTGCATTTACTTACCCTCTCTTATATATCAATCACGTGATGAAGATGATGACAATAACTAACTTGATACCTTGCAAACAGCACCCCGTATTTCGCTTGGGCAGCTTACACCCCAGCTGTATGAATATTGATTTCTCTAACTTCAAGTAACCCTGGCTTTCCCTCTCTCTCCATCCCTCCCCCAACCTGGTCTTGTAGTAGTGTGAAAGTCGTCCTGGTGAGTCTCATTGTCTGTAACTTATTTTCACTGAGCCTGCAGTGAACAATGGCCTGTCTCCTTTATCATCGTTACTTTTTAGCATCTTTCATTCATTTGTTCTATATCTCTCCACATCACCGTCTGTATCTCTCGTTTCCCTTTCCCTGACTCAGTCTAAAGAAGGGTCTTGAACAGAAACGTCACCTATCCATGTTTTCCACAGATGCTGCCTGACCCGCTGAGTTACTCCAGCACTCTGTGAAACGTCACCTATCCATGTTCTCCACAGATGCTGCCTGACCCGCTGAGGTACTCCAGCACTCTGTGAAACGTCACCTATCCATGTTCTCCACAGATGCTGCCTGACCCGCTGAGTTACTCCAGCACTCTGTGAAACGTCACCTATCCATGTTCTCCACAGATGCTGCCTGACCCGCTGAGGTACTCCAGCACTCCGTGTCAATTATTAGTTTGAAGCACTAGTTCTTGTACCTGGAGGTCACGGTTCTCAGGCACTTTGTCATTGGTCATATTTGTGTGGAACTTTAATAGTACAATACTTTGTTGATTTTGATGAAATAAATGTATTTTACGATGCTTTCTCTGGAGAGAGTAACGTGTTCCATAGATGAAACTTGGCTCAGAAAGACACGATTGTTTCTGGACCTGCTGTAATAAAATAGCGACACGATCAAGCTATAGAAGGGTTCTGATGGTCACACATTGAGATGATCCATGTGTCAGTGAATATTGCATCCTGCATGTGTTGGAATAAATATTGCCAGACATTTATTGGTGGACACTCAGCTCAGGCACTGGTTTGATCGGGGCAGTCCGTCTGCTGGCATTAGTGACAGATAGCGATGGAGATTCCACATCACTTCATCAATCATTTGAAGAACGTAAGCACACATTTGCTTTTAGATGTGGCAACTAGAGCCAGGATAATTGTTCAACAACTCCACCTGATTCCACCCCAGTGTATCCCAAAGGGCTAAGCTGCCAGACTGACTGACTGCTGGAATAACACAAACTCATTACATACAAGTCATGCTCAAACACCAGAATACAGGAAGGAACTGCAGGTGAAGCTTTGCACTGAAGACAGACACATGCCCCGGACATGTAGAGATTCCCATCTCACACCAGCACTCTTTCACTTCAGTCTAGTTTATTGTCACGTGTACTGAGGTACAGTGAAAAGCTTTAGTTGCGTGCTATCCAGTCGGCAGCAAGACAATACATGATTACAATCGATCCATTCACAGTGTACAGATACATGATAGGGGAATAACGTTTAGTGCAAGGTAAAGCCAGCAAAGTCCGATCAAAGATTGTCCGAGGGTCACCAACGAGGTAGATAGTAGTTCAGCACTGCTCTCTGGTTGTGGTGGGATGGCTCAGTTGCCCATAACAGCTGGGAAGAAACTGTCCGTGAATCTGAACTTTGTGTGGAATGAGAGACCACAGTTCTTCACTGATTGTCCACATTTGCAGAATAGCCGACATCAGAAGCATTGGCCCTGGAGGGAGATTTTAGTCTTTAGTTTAAAGATACAGCAGGGAATCAGGCCCTTCGGCCCACCGAGTCCGTGCTGACCAGCGATCCCCGCACACTAACACTATCTTCAACACTAAGGACAATTTACAATTTTACCGAAGCCAATTGACCTACAAACCTGCACGTCTTTGGAGTGTGGGAGGAAACCGGAGCACCCGGAGAAAACCCACACGGGTCACGGGGAGAGCGTTCAAACTCTGTACAGACAGCACCCGTATTCAGGATGGAACCCGGGTCTCTGGCGCTGTGAGGCAGCAGCTCTACCCGCTGCGCCACCGTGCTGCCCATCCTATGGGGAAATAATAGCGAGCGACTGAAGGAAACGCAATCACTTTGAATAAACTATTTAATTGTGTTTTCCATAATGTCACTGAACTTTTGTAATTAGATTTCAATGTCGCTTGTGTTATCCGCAGGTCAGAATCCAGCGGGATAGTGGCTGGAGTTTACTAGAGTGTCCACAATGTGGCTGCAGGCCGAGGTCCACACGCTGGGCTCAATGTGGCTGCAGGCCGAGGTCCACGTGCTGGGCTCAATGTGGCTGCAGGCCGAGGTCCACACGCTGGGCTCAATGTGGCTGCAGGCCGAGGTCCACGTGCTGGGCTCAATGTGGCTGCAGGCCGAGGTCCACACGCGGGGCTCCTTGTGGCGCTGGGTCCACGTGCTTGGGCTCAATGTGGCTGCAGGCCGAGGTCCACGTGCTGGGCTCAATGTGGCTGCAGGCCGAGGTCCACGTGCTGGGCTCAATGTGGCTGCAGGCCGAGGTCCACACGCTGGGTTTAATGTGGCTGCAGGCCGAGGTCCACACGCTGGGCTCAATGTGGCTGCAGGCCGAGGTCCACACGGCTCCGCCATCCTCGCTGCATTGCATCGTGCCTTCACCTTTTCCCAATGACTGAATCATATGTGGACATATCTCAAGCATATCTGTCACTACATTTACATACACCTGGCCAGGGTAGAGAAGATCTACCAGGATGTTGCTCGGACTAGAAGGTCTGAGCTACAGGGAGATGGTGAATAGGCTGGGACTCTATTCCTTGGACTATCCCAACGTTTAAGAAACATTTAGACAGGTACATGGATAGGACAGGTTTGGAGGGATATGGGACAAACGTTGGCAGGTAGGACTAGTGTAGCTGGGACATGTTGGCCGGTGTGGGCAAGTTGGGCTGAAGGGCCTGTTTCCACACTGTATCACTCTGTGACCCTATGCCTCACCTCTACCCCATTGCGAACATTGGACTTTGTCTGTGGAACTGATGCGCTACAATGCTGAGAACTATATTCTACACTCTGTATCTTCCCCTTTGCTCTACCTATTGTACTGGAGTTTGGCTCGATTGTATTTATGTATTGTAATCTGATCTGTTTAGATAGCGTGCGGAACAAAGCATTTCACTGTAACTCGTGACAATAATCAACCTAAACCTAAAACACAGTGGATGACACACAGTGCTGGAGTAACTCAGCGGGTCAGGCAGCATCTGTGGAGAACATGGATAGGTGACGTTTCAGGTCAGTTTGAAGAAGGATCCTGACCTGACACATCACCTATCCATGTTCTCCACAGATGCTGCCTGACCCGTTGAGTTACTCCAGCACTTGGTGTCTTTTTTCTAAACCAGCACTTGCAGTTACTGGTGTCTAAGTCACAGTGCGTTTCATTCCCTGACCTTCTCCGTGGATTGAAAATGAAATGTTGAGCGTTGAACAAGCTGGTGTAAGACGGCAGGAAGCAATGTCTATGTTGGCGATGACTGACAGCGTTATTAATGCCAGCACGACTGGTGGATGATGGATTATCTTCAAGGAGATGTGAGGCAAGCCAGCGTTTTAATTAACAGATAAAGCCAGCAAGATCAAACTGCTGGCAGTCATGTACTCTTGGAAACTCCTGTCATTTATCTACATAAATGGGGAAGTTTGCTCAATCTACCACCATTTAAATATTTCATTTTTATCTTGGGATTCCTTGGGTAAACTTTGCAAAAAAAGGAATTCAGTGTTAAAAATAACAGACTGGAGAGTGAATACGGTCTTCAGCTGCTACTGTTTAAGTGAGATGAATGCAAGAATTAAGCAGCTCGCAAACTTGAATGAGAAATCCAGAGTTTTTATATTTGGATTTATAAAACCGATGTTGGGAAAGGTATTGTCTGAGCAGGAGATGGAGAGTTAAGAGTATTTAATTGTCATATTTACTGTCAAAGCAACAATTACATTCTTACTGCATGGGACAGAGAGAGGGGAAAGCAAGGGTTACTTTTGAGTTATTCTTAAACTGTGCCCCTGGTTCTGGACTCCCCCAACATCGGGAACATCTTTACTGCCTCTAGCGTGTCCAAACCTTTAGCAATCTTATATGTTTCAATAAGCTCCCCTCTCATCCTCCTAAACTCCCGAGTATACAAGCCCAGCCGCTCCATTCTATCAACATATGATAGTCCCGCCATCCCGGGAATTAACCTTGTAAACCTACGCTACATTCCCTCAATAGCAAGAATGGCCTTCCTCAAGTTTGGAGACCAAAATTGCACACGATACTCCAGGTGTGGTCTCACAAGGGCCCTGTACAACTGCAGAAGGATCTCTTTGCTCCTATACTCAACTCCTCATTATGAATTTATAGCACTGATGTTGGGAGGTATTGTCTGAGCAGGAGATGGAGAGTCAAGAGGGTTTAATTGTCAGATGTACTGTCAAAGGAACCATTACATTCTTGCTAACATGGGACAGAGAGAGAGAGAGAGAGAGAGAGAGAGAGAGAGAGAGAGAGAGAGAGGGAAAGGGTTACTTGAAGTTGGAGAAGTCAATCTTCATACCACTGGGTCTGTGAGCTGCCCAAGCAAAATACAGCTGGTAAATTAGGTTTTGGTATTAATTAGGCAAGCAGATTATTTCAAAAACATGTAAATCAAACAGGTGAAAGGCGAGGTGCTGCATTTGATGGGTTCGCCAGCACGCATGCATCAGGCAGCAGTGAGCATTAGAATCACTGGTGAAATACAACAAAGGACAAAAGCCCGGGTGTGATTGACTTTAATTCAGTCCGCTCATAATGTTGGATGTTTCCCTGGTATAAAACAGTAAGTGTTCTCTCTGTAGACAAAAATGCTGGAGAAACTCAGAGGGTGAAGCAGCATCTATCAAGCGAAGGAAATAGGTGACGTTTTGGGTCGAGACCCTTCTTCAGACTGATGGTGGTGGGGGGGGGGGGGGGGGGGCGGGAAGAAGAAAGGAAGAGACGGAGACAGTGGGCTGAGGGAGAGCTGGGGAGGGGAAGGAGGGAGAAAGCAAGGACCTATAGCGAGCAAGATGGTCCACTCGATGAAAAAGACGTAGTAGGGTCATGGGCAGATTAATGGGTAATCCTCGGCCGCATTTCCGTAACCGGCTTCCGTCTCTGCCATCTTTGTCCGCCATAGCGGAGCAAAGATACTAGTGCGGAGACAGAAGCCGGTTACGTAAACATCCTCGTAAAAATCAAACATCTTTGGTAAAAATCTTCTCCTCATTTTCTTTCTGCTTCTCTGCCTCACAATAAAAAGCAAAAAGATGCATATGTTCCTTCCACAGTGTGTGGGGAGTCTGGCTCGGATCAGCACGGCTGGGACGCCAGGGTAAAGTTGCGGGGAGGTTTGAAATGTATTTTTATGTAATGTTGTCCCTTGTCTGGGCCTTGGGTCCGAAATAACGTTTATCATTATATAGACAAATCTGGAGAAATATATATGTGTGTGTTTATGATTTATATTATATTATATATATATATATATATACACACATATATACATATATTGTATCATATATATATGTGTGTATATATATATATATATATGTATATATATATATATGTATATATATATATATATATATGTGTATATATATATATGTGTGTATATATGTGTATATATATTTATATATATATGTGTGTGTGTGGTATATATATGTATATATATATATATATATATATCATGTTTTATACTGTGTGTGTATATATATTATATATGTGTGTGTATATATATATGTGTGTATTAATATATTATATATATATATATGTAATGTATATGTATGTTATATATATGTATATATTGTATATATATGTATATAATATGTATATATATATGTGTATATATATATATATATATTGTGTGTGTGGGATGTGTGTGTGTTTGTTGTGTGTGTGTGTGTGTGTGTGTGTCTGTGTGTGTGGGTGTGTTCTTATACACAATCTAATAAAATTTGTATGGTGCAGAATTAAAACCATCCTTAAGTGTATACTATGTTTTTTAATTGCGCTCAAAACAAATGTTATTAGATTGTGAAATACTTTATTTAGATAACGCACCACATTACAGACAGATCTCAGTCCACTCTCTGGCTGTTGGGAAGACAGAAGGGACCCATTTTATTGTTCAAAAACAATTCCATAGACACAAACTCATTAAGGAACATTCCAAGATTCCAAGAGTAGAGGAATAACTGGAATCTTCATATTGCTGTTATTTTTCCAAATACCACAGTTGTGAACAATGTGATTAGATGAATTACAGAGTGCAAGTGTAATACAAAAATCAACTCAAACACAGCACAGTCTCAGTCACAGAGGCCGACGTCAGGAAATCCTTCAGAGGGGTGAACCCTCGAAAAGCGTCTGGACCTGATGGTATACCTGGTCGTGTTCTAAAAACCTGTGCGGACCAACTGGCTGGAGTTTTTACGGACACTCTCAACCTGTCACTTCTGAGGTCTGAGGTTCCCGCCTGCTTTAAAAGGGCATGAATAATACCGGTGCCCAAGAAGAGCAAGGTGTCGTGCCTCAATGATTATCGACCTGTGGCACTAACGCCTGTGGTGATGAAGTGCTTTGAGAGGTTAATCATGGCGCAAATCAATCTTCCTACCTCGACAGAAACCTGGACCCACTGCAGTTCGCTTACCGCACAACAGATCAACGGTGGACGCGATCTCGCTGGCCCTCCACTCCGCTCTGGACCACTTGGACAACCAAAAACTCTTATGTCAGGGTGTTATTCATCGATTACAGCTCGGCATTTAACACAATCATCCCTCCAAGCTGTGTTACCAAACTCACAGAACTGGGTCTCTCTACGCATCCCCTCTGCAATTGGATCCTCAACTTCCTCATTCACAGACCACAGTCTGTTCGTATTGGTGGAAATGTGTCAGACTCGATAACAATCAGCGCGGGGGAGCACCTCAAGGCTGCGTGCTCAGCCCCCTGCTGTACTCACTCTATACTCATGACTGCGTAGCCGGTCACAGTGCGAACTCCATCATCAAGTTCGCTGACAACACCACTGTAGTGGGACGTATCAACTGATGAGGATGAGTCGGAGTACAGAAGAGAGATCGAGCGACTGTCCATATGGTGCCAGCACAATAACCTGGCCCTCAACACCAGCAAAACCAAGGAACTGATTGTGGACTTTGGAAGGAGTAGGATGGGGACCCACAGTCCTGTTTATATCAACGGGTCGATGGTTGAAAGGGTCAAAAGCTTTAAATTCCTGGGTGTGCACATCTGTGAAGATCTTTCCTGGTCCGAGAACACAGATGCAATTATCAAGAAAGCACATCAGTGCCTCTACTTCCTGAGAAGATTACGGAGAGTCGGTCTGTCAAGGAGGACTCTCTCTAACCTCTACAGGTGCACAGTAGAGGGCTTTGCTGACCGGTTGCATCGTGGCTTGGTTCGCCAACAATCCCAGTCTGTCCAAGCTCTCCCGGTAGCTGCAACCCCCTAATCCCGGCATCGTTCTGGTAAACCTCCATGGACTAGAGACCCAGCCTACTCAACCACTCCCTATAGCTCACACCCTCTAGTCCTGGCAACATCCTCGTAAATCTTTTCTGAACCCTTTCAAGCTTGATAATATCTTTCCTATAACATGGTGCCCAGAACTGAACACAATACTTTAAATGCGGTCTCACCAGCACCTTATACAACTGCAGATAGTAGTTAGAGATTTAGAATAAAACTCAACAAAGGATTAAAATGCAAACACAAATTAGCAGAAGTGTTTGTCACTGAGTAATGAGCCACTGTGGCTCCAACATGTTCTTGTCTGAGGATGTTGGAATCTTGGACTAAGCTCATTCTGTTGTTGCCCAAAGGATAAAAAAAACCTCACGATGCTTAAGATAAATCGCGCTGGTGGGCATTAACAATGAGCATCGACTTTACTCTGGCAGTAATTCAGAATCTGTTTTTACAAGCTATTAATATATTCTGGTGGATTGGATTAGAAATATCTATTGTATCGTCTCTGGATAGTTCATTCCTTCTATCTCAGCACATTGACAATGCAAATCTCATTAACCCTCTTGCTTCAATCTTGCTCTTTCCAGCTGTTTCTTACTGGGAATATTTCCATTATTATACATGCATATGTATTAAACTTGTAATGTCTTTGCTAACTCTCTCTCAGATCTGGGTGTACCCCAGATATATATGAAAGATGGGCACAATGCTGGAGTAGCTCAGCGGGACGGGTAGCATCTCTGGAGAGTGGTTTTGGGTTGAGACCCTTCTTCAGACCCACATATACATCCTCCAACGTGAAGCATCTTAGATTGAGGAATACCATTCCTAGTCTGTCCCGCTGTACACATCTCCCCTTGTCTTTCTCCATTCATGACCTACATTGCTTCACTTCTGTCTAATGATCACTGTCTGACCTGTAATACTTCATGAATATGACAATCAACTTTTGTAACTTCCTGTCCAATACCATCAAAGCTGGCCTTCAAAGTTACATGGAAAAAAAATCGGTGCAGGGGTAGGCCATTCGGCCCTTCGAGCCAGCACCACCATTCAATGTGATCATTGGCTGATCATCCACAATCAGTACCCCGTTCCTTATTTTTTTCCCTATATTACTTGATTGCTTTAGCCCAGAGAGCTAAATCTAACTCTCTCTTGAAAACATCTAGTGAATTGGCCTTCACTGCCTCTCTGTAAGCAGAGAATTCCAACTTTCTAGGTGAAAATGTTTTTCCTCATCTCAGTCCTAAATGGCCTAGCCCTTATTCTTAAACTGTGACCCCTGGTTCTGGACTCCCCCAACATGGGGAACATGTTCCTGGTGAAACCTTACACCTCAGAAATGCTGTGGGTTCAGGTGTGTTATCGTCACGTGTACCGAGGTACACTGAAAAGCTTTGTTAACCAAACAGATAGACCATACAGGGATGCAATCAGTTCAACTGCCAGTACAATAGGTAGAGCAAAGGGGAAGATACAGAGTGCAGAATCTACTTCTCAGCATTATAGCGCACCAGTTCCAGAGACAGTCCAATGTCTACAACGTGGTAGAGGTGGATCGGACAGTGCCCTAGCTTATGGAAGGGCCGTTCAGAAGCCTGATAACAGAGGGGAAGAAGCTGTTCCTGAGTCTGGTGGTGAACACTTTCAAGCTTCTGTACCTTCTGCTGGACGGGAGCGGGGAGAAGAAGGAATGACCGGGGTGGGACACGTCTCTGATTATGTCGCCTGCTGTCCCGAGGTAGCGTGGTTTAGGTTAGGTTTAGAGGTACATCATTGAGCCAGGTCCCAGGGCTCACACACATACACATTTCCCTCTGCCACTTTACCTGGCACTGTCTCTGGTGATTGTAAGGATCGCTCTGTTGACACTATGGAAGCCACAGTAACACAGTCATGTCCCACATTGTTGTAGCTGCCAGCATTTAGCTTGCTTATTAGCAGCTGTAATGTTGCCAAGGCAACGCTGCTCATCACTGCGTTCACGCTCCCTCTACGCTGCGCAGCCAGCGGCACGATCTCGCACGCCCAGGCCTCGTGCAGAACCAAGATTGTTCTACAATGTGGCAGCACGGTGGTGTCAAGTCAAACTGTAATGAAAGGACTAATGCTAAATTAAAATCACAAGCACACAATAGTAGCAAAAGAGCATATACCGTACGGGTGAAATGGACTTAAAGGGGGAGGAGTGCGGTGTATGTAACAGAAAAGGTATTACCTGCCTCCAAGTTAGGTATGGGTATAAATTAGGATAAAGTAATTGGTTTTTGTCGTGTGATGTCTGGGGCGAGTACGCATGAGCAGGGAGAGACTGGTGGTGGCGTCCTGCAGAAGAGAAGCTTGTGTGATTCCTCCGTGTCCGAGCCTTTATTCAAGACCGTTCAAAGCATCCGAATACACAACAATTGGCGACGAGGATAAAAGAACGAAAGATAAGAACAAGGGCCAGCAAGAAGAATCAAAAACACAAGTGAAAATTAGAAGTAGTATTTGGAAACAAGTGCAACAGCACCAAGCCAAATGGGTTTGAATTGGCGCCAAAAAGGAAAAAAAAGGTAAGAAACGGGAAGCACTAGCTCAGGGAAGAGCTGGAAAACAACGCAGGGGCAGTAAGGCACAAGCACGGGTGTCAGCTTACCTGGAATGTATCCAGGGTGTGCAGCCACAGCCAGGCCCAAGCGGCAGCCACAGGACGGCGGCAGTGGGGCCTGTGCGTACCGTGAAGGCCACGGACAGGTCAGAGAGCCACGACAGAGGCTGGGAGTCTTCAAGCCCAAACGGGAACAGTCTCACCAGGTGGGGGTGAAAACAGAGAAAAGAGGTAGGGAGGTCAGCCCGACCGTGAACAGAAAAAAGCGGACAGGCCTGCGAGTGGTTGACTTGCGGCTAAAAATTCAAACAGTATAATCTAAGAGACTGTCTAAAAACTGCCGCGATCGCCAGCAAAGGCACGCAGGACTGATTATCTACAGCACCCAATTAGCAGCCGGTTTGTCACCTGCTAAAAGACTAAACTGTTAAATACCTTAAGACCTACAACATCCAAATGCCTTCAAAGTAATGGCTGAAACAATAAATCAAGTGGAACTGTAAATTAATTGCTGAATCTGCCAAAATAAAAAGGGGGGGAAAAAATGGAAAAGAAGTGTTTGGTCATTGAGTGAAATCCAGTTCATCATTTCGGGATGGATGAATCAGATCCCTTTCAAGCGGGGAATCTGCACAAAAACATTAGAAGACTTGGCAGTGGTGCAGCGGTAGAGTTGCTGCCTCACGGCACCAGAGACCCGGGTTCCATCCATACTAGGGGCGCTGTCTGTACTGAGTTTGCACGTTCTCCCTGTGACCTGCGTGGGTTTTCTTCAGGATCTTCAGTTTCCTCCCACACTCCAAAGACGTACAGGGTTGTAGGTTAATTGGCTTGGCATAATTGTAAATTGTCCCTAGTGTGTGTAGGGTAGTGTTAGTGTGTGAGGATCGCTGGTCGGTGCAGACTCGGTCGGCTGAAGGGCCTGCTTCCTTGAGTTCAAGAGGTTGTGGGGGGACCTAATTGAAACTTACAGAATAATGAAAGGCATAGATAGAGTGGATGTGGAGATGTTTCCGCTGGTGGAAGAGTCTAGAACCAGAGGTCATAGCCTCAAAATTAAAGGACGCTCTTTTAGAAAGGAGGTGAGGAGGAACTTCTTTAATCAGAGGGAAGTTAATCTGTGGAACTCATTGCCACAGAGGGCTGTGGAGGTCGTCAGTGGATATTTTTAAGGCAAAGATAGACAAATTCTTGATTAGAACGGGTGTCAAGGGTTATGGGGAGAAGGCAGGAAAATTGAATAGACAATAGGTGCAGGAGTAGGCCATTCGGCCCTTTGAGCCAGCACCGCCATTCAATGTGATCATGGCTGATCATCCACAATCAGTACCCCATTCCTGCCTTCTCCCCATATCCCTTGACTCCGCTATCTTTAAGAGCTCTGTCTAACTCTCTATTGAAAGCATCCAGAGAACCGGCCTCCACCGCCCTCTGAGGCAGAGAATTCCACAGACTCACACCTCTCTGTGTGAAAAAGTGTTTCCTCATCTCCGTTCTAAATGGCTTACCCCTTATTCTTAGTCTGTGGCCCCTGGTTCTAGACTCCCCCATCATCGGGAACATGTTTCCTGCCTCTAGCGTGTCCAAACCCTTAACAATCTTACAGGTTTCAATGAGATTCCCTCTCATCCTTCCAGAGTATACAAGCCAGGTTGCTCCATTCTCTCAACATACGTCAGTCCCGCCATCCCGGGAATTACCTTGTGAGCCTACGCTGCATGATGAGCCATGATTGGATGGCGGAGCAGACTCGATGGGCTGAATGGCCTAATTCTACTCCTATAAGTTGTGAACATTCTGGGCTGTCTCTCTAAACTAAACTAAAAGCCCCGTCCAGGCACGCACATCCCAGCTTACAAGGTCAATAAGATTAATAGCGGCTGATCAAGTCTCAGTAGCTGGCTGCACCGTCACACGCATTTCCACTTCATTCCCCTCCTCCTCTTCTCACAGATGTTGCCCTCAGCTGCCGGCGAGACCAGAAATATCCCACCCAAAGAAATGAGTGGATGTCCCAGCAAATTACAACTGATATGAACGGGATCCAGACAACTCTTCTTCTCTGCAGTGAGCTGAAAGATAAATGCCATGATGTTTCATGACAGAGACTCAGACATAATCATATAACTATTAAAACTCTCTTTGTTAGTTTGTTAAAGAAGGAACTGCAGATGCTGGAGAATCGAGGGTACACAAAAGGCTGGAGAAACTCAGCGGGTGCAGCAGCTGAGTTTAGTAACTGACTCCCACAGCTACCTGGACTACTCTTCCTCCCACCCTGCTTCCTGTAAGGACTCCATCCCCTATTCCCAATTCCTCCGTCTACGCCGCATCTGCTCCCAGGATGAGGTGTTCCACACCAGGTCATCACAAATGTCCTCATTCTTCAGAGAACGGAGATTCCCCTCCCCCACTATTGATGAGGCTCGCACCAGGGTCTCCTCCATACCCCGCAACACTGCCTGCTCCCATTCCCCCACTCGCAAACAGGGCAGAGTCCCCCTGGTCCTCACCTTTCACCCCACCAGCCGGCAAATACAACACATTAGTCCTCCGCCAGTTTCGCCACTCCAATGTGACCCTCCACCCGCCACATCTTCCCATCTCCCCTGTCTGCCTTCCGCAAAGACCGCTCCCTCCGCAACTCCCTTGTCAATTCTTCCCTTCCCTCCCGCTCTACCACTTCCCCGGGCACTTTCCCTTGCAACCGCATAGAAATGCTACACTTGTCCCTTCACCTCCCCCTCACTCCTTTCAGGGACCAAGCAGTCCTTCCCAGTTCGACAGAGGTTCACCTGCACCTCCTCCAACCTCATCTACTGCATCCGTGCTCAGGATGCCAGAAGATCTATCTCGGTGAGACCAAGCGGAGGCTTCGTGCGGATCGTTTTTTCATCCGAAACTCCGCTCGGTACGCATGAAACCAACCCCGACCACCCGGTGGCTAGCACTTCATCTCCCCCTTCCCATCCGAATCCACCTCTCGGTCCTGGGCCTCCTCCCATGGCCAGAGTGTGCAACACCGCAAGTAGGAGGAACAGACTTCATATTCGCATTGGGTGTGTCTGCATCTTTGGGCTTGAACATTGAATGTTTCTCAAATTCTGTTAAACCTTTTGCTGTCTCCTCCCCTCCACCTCTCCTCAGCCTCGGGCCCTGGCTTCCCTCTCTCACTATCTCCCTCCCCACCCTCAGTCACACTAGTTTCATTTTCACACACAGACAGCTTACAATACGCTTGTTCCCTTTTCATCGATACTTTTTTGCATATCTTTCATTTCAATGTTCTTTAACTCTCCACATCACGTTCTATATATCTCGTTTCCTGATTCCGCCTGACCATTCTGAAGAGGGTCTCGACCGAAACGTCTCCTATCTCTTCACTCCTAGATGCTGCTGCACCCGTGAGTTTCTCCAGCTTTTGTGTGCCCCTCCTTACGTTTGTTTGTTTGTTTGGTGGTTGTCAGTCACATCTTCCAAACCCGACGCGGTAGGTTAACGGAGAAAATTTTACTTTTCTGGTAGAGATACCTATGAATCAAAAATCTTCCCTCATCTGAAATTAAAAAATTTAACTAAATTTAAAATTCTGAAGCTGAATCGGCCAGCTGATGATGTCACAACGCCTTTGCTCTCGCGGACAGCTGCACAGCCAGTATACAGGCCCCTGCCACCCTCACCCTTCTTTCCCCCTCCTTCCTCTATCACCTTTTCCCCTCTCTCCCTCCCCCCTCCACATCCACCTCCTCCCTCCCCCCCTCCCACGAATCCGTGCCGACCAGCGCAGGGCGGTCCTAGGGCCGATTGAAGCCGATTTTTTTCCTAATTGGGCCCACGCCCATGGGGTGGGTGCCCGCGTTAATTTTCCGTATTTCATAATGGAAATACAAATTCACTTTGTCAAATTAAAAGATAAAAAAAAAACATTTCGCCATACGGGGATTTGTTTTCATGGAATACAAGCGCCTGTACTTTGGTCATCAGACACAAATGATGTGTTAACACTGTAGTGTTCAACAGCCAGTTGTGTTACAGCTAGTAGTTAACAAGTAGTTATCCAATGCGCTCATCAATGCATCGATCCACATTCCTAAGTAAATGTGGTAATTGTGTTTTAGACAGAGGTATAATGACGATGATTATTGAAATACACGCGGGCGTCATTAACATTCTTCAAACATAATTACCATTTTACTCTGGAATGTAGATTGATGCATTGATGACACATTGAGAATTTCTTAAAACTCATCATCTATGAGTACGAACTTCTTTTTGGTGGAAGTTTGGTGTGCAGGGTCTAGTCATTCAAATTTACTACGGTGGGGGAGGGCCACAGTCTAACGCCCTTCCGTGCTGGACTATGGGGAGGATTAACGTATGGTGGACGACGCCCTCAATATAAAGGGAAGGTACCCACGCCATTGTGGCACGAGTGGGGGATCTGATGTGTGGAAATTTGGGGGAAAGAAATGTCTAAACTGTATTGATCTATTGTACAGCCTCCGAAAATGTCGGATCGATTTTCCGCAAGGTTAATGTATTGTATATATTTATCATTCGAATAAAGTATATTTTGAAATATAAAAATTCAAAATTTACCTACGACACGTTGTGCTCTCTGTCTTTACGTTCTCTCGGGGGGGGAAGATTAAAATGCAGGTTTGTATCGCTTGTATCTGCTCGCTGATGAAATATCGATCGGACTACCGTTCCTGGCTTTTTTTAAACGCCAACAATTTAATAATTGGATTAAAATAAAATACAACTTTGAACGCCCTCAACGCCTACAACGTGATGGATCGTAATAACAGGACAAAACAAAGGGCAAGTCAACTATTTTACATAGAATCTTGCTTCTTGGATGGCTTTAATCTAATTTTACATTGCAAAAATGTTATTTGGGCCTCATACGAACTGGCAGTGTCTTTCCTGCTGTATGGGGTTAAATCACTGCAGCAGCAATGTTCAATCGATCGACATTCCAGAAAACACCACTCGCTACGATCATTTAAATGTTCATTTTTGTTGGACAATCATGTCATAAGAGCATCTAAATCGTCTATATTTTGTATTATTGTCCATCCATAGTCAATATTTTTATACTAATATACACATGTTTGTGCTAAAAATAAATTTTGATTATATTGAGTGATGTTTCTAGATTAATTTATGGAATTAAACATAAATTCCTTCATCTGGCATATAAATTCATGAACGGTGAGATTTTAAAAATCATGTTTTCTTGTTTATTGTGAATGGGATTAGTTTGTTATTTGGATACTTAGCTATTTTTTAAAAAAAATTATCTTTTTCTTAAGAAATTTGGGAATCTACAGCACTGTTAATGGAAAGTAGAGGCAGAAAAGGATGTCAGCGTGGTTTGAAGAGCAAAAACTGTAGCTTAAAATGCCAAAATGAAAAAGTTGAGGAAAAACAAGGTGTACAGAGTTGTTATTGGTCTACATATCGACGGAGTATGATGATGCTACATGATTATGATTATGCCTATGGTACACAAGGCTGTTGAGAAGCTCAGTGGGTGCGAGCATCTAAGGAAGCGAAGGAGATAGGCGTCGGTTTCGGGTCGAGGACCCTTTTTCAGACTGGTCAGGGATCAGGGAAACGAGAGATATAGACGGTGATGTGGAGAGATAAAGAACAATGAATGAAAGATATGCAAAAAAGTATCGATGATAAAGGGAACAAGCCATTGTAAGCTGTTTGTGGTGTGAAAATGAGAAGCTGGTGCGACTAGGGTGGGGGAGGGAGATAGAGAGAGAGAGAGAGAGGGGAATGCCAGGGCCCGAGGGCTGAGGGAGAGGTGGGAAGGGGAGGAGACAGCAAGGGTTAACAGAATTGAGAAAATTCAATGTTGAAGCCCAAAGGATGCAGACTCCCCAAGCGGAATATGAGATGCCAATGTACCAGCTAGCAACTGATCTTCTCCATAAAGACTTGGTCTATTGCTAGAAATTGTAATTTATTCACCTGTTACGGATTTACAGCATATAATACAATAATAATAAAAAAATTCTGATCGAGACATTTTTGAATTTTCAAGGCAGTTTGGATGTTTATTACTATTTCCGTCACAACGGTGAATTTTGTAATTGGCTGTAATTAGGTAATTAACTAATTATATGCTTTAATTTCAGGTCATCCAAGTAAGATGTTTTATATTTGTTTCACAATGCTTCAATCTATAATAACTGGAAATTTCATTCAGTTCTCTTAATTTTTAAGAAAGTTAATGGCTTTTGACTGTCCTCTATCACAGCTTTTGTGTTAAGTCAATGGAAAAGCAATAGGGAACAAGATGCTAATTTCCGAGTATGAAAATGGCCATAACTTTTTTTAATACTGAAGATATGATAGTGAATTAGGTGTCAAATTAAACTTCTTTTTATGCTTTATCTGATGGGTTAAATTGCAGATTTGAACTAAAAAATCTCAAAATTTTGTAACATTACTAGAAAATGTACCTGCATCTTGGAGGCGAAAGGTTAGGTTGTTAGCCAAGAAAGACAGACTTTGTTATCCCTCAGTACAGCAACATCAGGAACGATGGCCAAGTCTATCCCTCGTTGCTGGCAGCTGATGGGAAGCGGCTGTAAAAGGACTGCGCTGCTGGGGGGGGGGGGGGGGGGGGAGAGAGAGAGTTCCTTTCACAGCGTGTGGGTAGTCTGTCCATGGGTAAAGTTGCCGGGAGGGAAGGAGGGGGTTGGCCGGGTATCATCCAGCTCAAGAACGGGTCAGCGGGCGATGGATAACAGGACAGCGGGCGGTGGAGCTTACTCCATATGTCACTGCGAGTAACCTCAATTGATCCCTTGATCGCGCTGACACAGGAGTAAGCTCCACTGCCACTGTGATGTTATCCATCACCCGCTGACCCACTCCGCTCTATGATCTTTGCTCTCGAGCTGGTCCCCTCACTGTTCAGACAGAGAGCACTGCCAGAGGTGGGCAGGCCGGCAGAAGCCGCTGAGATGGCTAGTCGGTTCCGCTGTCAGTGATGCGAGGGCCGCTCGTAGCCACGCGAGCTGCTTCCCTCCTCGGCCACTATGCAGTAGCTCCATGCCCAGAGCGCCGTGGCAGCAGTGAGTGAGATACAGGCATGAACCCGACCCTCTCCTTCTCAACGCTCCTTCCCTCCTCGCAACGTTACCCCTGGCTAGACTACACACGTGAGGACAATTTGCAGAAGACCATTAACTTCTTTTCCTCCGTTTGTGGCGTCGCACAGCCTAACGTTGTCGGAAACAATTGTTCTATTTGATCTCCCGTATGGTGTGTTGTGCGTCGTCGAGTTGATTGCATTAGTCGAAACAGAGCGGACCACGTGAAGGTTCCCCCCCGCCAATTAACTGACAAACCTGCACGTCTTTGGAGTGTGGGAGGAAACCGGAGCACCCGGAGAAAACCCAGGTGGTCACGTTGAGATCGTACAAACTCCGTACAGACAGCGCCCGTAGTCAGGATGGAGCCGGGTCTCCGGCGCTGTGAGGCAGCAACTCTACCGCTGCGGCTCCGTGCCGATCAAACACAGGGAAGACACAAGGAATGGCAGATGCTGCGATCTGACGTAGAACATAAGTTCTGGAGTAACAGAGGAGCGGCCAGCATCTGTGGAGGACATGGACAGGAGGCGTTTTGGGTCGGGATTGGTCTGATTGTAGGAGATGGGAGAAAGTTGGCAGAGAGCAGGAGGGAGGGAAAGGTGGATACAGTGAGAGGGTCGGCAAGGGAACAGTAAATGAACGGGACAATTAGAGGGTGAATAATTGGGCGAGAAATATGGAGAAATTGTTTTAAGATTGTCTGAAAATGTTCTTAATTAAGATTCATTCAGAATTAATGCCAGAACAATCATGATGTTCTTGTCATTCTGAGTTATTCCTTTCATTTCTCTGACAACACAGAAGGAAGCAGAATGATTCATGATTCCTCTCTCATCTATTTGTCCTGTAACACTCAAACTGGGACGTGAGCAGCTCAATATTCACGGGAGTGTGGCCGGGGCCAGACGTAGACACAAGGAACTGCAGGCGCTGCTTTACACAAAAAGACAAAAAGTGCTGGAGTAACTCGGGTCAGGCAGCATCTGTGGAGAACGTGGATAGGTGACGGGTGGGGTCGCACCCTTCCTGAGACTGAAGGCCCAGAATATGTCTGGATTGCTGTACAAATATTTAATAGTAACTTAAACGTGAAATATTTTGTGTTCTTCTGCGTATTATTACAGGAGATCTCATTGAGAAGGTGAATGAATGAATGGGTTGGCAGTTTTTATAAAACATTGAACTTTACATTTGTATTACTGAGTTGATGCTTGCACTAAACATTAGAAACTTAGAAATATGTTGGCAGGAGTAGGCCATTTCTGCCTTCGAGCCTTGATCTATATGCTTGCACTAACTCAGGATCCAGTACTGCCTTCTTCTCTCCTTACCCTTGTTCCCTTAGCCTCATGGGCCACATCCATCTCACTCTTTAATTATTGCCAAGGAAACTGTTCCTTTCACCTTCTGTGTCAGAGACTCAGTGTGAAGAATGTCTTGTCCTTATTGGTCTTTATTTCCCCCTTTTCCTTTTGGAATTTCCCCTTATCCTTAAGCTGTGAGGGTCTTCCCCAACTTCAGGGAAACAATATTCCTGCAGCCTTGTCCACAACCCTTAAGAATTTTGCTATTTTGTAGTTTCTATAAGAGGTTTAATCTCCTACCAGGAGTACATGAAGCAGTCCTGTCAATCCAAGGAATTCAGGGGAACCTGACGGTACTTCCTCAGTCGCACGCAATTACTCCAGTGATGAGAGGCACCAAGAACCTGTTGGTGAGATATGAAGCTAACATACTGGTGTACCATGACACCCTAGGTCTCGCTATATGGATAAACACTTTTCCTAGTTTATCCACATTATTGGGCTTTCCTGTTTTTGCCATCTAAGTGGATAACCTCACATGCATCTGCCAAACATTTTGACTCACCAGATGGGTGTCCTCCTCTCTGAGGACACTGCCCCCCAGATGGGCTTCATTCCCTCTATCCAGTCAATAATTTATATTGTAAATAGCTGGGGTCCCAGCACTGAGCCCTGCTCTGTTACCTGCCATTGTGAAAAGGACCGTTTACTCCTACTCTTTGTTCAAATAATTTTTTTTGGAGTTCTCTAACCACATCAATACCTAGACCCCTTTTACTTACTACTCTTTGATGAGTCTCTAACCACATCAATACTGTTTAAGTTTTAAGTTTGTAAACTAATATCTTTAAAACATTATTACGATGTATTATAATACAAACGATATCATTTCCCTTCATCATGTGTGTACACAGTGGGGGGAATTAGAGGAGTGAAGGTGTATCGGATTTAGGTTTTTCCAGTACAGGAAAAAATGAAGCAAGGAATGAAAGCAAGGAAGGTGACGGGTCGGCAAATGGTGAGAGGGCTGCCAGAGTTTGTGAGTTTGAGTGGTGGAGATAGGGTGTGGAGAGGATGTGAGCAATGCTCTGACCTTAGGAGCTTGTTGAGATGTTTATGCTGATGAGATGTTTAAGGCCTCTGCAAATACTTCTGCAAGTGTGGTTTTCTCCTGGTGCTCCGTTTCTCCCACCTGCCTGGTGCTCTCGAAGACATTTCCTCCCACATCCCTAAAGACATGTTTTTGTTGATTAATTGGTCCCTCTGTAAATTGCCCCTAGTGTGTAGTGAGTGGATGAGAAGGTGGGATAACAAGGAACGAGTGTGAGCGGTGATCGCTGGTGGTTGTGGAGCCGGTGGGCAGAAGGGCCTGTTTCCGTGCTGTATCTCTAAACCAAACTCTCCTCTTCTACGCCCCATTGCAGCTGGCAGCACAGAAGCTGCACAGTAATGTTTGTGTTTAGTTTAGAGATGCAGCGCAGAAACAGGCCCTTCAGCCCCCCAGGTCCGTGCCGACCTGCACACTCACTATCCTACACACACTGGGGACAATTTACAATTTTTACTGAAGCCAATTAACCTATGTCTTTGTAGTGTGGGAGGAAACCGCAGATCCCGGAGAAAACCCACACAGGTCATGGGGAGAACGTGCAAACTCCATACAGACAGCGCCCGTAGTCAGGATGGAAGTCGGGTCTGTGGCGCTGTGAGGCAGCAGCACTACCCGCTGCGTCACCGTGCCGCCCTTGTTGCCGGGCAGGAGAGACTGGGCTGGATGTCTGGATGTTAGTGCATCTCACAGCCACAATGGGAGTTCAGCGATGCCTTCAATGTCTCCGGCTGGCTACATGGTCTTGTCATTGCATTTTCCAAAGATGATATTCACTGCTGCCTGGCTGGCTGTGGCTTTACTGTGAGGATTGGAGTCAGAATACCCAGCGTCGGTCTGTAAAAGTGACGTTAGGATGGGACCATGGTGGCGTGGCGTTCTGGCATTGAGTAGCTGGCTCTGCAGAGCTTGGACAGCTCGCGAAGAACAAACTGGCTGGGCATCAGACGTCAAACACAGACACGTCTCAGTATGATGACATCAAATAACCAGGGCTTGCAATTTAATGAGATACAACTTCGATGATACCTTTGTGTAAATATGTTCATAAAAAGCCACAGGGTGCTGAAATCTAACACTTTTAGATGACATAAAATGTCCTAATGATATATAATTGCAGATTTGCAGCGCATGTTTCATCGAATTTCACCATAACATTCACTGATGCCTCGCTCCACGCTGGGCCACAGTGTTCAACATCACCTTAGCTTATTTATTTCAGAAACTAAAGTACAGCCTTTAAATAGTGAGGCTTTGCACACGCACACTCACATGCGTGCACGCGTACACGCACACACTCGTACACGCACGCACATGTACACGCACACACATGTACACCTACGCCCGCACACACGCACGCACATGTACACACCCACGCACATGTACACACCCACACGCGCACTTGCACACGCATGCACATGCACACACGCATGCACGCACATACGCATGCATGCACATGCACATACATAAACATGCACACGCACACACGCAAGCATACACACGCAAGCACACATGCACGCACACGCTCCTGCACACACACGCGCACAAGCACATACACGCGCACTGGTGGGGTGAGGTACGCCAAACTTCCCTGCAGCAGAGACGTACAAGGTGATCATGCATTGGGACCACATTGCTGTGCTAAAACACACAGACTCATTATTTACCCTTAATGTTATGTTATTCAAGTTCGGAATGAAAGCTCAGAACACCCCCCAAAACCCCCCCCCCCCCCCCCCCCCCCCCCCCCACCCCCCACCGCTCGCATCTAAACTGACAGGGCAGGTAATCTTTTAATTGTCTTCATTTCCGGCCTTGCTTGTCGAGTCACGAGAATTGATCAATGGCTCTCAGCGCTAATGAGCCGTGCAACTCTCTGGGTAATGGGATTTTGAAAGATGATTAGGATTCAGCAGATGGACACCGGCACGGAGCCTGGAGATGTCCTTGGCCTTTCTCTCTGGAACGGCAGAAGCTAAACCCATGACAGCAAGAGCACTTTGGGAAACAGGATAGTTGTTCAGGGATTGGCTCACTGGGTCAAGAGGTGATGAAATATCGGTGGCACCTCGATGACAAACGCATCTGAAACCTCATCTGTGGGGAACATGGATAGGTGGCGTTTCACAGAGTGCTGGAGTAACTCAGCGGGTCAGGCAGCATCCGTGGAGAACATGGAGTAACTCAGGTCAGGCGCATTTGGGGACACGTTTCACAGATGTGCTGGAGTAACTCAGCGGGTCAGGCAGCATCTGTGGAGAACATGGATAGGTGGCGTTTCACAGAGTGCTGGAGTAACTCAGCGGGTCAGGCAGCATCTGTGGAGAACATGGATAGGTGGCGTTTCACAGAGTGCTGGAGTAACTCAGCGGGTCAGGCAGCATCTGTGGAGAACATGGATAGGTGACGTTTCACAGATGCTGGAGTAACTCAGCGGGTCAGGCAGCATCTGTGGAGAACATGGATAGGTGACGTTTCACAGAGTGCTGGAGTAACTCAGCGGGTCAGGCAGCATCTGTGGAGAACATGGATAGGTGACGTTTTGGGTTGGGACCTTTCTTCAGACTTATTGAAGGATTCTGTGCCACATGGCCACCTGGCACCTGGAGAAGGTAAATACAAAGCCCTCCTTTACCTCACACCCCCTTATGCACCCGACATCACTGGTACTGTATCTAATGTAAAAATATACAAACTTTGGGCAAGATGTTGATGTATTAATTCTGATGAGAATACAATGCTTTATGTTTCATACCGAGGTGAGTGAAGAGGGCCATTTATTAGTCGTCAAGAGTTTATTAAGTAAATTTATCACATAAAAAACACAATGACTGCCACACAACTGCAGCCCATTCACTGTTAATTCACAAGTTAATTTCCACAAAATCAATGGCTGTTTATTCTAAACATTGACTAAACCAACTATGTCTCCATAGAACAACTAATTACTTTAGTCTGAGAGTATTTCAGGAAGTTTTAATTTTCCTGCTGCCAGAGGTAAGTGGTCCATCACATCTGCTGGTGTTAGTGACAGTGCATCTTTACTAGTGGTGGCGACAGCAGCGAGAGCGAGAGCGAGAGGCTGCCACGCTGCCATTTAATCTGAATGTGCACACCACCCACCTGCATTGGGGCAGCATGTTTTACCGCGACATCTCATTCTGGTAACAATCAGCAGCAGTTGTAATAGTTTAGAGATACAGTGGGGAAACAGGCCCCCGCACACTAACACTACCCTACACACACTGGGGACAACTTGCACATACACCAAGCCAATTAACCCACAAACCTGCACATCATTGGAGTGTGGGAGGAAACTGAAGCACTCGGATAAAACCCACACGGGTCGCGGGGAGAGCGTACAAACTCCGTACAGACAGCGCCCGTAGTCGGGATCGAACCCGGGTCTCTGGCGCTGCAAGTGCTGTAATGGGCCCGTCCCACTTGGGCGACTACAGACGAATGCTGAAAATTGTTCAATATGTTGAAACATTTTTGGCAACATTGGCGACAACTGGGGCTGTTGTAGCTCGTTTTGCCGGGTGACGTAGCTTGTTGCCGGGTGATGTAGCTTGTTGCCGGGTGATGTAGCTTGTTGCCGGGTGATGTAGCTTGTTGCCGGGTGATGTAGCTTGTTGCCGGGTGATGTAGCTTGTTGCCGGGTGACGTAGCTTGTTGCCGGGTGATGTAGCTTGTTGCCGGGTGATGTAGCTTGTTGCCGGGTGATGTAGCTTGTTGCCGGGTGACGTAGCTCGTTGCCCGGGGTGACGTACCTTGTTGCCGGGTGACGTAGCTTGTTGCCGGGTGACGTAGCTTGTTGCCGGGTGACGTAGCCCGTTGCCGGGTGACGTACCTTGTTGCCGGGTGACGTAGCTTGTTGCCGGGTGACGTAGCTTGTTGCCGGGTGACGTAGCTTGTTGCCGGGTGACGTAGCTTGTTGCCGGGTGACGTAGCTTGTTGCCGGGTGACGTAGCTTGTTGCCGGGTGACGTAGCTTGTTGCCGGGTGACGTAGCTTGTTGCCGGGTGACGTAGCTTGTTGCCGGGTGACGTAGCTTGTTGCCGGGTGACGTAGCTTGTTGCCGGGTGACGTAGCCCGTTGCCGGGTGACGTAGCCCGTTGCCGGGTGACGTAGCCCGTTGCCGGGTGACGTAGCTTGTTGCCGGGTGACGTAGCTTGTTGCCGGGTGACGTAGCTTGTTGCCGGGTGACGTAGCTTGTTGCCGGGTGACGTAGCTTGTTGCCGGGTGACGTAGCTTGTTGCCGGGTGAGTAGCCCGTTGCCGGGTGACGTAGCCCGTTGCCGGGTGACGTAGCCCGTTGCCGGGTGACGTAACCTTGTTTTTGCCGGGTGCGTAGCTTGTGCCGGGTGACATAGGTTGTTGCCGGGTGACGTAAGCCCGTTGCCGGGTGACGTAGCTTGTTGCCGGGTGACGTAGGTTGTTGCCGGGTGATGTAGGTTGTTGCCGGGTGACGTAGCTTGTTGCCGGGTGACGTAGCTTGTTGCCGGGTGACGTAGCTTGTTGCCGGGTGACGTAGGTTGTTGCCGGGTGACGTAGCTCGTTGCCGGGTGACGTAGCTCGTTGCCGGGTGACGTAGCTTGTTGCCGGGTGACGTAGCTCGTTGCCGGGTGATGTAGGTTGTTGCCGGGTGATGTAGGTTGTTGCCGGGTGACGTAGGTTGTTGCCGGGTGACGTAGGTTGTTGCCGGGTGATGTAGGTTGTTGCCGGGTGATGTAGGTTGTTGCCGGGTGACGTAGGTTGTTGCCGGGTGACGTAGCTCGTTGCCGGGTGACGTAGCTCGTTGCCGGGTGACGTAGCTTGTTGCCGGGTGACGTAGCTTGTTGCCGGGTGACGTAGCTTGTTGCCGGGTGACGTAGCCCGTTGCCGGGTGACGTACCTTGTTGCCGGGTGACGTAGCCTGTTGCCGGGTGACGTAGCTTGTTGCCGGGTGACGTAGCTTGTTGCCGGGTGACGTAGCTTGTTGCCGGGTGACGTAGCTTGTTGCCGGGTGACGTAGCTCGTTGCCGGTGCTGACTTTGGTGAATTCCATTGTCCCAGTCGCCGGCCGTCACCTCCGTCGCCGGCAGTCACTGTCCCAGTCGCCGGCCGTCACCTCCGTGGGACGGGCCCATAGAGGCAGCAACTCTGCCGCTGCGCCACCGTGCAGTTTCACTGGTATCCCGGGCATGCTCAGGATTAATAAAACTTCCAGAGGAATAATGAATAATCGGTTTATTATTGTCACGCGTACCACGCTATCCAACAAGTTATGCAACACTATATATAACTACAATCAGGCCAAACTCCAGTACAATAGGTGGAGCAAAGGGGGAGATGCAGAGTGTAGAATATAGCTCTCAGCATTATAGAGCTTTAGTTTAGTTTAGAGATATAGCGTAGGAACAGGCCCTTTGGCCCACTGAGTCCGCTCCGACCAGCACCATCCTACACACACTAGGGACAATTTACAATTTTATTTTACCGGAGCCTATTAACCTACAAAGCTGCACGTCCTTGGAGTGTGGGAGGAAACTGAAGCACCCGGAGAAAACCCACGCGGGTCACGGGGAGAAGGCACAAAGCCGTACAGACAGCACCCGTGGTCAGGATCGAACCTGGATCTCTGGCGCTGTGAGGCAGCAACTCTACCTAATGTGCGGGGATGGCTGGTCAGCACGGACTCGGTGGGCTGAAGGGCCTGTTTCTGCGCTGTATCTCTAAACAACACTAAACAAAAGCTGCTAATCCCTGATTCATGTGGGCTTTATAAATAACAAAAACACCACAGATCAGTGTGGTTATAAATGCTCAATGCAAAATCCAATCTTGTCTTTCATCAAGTCCAGTTGATGTTTACTTATGATTCTACACATTGTTAGACACAAAAAGGCTGGAGTAACTCAGCGGGACAGGCAGCATCTCTGGAGAGAAGGAATGGGTGACGTTTCTGGTCGAGACCCTTCTTCAGAATGATTAGGGATAAGGGAAACGAGAGATATAGATGATGATGTAGAGAGATAAAGAACATTGAATGAAAGATATGCAAAAAAGTAACGATGATAAAGGAAACAGGCCATTGTTAGTGGTTTGTTGGGTGAAAGCAAGAAGCTGTAACTTGGGTGGGGGAGGAATAGGGAGAGGGAGGGAATGCCGGGGTTACTTCAAGATACTTCACCTCGCTTGTGGCAGGGATTTCATACCATCACTGACTACAAGCCCCCCCCACTGCGGATATGCCAAAACCACCCCTCTCTACCAGATGAACTGAACGAGTTCTACGCACGGTTTGAGGTTAAAAACAGCACCCAGACACGTGCACTACTGCCATCTCCCAGTGACCAGTCGCTCAAACTGTCCGCAGCCGGAGTAAAAAAGGCCTTTGCCAGCATCAACCCACACAAAGCCACAGGGCCGGACAACATTCCTGGGTGCGTGCTAAGAGACTGCGCCGAGAAACTGAAAGATGTCTTCACAGATATTTTTAACACCTCGCTCAGCCAGGCAGTAGTGCCCAACTGCCTTAAGAGTGCCACCATTGTTCCTGTCCCGAAGAAACCAAACCCAGCCTGCCATAATGACTTTCGACCAGTGGCTCTAACACCCATAGTAATGAAGTGTTTTGAGCGACTGGTTATGCAGCATATCAAAAATAGCCTACCTGCCGACCTAGACCCACTGCAGTTCGCCTACAGAGCCAACCGATCCACAGAGGATGCAGTCTCAACAACACTGAACCTCCTACTGCCACACCTTGATCGGAAAAATACTTATGCCAGGATCCTCTTCATAGACTTCAGCTCTGCTTTTAACACAATCATTCCGCAGCAGCTGGTGGAGAAGTTGGAGTTATTGGGGGTTGATGCTGGCACATGTAACTGGGTCCTGAACTTTCTATCGCAACGGCAGCAGACAGTCAGGGTGGGCAGTAGGACATCAAAAACCATAGCCGTGAGCACTGGCTCGCCCCAAGGCTGTGTCCTAAGCCCCCTGCTGTTTAGTCTGCTTACACATGACTGTACTGCTAGACTCAACAACAACTTCATCAACAAGTTCGCTGACGACACAACAGTGGTGGGTCTCATCAGTGACAATGATGAGTCGGCGTACAGGATGGAGGTGGAGCTGCTCACAGGATGGTGCAAATCCCACAACCTCATTCTCAACGTGGGAAAAACGAAGGAGATGGTGGTTGACTTCAGGAGGGCGGGAAAACAACGCCATACACCTCTGCACATCGATGGAGCTGATGTGGAAAGGGTCAGCAGTGTGTGAAGTTCCTAGGACTCCACCTGTCAGATGACCTGACGTCCACGACCAACACCACAGCACTGGTCAAGAGAGCCCAGCAGCGACTACACCCTCTCCGAAGACTACGGAAAGTAGGTCTCCCCACTGCACACCTACGAACTTTTTATAGGGGGACAATCGAGAGCACATTAACCTACGGCATCACCTCCTGGTTCGGGAGCTGCAAGGCGTACGAACGGCACCAACTGGACAGGATTGTGAAGACCGCCAGCAGGATTATTGGTGCTCCACTCCCTTTCCTGCTGGACATACACAGGAAGAGATGTATCAGCAGAGCCATCTCCACCATCAAAGACCCCTACCACCCATCGCATCACATATTCTCCATCCTGCCATCTGGGAAGAGGTACAGGAGCATCAGCTGCAAAACCAGCAGGATGCTCCTCAGCTTCTTCCCGCAGGCAATTAGACTGATAAACGGACTTTGCCCCCTGCCAAAGTATCGCGCACCAACCACCAACCTGGACACACTGAAGCAGAGCCATTGTCGTGCCGCTGCCGATCGGAACTCGTGATATATGTACTTTTATTCTTTATTTCTATTTATTTTTTACCACACACTGAATGGACACTGGGTGAGAAACGCTTTTTCGTTTTCCCCTGGGTATGCAAGTACTCAGGAAAATGATAATAAAGATATATAATACAATAGAAATCTATATTCATACCACTGGGCTGTAAGCTGCCCAAGTGAAATATGAGATGCTGTACCTCCAATTTGCGTTTAGCCTCACTCTGACAACGGAGGAGACCTAGGAATGGGAATGGGAAGGAGTGTTCAGCAGCCGGGAGATCAGGGTGGTTCAGGCGGACTGAGTAAAGGTGAACCTACCCAAGAATCACCAAGCCAGTCTAACCCGGGTCTCCAGCAGTCTAACGTCAATCACTCATTTCCATTGTATAGGAAGGAACTGCAGATGCTGGTTTATGGTAAAGGTGCTCACATAGTGTGAGTCAGGCAACATCTCTGGAGAAAAGGAATGGCTGACATTTCGGGTCAGAATCTTTCTTTCAGACCGTGCTAATTTCCACTGCCATCTCATCAACTTGGCCATGCGACCAAATGACCATCCACGCCAGAACCATTTGCTCACGTCTGGCCCAGGTCCTTCTAAAGCCTTCATATCCACGTAGCTGCCTCAAGGACCTCCTCTGGCAGCTCGCTCCAAGGATAGATTCCATTTATTGCCCGGCCCCGAGGGCCTGAGCTACAGGGTGAGGTTGGGCAGGCTCGGGGTGAGGGGTGATCTTATCCAGGCTTTTAACATCATGAGGGCAATAGATGGGGTGAATGCACAGTATTTCACCCAGAGGAGGGGGATGGAGAACTGGAGAATATATGTTTAAGGTGAAGGGGGGAAAATGTAATGGGAACCTGAGGGACGTTTTCACACAGAGGGTGGTGGGTGCATGGAACGAGCTGCCAGAGGAGGTAGAGGAGGCAGGGACTAACCAACATTGAAGACATTTGGACAGTAGAAGGATAGGTGAAGTTTAGCAGGATATGGGACATACATGGGTCCATTGGACTAGTCTTGGTGGGGGTCAGCATCTTGGTCGGCATGGACCAGTTGGGCCGAAGGGCCTGTCTCCAGAGGGTCTCGAATCTCCACAGGGTCATAGAGTCTGAAAAAGGGTCTTGAGCCGAAATGTCACCCATTCCTTCTATCCTGAGATTAGATGTTGCCTGTCCCGCTGAGTTACTCCAGCATTTTGTGTCTAACCGGTTTAAACCAGCATCAGCAGTTCCTTCCTACACATGATTCCGGAGAGAGACTTGTTTTCTGTGACATATTACCTTGTCAAGTGGGACTGCAGATTAAATGACATTTGATTATTCCACTCATTAGGAGCAGGCCCGTTTGAACCCACGGTGAGGAACAAAGAAGAACGCACAGTTTCAGGACAAATATAAGACTCAACAAAACAAGATAAAAAGATCATTGATATAAATTTGCCGTTTATATCAGGGGCGAGCGGGTTCAAGTGCCTTGTTTTCCCATTGCTGGTTATATTTAGCAGTCTGATGAGTCCACAGCTGTGCCACACAATATCCGCTCCACACTCCAGGCTCAGCCATTCAATCATCCTCCCCGCTCAGCATGTCCATGAAGCGAAAAGGTGCTTTCATTATGGGCCTTGATTAATAGGTTGCAGCAGAGGCTCACAGAAATGTTCACAAATAGAACAAGGATTAGCGCAAAACATCTTTAACAAAAATAAATCTAACTGTAGCACGGTGTCGCAGCGGCAGAGCTGCTGCCTCACAGCGCCCGGGACCCGGGCTCCATCCCCACTACGGGCGCTGTCTGTACAGAGTTCGCACGTTCTCCCCGCGACCTGCCTGCGTGGGTTTTCTCCGGGTGCTCCGGTTTCCTCCCACACTCCAAAGACGTGCAGGTTTGTGGGCTACTTGGCTTGGTATAAATGTAAATTGTCCCTAGTGTGTGTAGGATGGCGTTAGTGTGCGGGGATCGCTGGCTGGTGCGGACTCGGTGGGCCGAAGGGCCTGTTTCCGCGTGGTATCTTTAAACTAAAGGAAGGCAAGAGACACTATTGGCATTTATCAAATCCAGAGGAAGGTGCTGCAGCATTACAACCTCACCCTTGCTGTTGCTGTTTGGCAGACAGCTAATTTCCCTCCTGGGATAAATAAAGTTCGATCGTATCAGAGCACGGTAGACAATGCATTTAGCTTATTGTGAATTACCATGTATTTAATCTCAAACTGCATGAAGCTAATTGGAGTATTAAATATGGCCTATTTTCTTTTATTAAATGTATAATTCCCTCAGATGAATCAACGCCTTTTTAGTTTAAGAGCCGCTGTTTGTTTCCTTTGTCAGTTTTAGTTGATACAGCGATTCAGCACAGAAACAGGCTCTTTGGCCCATCGAGCCTGCACTGACCAGCGATCCCCACACACTAACACTATTCTACACACACCAGGGACAATTCACAATTTTACTGAAGCCAATTAACCTACAGACCTGCAGGAGGGAACTGCAGGTGCTGGTTTACACCGCAGACAGACACAAGGTGCTGGAGTAACTCTGTGGGACAGGCAGCATCTCTAGAGAGAAGGAATGGGTGACTTTTCAGATCAAGACCCTTCTTCAGACAGAGTCAGGGGAGAGGGAGCCATGGAGATAAGGAAGTGTAAGGTGTGGAAATGAGACATCAAAGGTGAAGAAGCTCAAGTAAATGTGGAATAGATCATTGTTGTGTAGGAGAAGGTGGCAACGAAGGAAAGAGAGATAACATTTAATTAGGAGGACAGTCAGACTGGTCAGACAACTGGTCAGCGGACTGAGGGCAGGTGTTCTAACTCCTTCAGTAACGTCACTACTAAATTCCGTCGCACTCAAATTCACTTGGACCATCTCCGTTGCTCCGTACTGCTTTGTGATCTCACCATCTCCATCACAGGAGATGGACTATCGACTGACACGTTGGGCCGAAGGGCCTGTTTCCAGGCTGCATCTCTGAACAAAGCTGCAACCATGGTGCGTGGTGCCTGCAGGTTGCAGCTCTCTGGCTGCGTGCGACTGCAGTGGTCCCTGCAGCAGATGCAGGGCTCGGCACACACCCATGCACAGGAGCAGATGATCAGAGCACGGCACTGACTGAAGGGCCAGGATCACTGTGACACAGGTAAACACCAGCATTGCTGCCATCAATGTCAACAGCGCAATGGGATGAAGACTCAGTATCATTGGCCGGGCAACATGGGAACCAGCAGAAGGGCAGCACTAAGGGATAACGCTTGGAACGGAAGATGCTGGAATCTTGTGTAGAATACAGAGTGCTGGAGTGACTCAGCGGGTCAGGCAGCATCTGTGGAGAACATGGATAGGTGACGTTTTCACAGAGTGCTGGAGTAACTCAGCGGGTCAGGCAGCATCTGTGGAGAACATGGATAGGTGACGTTTCACAGAGTGCTGGAGTAACTCAGTGGGTCAGGCAGCATCTGTGAGAACATGGATCTGTATGGACAGGTGATGTTTTGGGTTGAGACCCATCCGTCTTGGTCTGAGGACTGGTCTCGACCTGTTTCCCTGCTGTATCTCTAAACTAAAGACTAAAATCTCCCTCCGGGGCCAATGCTGCTGATGTCGGCTATTCTGCAAACGTGGACAATCAGTGAAGAACTGTGGTCTCTCATTCCACACAAAGTTCAGATTCAGGGACAGTTTCTTCCCAGCTGTTATCAGGCAACTGAACCATCCCACCACAACCAGAGAGCAGCGCTGAACTACTGTCTACCACATTGGTGACCCTCGGACTATCCTTGATCGGACTTTGCTGGCTTTACCTTGCACTAAACGTTATTCCCTTATCATGTATCTGTACACTGTGAATGGCTCGATTGTAATCATGTATTGTCTTGCTGCCGACTGGATAGCACGCAACTAAAGCCTTTCACTGTACCTCAGTACACGTGGCAATAAACTAGACTGAAGTGAACAGTGCAGATGAGATGAGGAGCAATGAAGCTGCTGATGGTGAGCGGAATGTAGAGTGAGGTCCCGAGGGTCGGAGCATCAACAAGATACACTAGCTCTGCAGCAGCCAGCCAGCCAGCCAGCCAGCCAGCCAGCCAGCCAGCCAGCCAGCCAGCCAGCCAGCCAGCCAGCCAGCCAGCCAGCGAGACTGTTTCTATTCATTCAGCCTCCAATGCAAATGTCTGCTCTTCACCGCTTGTCAAGTTTCATCAAGGTGCTCCACTTGACCAATGAAGATAAAGAAGCCATCCTCTGTAGTCAGGGAGCATGTTGGAGACGTGTCAGTAGAGGAACAAACTGCAGGTGTTGCTTTACACCAAATGCTGGAGTGACTCAGCGGGACAGGCAGCATCTCTGGAGAGAAGGAATGGGTGATGAGACCTTTCTTTAGACTGATGTCAGGAGTGTGGACAGCACATTCTATATCTGTCCACCCAATCCCCTGACATCAGTCTGAAGAAGGGACTCGACCCGAAATGTTTTTGGAGTGTGGGAGCACCCGGAGAAAAGCCAGGCGGGTCACGGGGGGAACGTGCAAACTCCGTACAGACAGCACCCGTAGTCGTGATTGAACCCGGGTCTCTGGCGCGGTGAGGCATTGTGCCTCCGTGCCACACACTTCTCTCCCAACCTTCTTTGGGACTCACATAGAGAAAGCCAGTAGACAGGGTCTGAGGCAGGAGGCAGAGAAGGCAAGCACTCAGACCCAACAGGGGGATGGGTACAAGAGCAGAGAGGCAGGAGGGTGTAAAATGAGGGTAGAAGCATTAGGTAGCAAGGTGAAAGGTAAAAGTGGCAGGCAGACAAAACCAGGGCAAAAATCAAAAAGGGCCACTTTTCAGCAAAATTGTATAAGGGGTAAATGCGTTGTAAAGACAAGCCTGAAGGCTTTGTGTCTCAATGCAAGGAGTATTCGTAATAAGGTGGACGAGTTGAACGTGCAGATAGATATTAATGATTATGATATAGTTGGGATCACGGAGACATGGCTCCAGGGTGACGTAGGCTGGGAGCTGAACATCCAGGGATATTCAATATTCAGGAGGGATAGAGAGAAAGGAAAAGGAGGTGGGGTAGCGTTGCTGGTTAGAGAGGAGATTAAAGCAATGGAAAGGAAGGACATTAGCTTGGAGGATGTGGAATCGGTATGGGTAGAGCTACAAAACACTAAGGGGCAGAAAACGCTGGTGGGTGTTGTGTACAGGCCACCTAACAGTAGCAGAGAAGTTGGGGATGGTATCAAACAGGAAATTAGAAATGCGTGCGACAAAGGCAAAACAGTTATAATGGGTGACTTCAATCTACATATAGATTGGGTTAATCAAATTGGCAGGGGTGCTGAGGAAGAGGATTTTTTGGAATGTATGCGGGATAGTTATCTAAATCAACATGTACAGGAACCAACGAGAGAGCAGGCTATTTTAGACTGGGTTTTGAGTAATGAGGAAGGGGTAATTAGCCGTCTTGTTGTACGTGCCCCCTTGGGCAAGAGTGACCATAATATGGTTAAGTTCTTCATTAGGATGGAGAGTGACATTGTTAATTCAGAAACAATGGTTCTGAACTTAAAGAAAGGTAACTTTGAGGGTATGAGACGTGAATTGGCCAAGATTGACTGGCAATTAATTCTAAAAGGGTTGACGGTGGATAAACAATGGAAGACATTTAAAGACTGCATGGATGAACTACAAAAATTGTTCATCCCAGTTTGGCAAAAGAATAAATCGGGGAAGGTAGTGCATCCGTGGATAACAAGGGAAATCAGGGATAGTATCAAAGCAAAGGATGATGCGTACAAAGTAGCCAGAAAAAGCAGCATACCAGAGGACTGGGAGAAATTCAGAGACCAGCAGAGGAGGACAAAGGGCTTAATTAGGAAAGGAAAAATAGATTATGAAAGAAAACTGGCAGGGAACATAAAAACTGACTGCAAAAGTTTTTATTAGATATGTGAAGAGAAAGAGGTTAGTTAAAACAAATGTAGGTCCCTTGCAGTCAGAAACAGGTGAGTTGATCATGGGGAACAAGGATATGGCGGACCAATTGAATAACTACTTTGGTTCCATCTTCACTAAGGAAGACATAAATAATCTGCCTGAAATAGCAGGGGACTGTGGGTCAAAGGAGGAATTGAGTGAAATCCAGGTCAGTCGGGAAGTGGTGTTGGGTAAATTGAATAGATTAAAGGCCGATAAATCCCCAGGGCCAGATAGGCTGCATCCCAGAGTACTTAAGGAAGTAGCTCAGGAAATAGTGGATGCATTAGTGATAATCTTTCAAAACTCTTTAGATTCTGGAGTAGTTCCTGAGGATTGGCGGGTGGCAAATGTAACCCCTCTTTTTAAGAAGGGAGGGAGAGAGAAAACGGGGAATTACAGACCAGTTAGTCTAACATCGGTAGTGGGGAAACTGCTAGAGTCAGTTATTAAAGATGGGATAGCAGCACATTTGGAAAGTGGTGAAATCATTGGACAAAGTCAGCATGGATTTACAAAAGGTAAATCATGTCTGACGAATCTTGTGGAATTTTTCGAGGATGTAACTAGTAGCGTGGATAAGGGAGAACCAGTGGATGTGGTATATCTGGACTTCCAGAAGGCTTTCGACAAGGTCCCACATAAGAGATTAGTATACAAACTTAAAGCATACGGTATTAGGGGTTCAGTATTGATGTGGATAGAGAACTGGCTGGCAAACAGGAAGCAAAGAGTAGGAGTAAACGGGTCCTTTTCACAATGGCAGGCAGTAACTAGTGGGGTACCGCAGGGCTCAGTGCTGGGACCCCAGCTATTTACAATATATATTAATGATCTGGATGAGGGAATTGAAGGCAATATCTCCAAGTTTGCGGATGACACTAAGCTGGGGGGCAGTGTTCGCTGTGAGGAGGATGCTAGGAGACTGCAAGGTGACTTGGATAGGCTGGGTGAGTGGGCAAATGTTTGGCAGATGCAGTATAATGTGGATAAATGTGAGGTTATCCACTTTGGTGGCAAAAACAGGAAAGCAGACTATTATTTAAATGGTGGCCGATTAGGAAAAGGGGAGATGCAGCGAGACCTGGGTGTCATGGTACACCAGTCATTGAAAGTAGGCATGCAGGTGCAGCAGGCAGTGAAAAAAGCGAATGGTATGTTAGCTTTCATAGCAAAAGGATTTGAGTACAGGAGCAGGGAGGTTCTACTTCAGTTGTACAGGGTCTTGGTGAGACCACACCTGGAGTATTGCGTGCAGTTTTGGTCTCCAAATCTGAGGAAGGACATTATTGCCATAGAGGGAGTGCAGAGAAGGTTCACCAGACTGATTCCTGGGATGTCAGGACTGTCTTATGAAGAAAGACTGGATAGACTCGGTTTATACTCTCTGGAATTTAGGAGATTAAGAGGGGATCTTATAGAAACTTACAAAATTCTTAAGGGGTTGGACAGGCTAGATGCAGGAAGATTGTTCCCGATGTTGGGGAAGTCCAGGACAAGGGGTCACAGCTTAAGGATAAGGGGGAAATCCTTTAAGACTGAGATGAGAAAGACTTTCTTCACACAGAGAGTGGTGAGTCTCTGGAACTCTCTGCCACAGAGGGTAGTTGAGGCCAGTTCATTGGCTATATTTAAGAGTGAGTTGGATGTGGCCCTTGTGGCTAAGGGGATCAGAGGGTATGGAGAGAAGGCAGGTACGGGATACTGAGTTGGATGATCAGCCATGATCATATTGAATGGCGGTGCAGGCTCGAAGGGCTGAATGGCCTACTCCTGCACCTAATTTCTATGTTTCTATGTTTCTATGTTAACATGTAGGGGGGGAAGAGGAAAAAAATAATAAACAGAGAATAAGAGGTGGTGGGTTTCCAGGGCAAAAATCAAAAGGGGCCACTTGTCAACATAATTGTGTAAGGAGTAAGAGTGTTGTAAAAACAAGCCTGAAGACTTTGCGTCTCAATGCATTCGTAATAAGGTGGACGAGTTGAATGTGCAGATAGCTATTAATGACTATGATATAGTTGGGATCACGGAGTCATGGCTCCAGGGGGACCAAGACTGGGAGCTGAACATCCAGGGATATACAATATTCTGGAGGGATAGACAGAAAGGAAAGGGAGGTGGGGTAGCGTTGCTGGTGAGAGAGGAGATTATTGCAATAGAAAGGAAGGACATTAGCTTGGAGGATGTGGAATCGATATGGGTGGAGCTGCGAAACACTAAGGGGCAGAAAACGCTAGTGGGAGTTGTGTACAGGCCACCTAACAGTAGTAGTGGAGTTGGGGATGGCATCAAACAAGAAATTAGAAATGCATGTAACACGGGTAAAACAGTTATAATGGGTGACTTCAATCTACATATAGATTGGGTGAATCAATTGGGCAGGGGTGCTGAGGAAGAGGATTTCTTGGAATGTATGCGGGATAGTTTTCTAAACCAACATGTAGAGGAACCAAAGAGAGAGCAGGCTATTCTAGACTTGGTATTGAGTAATGAGGAAGGGTTAGTTAGCAGTCTTGTTGTACGTGGCCCCTTGGGCAAGAGTGACCATAATATGGTTGAGTTCTTCATTAGGATGGAGAGTGACATAATTAAGTCAGAAACAAGGGTTCTGAACTTAAACAAAGGTAACTTTGAAGGTATGAGACGTGAATTGAGTCTGAAATCAGTCTGAAGAAGGGCCCTGACCTGAAACATCACCTATCCATTTCCTTTAGTGACTGTAAAATTATTCCAGCACTTTTTTTTAGCTATCAGTGATAATCAGTGATATCAGAGGGCTCTTGAGGCCCACAGGAGCCGTTGGAAGAGAAGGAGGGGGAGGAGCGACACCCGACCGGTAAGGTTTAAAATCCAGCGCGGGGCTTGCCTAAATCCATAACGATCCATTTGGAGAAGTGTTTTTTTTGAGGAAGCCGCTGATTGGTGGGAAGTGGACCAGGGTAAGCAGCTGATTGTCAGTCAGATCCCAGCAGTTTGTAGTGATTTTATATTGTGTTGATATTGTATCCTGTGTAAGGGGGGAGTATGAAGGCCAGGGCAGTGTACTGTTCTGGATGTCAGATGTGGGAGGTCAGGGAATCTGATAGCCCTCCAGACGTCCACATCTGCGCCAGGTGTGTTGAGATGGGGCTCCTAAAGGACTGTGTTAGGAACCTGGAGCAGCAGCTCGATGACCTCCGTCTGGTCAGGGAGAGTGAGGAGGTAATAGAGAGGAGCTACAGGGAGGTAGTCACTCCCAGACCACAGGAGGCAGACAAGTGGGTCACGGTTAGGAAGGGCAAGGGGCAGAGGCAGGGGCTAGAGAGTACACCTGGAAAATAGGTACTCGGGTTTGAGTACGATTGGAGGGGACAGCCTAGCTGGGGGCAGCAACAGCGGCCGGGTCTCCGGCACAGAGACCGGCCCTGATGCTCAGAAGGGTAGCAAAAAGAGGAGGGCAATTGTAATAGGGGACTCTATAGTTAGGGGGTCGGATAGGCGATTCTGTGGACGCAGTCGGGAGACCCGGATGGTAGTTTGCCTCCCTGGTGCCAGGGTCTCGCATGTGTCGGAACGTGTCCAAAAGATTCTGAAAAGGGAGGGAGAGGAGCCTGATGTTGTGGTACACATAGGTACCAATGACATAGGCAGAAAAAGTGACGAGGTCCTGAAGGGAGAATTTAGGGAGTTGGGGGGAAAGTTAAGGAGAAGGACCAAAAGGGTAACGATTTCAGGATTACTGCCTGTGCCGTGTGACAGTGAGAGTAGGAATGAAATGAGGTGGAGGATAAATGCGTGGCTGAGGGACTGGTGCAGTGGGCAGGGATTCAAGTTTCTTGATCACTGGAACCTCTTTTGGGGAAGGCATGATCTGTACAAAAAGGACGGGTTGCACTTGAGCCCGAGGGGGACCAATATCCTGGCAGGGAGATTTGCAAAGGCTACTGGGGAGACATTAAACTAGAAAGGCTGGGGGGAGGGACTCGGGTAGAGGGGGCTAGGGGACAGGGTGTGGGGCAAGAGGCAGAGAAGGGAAGCACTCGGACCCAAAATGTAGGCGAGAAAGAGGAAAAAGATAATAGACAGAGAATAAGGGATGGTGGGTTTATAAAATGTGTATATTTTAATGCTAGGAGCATTGTAAGAAAGGTGGATGAACTTAGAGCCTGGATTGACACCTGGAAATATGATGTTGTGGCAATCAGTGAAACATGGTTGTAGGAGGGCTGTGATTGGAAACTAAATATTCCAGGATTTCGTTGCTTCAGGTGTGATAGAATTGGAGGGACCAGAGGTGGGGGTGTTGCATTGCTTGTCAGAGAGGATATTACAGCAGTGCTTTGGCAGGATAGATTAGAGGGCTCGTCTAGGGAGGCTATTTGGGTGGAACTGAGAAGTGGGAACGGTGTAGCAACACTTTTAGGGGTGTATTATAGACCGCCAAATGGGAGCGAGAATTGGAAGAGCAAATGTGTAAGGAGATAGCAGATATTAATAGTAAGCACAAGGTAGTGATTGTGGGAGATTCCAAAAATAGACTGGGAAACACATTCTATAAATGGGCTGGATGGTTTGGAGTTTGTAAAATGTGTGCAGGATAGTTTTTGCAGCAGTGCATAGAGGTATCGACCAGAGAAGGGGCAGTGCTGGACCTCCTGTTAGGAAATGAGGCAGGTCAGGTGACGGAGGTATGCGTTGGTGAGCACTTCGGGACCAGTGATCACAATACCATTAGTTTCAATATAATTATGGAGAGAGTCAGAACTGGACCTAGGGTGGAGATTTTTGATTGGAGAAAGGCTAACTTTGAGGGAATGCGTAAGGATTTAAAAAGGAGTGAATTGGGACACTTTGTTTCATGGGAAGGATGGAGAAGAGAAATGGAGGACATTTAAAGGCGAAATTGTAAGAGTACAGATTCTTTATGTCCCTGTTAGGTTGAAAGGAAATAGTAAAAATTGGAAAGAGCCATGGTTTTCAAGGGAAAATTGGACACTTGTTTCGAAAAAAGAGAGATATCTACAATAAATTATAGGAGGCATGGAGTAAATGAGGTGCTAGAGGAGTATAAAGAATGTAAAAAGAATCTTAAGAAAAGAAATTAGGAAGGCTAAAGGAAGATATGAGGTTGCTTTGGCAAGAAAGGTGAAAGTAAATCCAAAGGGTTTTCTACAGCTATATTAATAGCAAAAGCATAACGAGGGATAAAATTGGACCATTAGAGAGCCAGAATGGACAGCTATCTGCAGAGCCAAAATAGATGGGGGAGATATTGAACAATTTATTTTCTTCGGTATTCACCAAGGAGAAGGATATTGAACTCTGTGAGGTAAGGGAAAAAAGTAGAGTAGCTATGGAAACTATGAGATTCAAAGAGGAGGAAGTACTGACACTTTTGAAAAATATAAAAGTGGATAAAGTCTCCAGGTCCTGACAGGATATTCCATAGGACATTGAGGGAAGTTAGTGTAGAAATAGCAGGAGCTATGACAGAAATATTTCAAATGTCATTAGAAACGGGAATAGTGCCGGAGGATTGGCGTACTGCGCATGTTGTTCCATTGTTTAAAAAGGGTTCAAAGAATAAACCTAGCAATTATAGACCTGTTCGTTTGACGTCAGTGGTGGGCAAATTAATGGAAAGGATACTTAGAGATAATATATATAAGCATCTGGATAAACAGGGTCTGATCAGGAACAGTCAAGATGGATTTGTGCCTGGAAGGTCATGTTTGACAAACCTTCTTGAATTTTTTGAAGCGGTTACTAGGGAAATTGATGAGGGTAAAGCAGTAGATGGTGTCTATATGGATTTCAGTAAGGCCTTTGACAAGGTTCCCCATGGAAGGTTGGTTAAGAAGGTTCAATCTTTGGGTGTTAATGGCGGAGTAGCAAGATGGATTCAACAGTGGCTGAATGGGAGATGTCAGAGAGTAATGGTGGATGGCTGTTTGTCAGGTTGGAAGCCGGTGACCAGTGGGGTGCCTCAGGGATCTGTGTTGGGTCCACTGTTGTTTGTCATGTACATCAATGATCTGGATGATGGGGTGGAAAATTGGATAAGTAAGTATGCAGATGATACTAAGATAGGTGGTGTTGTGGATAATGAAGTAGATGTTCAAAGTCTACAGAGAGATTTGGGCCATTTGGAAAAGTGGGCTGAAAGATGGCAGATGGAGTTTAATGCTGATAAGTGTGAAGTGCTACATCTTGGCAGGACAAATCAAAATAGGGCGTACATGGTAAATGGTAGGGAATTGAGGAATGCTATGGAACAGAGAGATCTAGGAATAACTGTGCATAGTTCCCTGAAGGTGGAATTGCATGTAGATAGGGTGGTAAAGAAGGCCTTTGGGTGTGCTGGCCTTTATAAATCAGAGCATTGAATATAGGAGTAGGGAAGTAATGTTATAATTGTACAAGGCTTTGGTAAGACCAATTCTGGAGTATGGTGTACAATTTTGGTCACCTAATTATAGGAAGGATGTCAACAAAATAGAGAGAGTACAGAGGAGATTTACTAGAATGTTGCCTGGGTTCCAGCAACTATGTTACAGAGAAAGGTTGAACAAGTTAGGTCTTTATTCTTTGGAGCGCAGAAGGTGAAAGGGATAGACAGAGTTGACGTGGATACGTTTTTCCCATTGAGGGTAGGGAAGATTCAAACAAGAGGGCATGACATGAGAATTAAGGGACAGAGGTTTCGGGGTAACGTGAGGGGGAACTTCTTTACTCAGAGGGTGGTGGCTGTGTGGAATCAGCTTCCAGCAGAAGTGGTGGAGGCAGGATCGATTTTAACATTTAAAAGTAAAGTGGATAGGTATATGGACGGGAAGGGAATGGAGGGGTATGGTCTGAGTGCAGGTAGATGGGACTAGGGGAAAACAAATGGTCGGCACGGACTGGAAGGGCCGAGAGGGCCTGTTTCCGTGCTGTAATTGTTTATATGGTTATAGGGTTTATATGGTTATATGGTTATATGGTTAATTGGCCAAGATAGACTGGCAAGTGATTCTGAAAGGGTTGACAGTGGATGTGCAATGGAAGGCATTTAAAGACTGCATCGATGAACTACAACAATTGTTCATCCCAGTTTGACAAAAGAATAAATCAGGGAAGGTAGTGCATCCATGGATAACAAGGGAAATCAGGGATAGTATAAAAACAAAAGATGAAGCATACAAATTAGCCAGAAAAAGCAGCCAACCAGAGGACTGGGAGAAATTCAGAGTCCCAGCAGAGGAGGACAAAGAGCTTAATTAGGAAAAGGAAAATAGATTATGAAAGAAAACTGGTAGAGAACATAAAAACTGACTGCAAAGGTCTTTATAGATATGTGAAGAGAAATAGATTAGTTAAAACAAAGTAGGTCCCTTGCAGTCAGAAACAGGTGAATTGATCATGGGGAACAAGGATATGGCAGACCAATTGAATAACTACTTTGGTTCTGTATTCACTAAGGAAGACATAAATAATCTGCCAGAAATAGCAGGGAACCGGGGGTCAAATAAGGTGGAGGAACTGAGTGAAATCCAGGTTAGCCGGGAAGTGGTGTTGGGTAAATTGAATGGATTAAAGGCCGATAAATCCCCAGGGCCAGATAGTCTGCATCCCAGAGTACTCAAGGAAGTAACCACAGAAATAGTGGATGCATTAGTGATAATTTTTCAAAACTCCTTAGATTCTGGAGTAGTTCCTGAGGATTGGACGGTAGCTAATGTAACCCCACTTAAAAAAAGGAGGGAGAGAGAAAACGGGGAATTACAGACCAGTTAGTCTAACATCGGTAGTGGGGAAACTGCTAGAGAAACTGTTATTAATGATGGGATAGCAGTACATTTGGAAAGTGGTGAAATCATTGGACAAAGTCAGCATGGATTTACGAAAGGTAAATCATGTCTGACGAATCTTATTGAATTTTTCGAGGATGTAACTAGCAGAGTGGATAAGGGAGAACCAGTGGATGTGTTATATCTGGACTTTCAGAAGGCTTTCGACAAGGTCCCACATAAGAGATTAGTATACAAACTTAAAGCACACGGTATTGGGGGTTCAGTATTGATGTGGATAGAGAACTTGCTGGCAGACAGGAAGCAAAGGGTAGGAGTAAACGGGTCCTTTTCAGAATGGCAGGCAGTGACTAGTGGGGTACCGCAAGGCTCAGTGCTGGGACCCCAGCTATTTACAATATATATTAATGATTTGGACGAGGGAATTGAATGCAACATCTCCAAGTTTGCGGATGACACTAAGCTGGGGGGTAGTGTTAGGTGTGAGGAGGATGCTAGGAGGCTGCAAGGTGACTTGGATAGGCTGGGTGAGTGGGCAAATGCATGGCAGATGCAGTATAATGTGGATAAATGTGAGGTTATCCACTTTGGTGGCAAAAACTGGAGGGTAGACTATTATCTGAATGGTGGCAGATTAGAAAAAGGGGAGATGCAATGAGACCTGGGTGTCATGGTACACCAGTCATTGACAGTAGGCATGCAGGTGCAGCAGGCAGTGAAGAAAGCAAATGGTATGTTAGCATTCATAGTGAAAGGATTTGAGTATAGGAGCAGGGAGGTTCTATTGCAGTTGTACAGGGTTTTGGTGAGACCACACCTGGAGTATAGCGTACAGTTTTGGTCTCCAAATCTGAGAAAATACATTCTTGCCATAGAGGGGGCCTGTCATGCCACGGCTGGAGGTGAGCACCACCGTTATCTTCATGCCAGACTTTATAACAAGGTATTGTCCCTCGCTGGGTGGATGTTAATCATGTATTGTCTTGCTGCCGACTGGTTCGCACGCAACAGAAGCTGTTCACTGTACCTCGGTACACGTGACAATGAACTCAACTACCTTCAGCTGATACTGTACCTGGAACAAAACCCTCCTGACGCCAGCGTTAGATCAACGTGTGATAGGTGGGCTGATTTAAGTCTTCCTGTTCTTATTTTTCATCTGGGTAATTAATTATTTTAGCAATTCAGATGAAGACAACTGTGTGAAATGGCAGGATTTTACTTCCTGCTGCTAATTGAATAAATACACAGCTCACATAATTATCACTGGTAATGATTTCTGAACGATACCACAGTCGACACTTTGGAGAGCGCTGCTTGCTTGAAAGAGTTTACATTCTAATGAATTAACATTTCACAGATGTATTATAGGTCTGATGAGGGCCTGTGCAGTTCAACAATTGAAAGATTTACTTGAAAAAGAAATATTGCTTTCAATGCAATTTAGAGAGTGCCTTGTAGGTCCATGTTTCATTTCACAAATGATGCCTCTGACAATCCACAACTAAGTTTCAAAGTTAAATCTGCTCTTTGTAATTTCAATCCTCTGAAGCCACATGTATAATGTACAAGTAATTACCACAGCACCTGTACACACCCAGCATAAAGACAAACCTTTAACCAGCCTAGTTTCCTGACAGTCCATTTATCGAGCCGTGACGAGGTACAGAGTGGATAGACACAAAATGCTGGAGTAATGGGTAATGGGTGATGTTTTGGGTCGAGACTCTTCTTCAAACTGGAGTCTGGAGTGCTCTCAAGTTGAGTTACTTCAGCACTCTATGAAACGTCACCTATCCATGTTCTCCACAGATGCTGCCTGACCCGCTGAGTTACTCCAGCACTCTGTTTGTCCACATAGTTGATTTTCTTGAGTGCATCATTGAAATATAAGCAGGATTGTAAACTGGAGACTCTTATATTTTCTGATAAGGTCAGAATTGATAGCAGAATTAGGCCAGTCGGCCCATCATGTCAATCATGCCTGATCTATCTCTCCCTCCATTCTCCTGCCTTCTCCCCATGACCCCTAACAACAGTAATAATTAAGAATCTATCTATCTCTGCCTTATAAAAATCCACTGACTTGGCCCCCACTGCCTTCTGTGGCAAAGAATTCCACAGATTCACCACCCTCTGACTAAATAATTTCTTCCTCATCTCCTTCCTAAAGGATTGTCCTTTAATTCTAAGATTGTGATCTCTGGTCCTGGACTCTGCCACCAGTGAAAACATCCTCTCCACACCCACTCTACCGAAGCCTGCAGTTGTGCAGAGGGGTGAGTGGGCTGGGGGTTCACATTGTGCAGGCCTGGGCGTGACGAGCATTATTGTCAGTGTCACTGAGTATTAGTGAGTATTATTGTGTATTAGTGAGAATTATTGAGTATTAAAGTCAAGTCAAAAGAGTTTATTGTCATGTGTCCCTGACAGGACAATTAAATTATTTATTTGCATAGCACAACAGAACATAGTAGGCATTGACTACAATTATATACGTAAATACACACATTAATTAATAAATTGATAAAGTGCAAATAGCAGATGGAGGGGTATTAATGTTCAGAGTTTTGTCCGAGCCAGGTTTAATAGCCTGATGGCGGTGGGGAAGTAGCTATTCCTGAACCGGGTCGTTGCAGTTCTCAGGCTCCTGTACCTTCTACCCGAAGGTAGCAGGGAGATGAGTGTGTGGCCAGGGTGGTGTGGGTCCTTGATGATGCTGCCAGCCTTTGAGGCAGCAACTGTGGTAGATCCCCTCGATGGAAGGAAGGTCAGAGCCGATGATGGACTGGGCAGTGTTTACTACTTTTTGTAGTCTTTTCCTCTCCAGGGCATTCAAGTTGCCGAACCAAGCCACGATGCAACCGGTCAGCAAGCTCTCTACTGTGCACCTGTAGAAGTTAGAGAGAGTCCTCCTAGACAGACCGACTCTCCGTAATCTTCTCAGGAAGTAGAGGCGCTGATGAGCTTTCTTAATAATTGGATCTGTGTTCTCGGAACAGGAAAGATCTTCACAGATGTGCACACCCAGGAATTTGAAGCTCTTGACCCTTTCAACCATCGACCCGTTGATATAAACAGGACTGTGGGTCCCCATCCTACTCCTTCCAAAGTCCACAATCAGTTCCTTGGTTTTGCCGGTGTTGAGGGCCAGGTTGTTGTGCTGGCACCATATGGACAGTCGCTCGATCTCTCTTCTGTACTCCGACTCATCCCCATCAGTGATACGTCCCACTACAGTGGTGTCGTCAGCGAACTTGATGATGGAGTTCGCACTATGACCGGCTACGCAGTCATGAGTATAGAGTGAGTACAGCAGGGGGCTGAGCACGCAGCCTTGAGGTGCTCCCGTGCTGATTGTTATCGAGTATTACAGAGAATTACTGTATTATTGAGTATTACCGAGTATTACTGAGATTGAATATTATTATTACTATTAATTATTAATAATTAATAATTATTCTTATTAATAATATTATTATTATTATTATTGAGTATTGCCGGCTAATACTGAGTATTATTGAGCATTAATATTTTTGAGTATTACTGAGTATTATTGTGTATTGTTGTGTATTATTGTGTATTAGTATTATTGAGCATTATTGAGAATTCTTATTGTTGAGTTGTTGCGTATTATTATTACCTATTACTGAGAATTACTGTATTATTGAGTATTATTGTGTTATGAAGTATTACTATTATTATTACTGAGTATTATTGAGTATTACTGAATATTGAATATTATTATGTATCATTGAGTATTAATATTGAGTACTACTGAGTATTATTGCCCAGTGTTGATTGTGTGGCTTTGACAGGTTGGGCAGAGGGAAGGCGTTTGTCAGCTAGATTGTGCTAATTGATTGCTGAGACAGCCGGCTTTATACACAGCGTTCCTCTGTAATACTCGACAGTAAACCCCACCTCCAGGGACGCTGACATTGAAACCATGGACACGATGTCATCGAGAGTTTGATAGAATGAAGGGGCTGCAGTTCACCAGCCGCTATTTATAGGTCGGCACGGGAAATCACTTCTTTCATTCAGTGACCATGAGGCAAGTGTTGGGGACTCAGACCACATCTAGTCCGTCTACCACTCACCGCATCTTCTACCGCAGTTAGATTGTGGCTTCGTGCAGCCAACGCAAGACTGGTGGAGTTCCGGACCGTGATACAGCTACAGCTTCCAGAGAGAGTCAGATTTAGCTCTTAGAGCTTACGGAATCAAGTGATACGGGGAAAAAGCAGGAACGGGGTACAGATTTGGATGATCAGCCATGATCACACTGAACGGCGCAGCTGGCTCGAAGGGCAGAATGGCCTCCTCCTGCACCTATGTTCTATGTTTCTATAGAAATGGGTGATGACATGGTGGATGGAGCTTAATCTGAGGCGGCTGTTCTTTGGGAGGTTGAATGTCAGGAGGAAATATAACGTTGATGGCGGGACCCTTCACAGCACTGATGTACAGAGAGACCTTGAGGGCCAAGAGCATGGCTCCCTGAAGGTGGTATTTGTGTACACTGAGTGGCAAGGAAGGCCATGCATGCTTGCCTTCATTGGTCTGTGGGAGGACAATCCTTAAAGAGGTGACCCTCACATTCAGTGTCAGTTACAGTGGGTGGGAAGGAACTGCAGATGCTCGTTTAAACCATACATAGACACAAAAGGCTGGAGTCACTCAGCGGGACAATCAAGGGCCTGTCCCACTCTCACAACCTAATTCACAACCTCTGCCGAGTTTGCCCTTGGCTCGTACTCGCAGCATGGTCGTCACAAGGTCGTAGGTAGCTCGTAGGTAGGTCGTAGCAGGTCGTGATGCTAGTCGTAGGTACTCGTGGCATCAAGTATGTCGGGCCGTCTAGTATGATGAAAAATGTCAACAAGTAAAAAAGGTGAATTAGGTCGTGAAAGTGGGACAGGCCCTTTACTCCAGCACTCTGTGAAACGTCACCTATCCATGTTCCCCACAGATGCTGCCTGACCCGCTGAGTTACTCCAGCACTCTGTGAAACGTCACCTATCCATGTTCTCCACAGATGCTGCCTGACCCGCTGAGTTACTCCGCACAGTTCTCCACTGCTGCCTGACCCGCTGAGTTACTCCGCACTCTGTGAAACGTCACCTATCCATGTTCTCCACAGATGCTGCCTGACCCACTGAGTTACTCCGCACTCTGTGAAACGTCACCTATCCATGTTCCCCACAGATGCTGCCTGACCCGCTGAGTTACTCCGCACTCTGTGTTCACTGCTATAAAGCTGCAACTCCAGGACAGTAACAGTATTATAACTAATCATCTGCTAGAAACTCTAATGGAACAATTAATAACACGTGTACGAGCTTGTGATGGTTAATGTTGAGGAAATTACGTTATTTTTAATGATCAAAGAGGGAGGAATTGTTGCTGTATTTTTTGAGAGATTTGGAGCTTTATTTTCGATGTAATCCTGCGTTTGTCACTTGCCTGTGTTCACAGTGCTGTGGAGAAAGGTTGAATGAAACATTATCGGGAGTCTCTCTGAACAATGGAAGTGAAGATACACGGTGGTCTCGTCAAGGTTCTGAAGCTCGTGAGTTAATTGCAACGTGTGACGCTGCCTGAAAATAGGGCAGCAATGATCTGCAAAGCACAATGGCCTTACCATGACTGGCGATGAATTTTATAGCCTCGTGGATTAAAAATTAATAAATTTACTCCACAGAAAGAAAGGGATGTTTGCCGTAATGTGAATCTAATCGTCATCTCATTACGCACCGTTTATTGTGAGCGGGCACATCTTTACATTTGATTCCGTGCGCCAGGGTTTCAGGTGCCGGTCATTTTCCTGGCATATTGTAATCACTAACTGTCTGAAAGTGACCCATTTCTCAAGGCGGGAGAGGGAGGGCGTGTGGTTTCAGCAGCTGACAATGTTGGCTCGAAGGGCCAAATGGCCTAGTCCTGCACCTATTGTCTATTGTCTAACCTTGTGTGGAGAAAGGGAGACATCAACGTCTTCTTGCAGGAACGCGGGGAATAATGCTGCACGTCTCACGTCACACCTGTCATGCTACACGCCTCACGCTGCACGTCTCACACTACACGTCTCACACTACACGTGTCACACTACACGTGTTACACTACACGTGTCACGCTACACGCTGCTGCCATGACCAACTTTACATCAGTGTGTAATTACTGGAGAGCCGCAACAAAAGCCTTCCACTGTAGCTCGGCACACGTGACCATATCCACCAACTAAACCACTCGCTGAAGAGCAGCGGAGACAAGTTAGATCGTGCCCGTTCCTTCCAACATGTCAGCACAGCGTTCCACACTGGTCCCTGTCTGTAATTCATTTAGATTTTAAAGAAACAGGCCGTTCGGCCCATCGACACCGCACACTAGCACCATCCTACACACACCAGGGACAACTTGCAATTGTACCAAGCCAATTAACCTGTAAGCCTGTACGTCTTTGGGATGTGGGTGGAGTCTGGAGCACCTGGAAAAAACCCACACGGGGGTCACAGGAAAAATGTGCAAACTCCACACAGACAGCAGCCGTAGTCAGAATCAAACCGGGTCAGCTCCACTGAGATTGTGTCGACTACCACAGTGTGGACTGGGCATCACTGATGCCAGCGTTCACACGTCTCCAGACGTCCCTGTACAAACATCAGGAGCTGTGGTCCGTTATTGCTCAGCTGTCAGTAAATGCTGATAACACCAGAGGAAATGAGAGGAAAGAGATAACACTGTTATCTGGCAACTAACCGTCCTCTCACCAACTAGAGAGCAGTCCTGACCTCCCATCTACCTCGGACTATCTTTAATCGGGCTTTACAGGACTTTATCTTGCACTAAACGTTATTCCCTTTATCCTGTGTCTGTACACAGTGAACGGCTCGATTGTAATCATGTATTGTCTTTACGCTGACTGTTTAGCAGCAACAAAACCCTCGCTACACTTGACAATAAACTCAACTAAGCTGGGCATCTTTTAAGATCTCGTTCCCCACATTCCACACCAGGGCGCGGGTTGGTGGGTAAGTTAGCCGCTGTCGACCCTCCTGTGAAGGTGAGTGGTAGAATCGGGGGGGGGTAAAAGGAACTAGCCCAGGGTAGTGTAAATGGAGGCTGGATGGTCAGCACAGTCCTGGTGGGCCGAAGGGCCTGTTTCTCTGCTGGATGACTCTGTGACTCTAGTTAGTGTTTAATCATTCATTCCTTAGTTCTTCATAATTGCCAGTTTCGTGCCACGTTGCTGGGGCTGTTTTTATTAATGACTTAAAGCGTTTATTACTTTGTGCATTTTAGGATTCAGTAAAGTGTGTCAGATCCCGTTGTAACAGCTGTGTTTATCTGCATGTAATTATCCCGTAAATGCGCGCAGTACCCACGCCCTCCACCGCTGCCTGTATCAGTTCCGTTTAGTGTCGCGATACATGCCGACCATCTCTCACCCATTCATGTTCCCGATGTTGGGGGAGCCCAGAACCAGGGGCCACAGTTTAAGAATAAGGGGTAAGCCATCTAGAACGGTGATGAGGAAACACTTTCTCACACAGAGAGTTGTGAGTCTGTGGAATTCTCTGCCTCAGAGGGCGGTGGAGGCCGGTTCTCTGGATACTTTCAAGAGAGAGCTAGATAGGTCTCTTAAAGGTAGTGGAGTCAGGGGATATGGGGAGAAGGCAGAAACGGGGTACTGATTGTGGATGATCAGCCATGATCACATTGAATGGCAGTGCTGGCTTGAAGGGCCGAATGGCCTACTCCTGCACCTATTGTCTATTGTCACACTAGTTCTACGTTATTCTACGTTGTCATCCACTCCTTACGTCCCATTGACGAAGTTTAGAGATTCAGCACGGAAACAGGCCCTTCGGCCCACCGAGTCCGCACTGACCAGCGATCCCCGCACACTGACACTACCCTACACGCACTAGGGACAATTTTATATTAATACCAAGCCAATTAATCTACAACCTGTACATCTTTGGAGTGTGGGAGGAAACTAAAGATCTCGGAGAAAACCCATACAGGTCACGGGAGGAACGTACAAACTCCGTACAGACAGCACCCGTAGTCGGGATGGAACCCGGGTCTGTGGCGCTGTGAGCGCTGTAGGCCACCGTGCCACAGTCTGACGTTTGAAGGCCCAAGTCTCAAGAGGGGTCTCGGCCTGAAACGTCACCTATTCCTTTTCTCCAGGGATGCTTCCTGACGGTGAGTTACTCCAGCATCTTGTGTCCAACCCAAAGACGTGTGGGTTTGTAGGTTAAACGGCCCTCTGTAAATTGCCCCCAGTGTGTAAGAGGTCCATAACATAGAACGAGTGTGAGAGGGTGATCGCTGGTCGGTATTGACTTGGTGGGCCGAAGGGCCTGTTTCCGTGCTGTATCATCCAAAGTAAACAAATGGAAGGAGTGGGGCAGTAACTAAGTGGGTAATGGTCCAAGAGCAGGGGGTTAATAATGAGGAGACCACTCACTGGGACAGGAACGTAGTGAAGACGTCTTATTTATGTGTCTGATTATTGCTCAGTTGTCAGGAAACACATTTCAAAACTTTGCGTTTACGGAGTTCTATAAAATATGTCCACCCACGATATCAGAAAGAATGAGTGAATGAATGAGACGCTATTGTCACCTGTGACAAGGCACAGTGGCAGTCTTTGTTTTGTGTACCCAAGGTCCGTTTTAACACAACCCATTTTAAACTCATCCTATTTGTGGTCTCCCTTAATATTCGGCGGTTCCTCCCACACCGATTCCCTGATCCTTTGTTCTCCGGAGCTCCGCCGCCCAGGCAGGCGCCCCCCAGACTCATGCAAAGACTTCCCCCCCCTGTCACCATGTTGTTTCTTGTGGGACAGAGCACCAAGGCAAATTCCTTGTATGTGAATACTTGGCCAATAAACGTCCTTACTTACTTACTTTTCCGTTCACCATATGTGAGTGTGAGGAGCTGGAATTAACCGGTGGTTTACACGGAGCGTGGCGTTCCATGGACAGCGCTGGAGCGATGCGTCACAACTCTGCCAGCTTCTATCGTGTTGTGTGATAGGTCAGGGCAACAGAGAACACATCTAAGCTGCATCCTGATTGGCCACTTCATGACCAATCCGTATGTTCACACGTTCACAAGTTATAGCAGTAGAATGAGGCCATTCGGCCCATCGAGTCCACTCCGCCATTCAATCACGGCTGATCTCTGCCTCCTAATCCTATCGTCCTACTCCCTGTAACCCTTGACACCCGTTCTAATCAAGTACTTGTCTATCTCAGCCTGAGAAATATCCACTGACTTGGCCTCCACAGCCCTCTGTGGCAATGAGTTCCACAGGTTAACTTCCCTCTGACTCCATCTGAGATTCTCTGTCTGCCTGCTAATCAGAGCTGCCCAGCAGTGCAGCGGGTAGAGCTGCTGCCTCACAGCGCCACATACCCGGGTTCCATTCTGACCTCGGGTGCTGTCTGTGTGGAGTTTGCACGTTCTCCCCGTGACCATGTGGGTTTTATCCGGGTGCTCTGGTTTCCTCCACATCCCAAAGACGTGGGGGTTTGTACGTTAATCGGCCCTCTGTAAATTGCATTCTAGTGTGTAGGGAGTGGATGAGAAAGTGGGATAACACAGACATACATAGTGTGTGGGCAGGCAATCGCTGGCTGAAGGGCCTGTTTCAGTGCTGTATCTCAAAACTAATGACACTAAAAAGACCACATCAGCCTCTGCTGTGTGTCTGTGCGGATATATTGACTTGTTAAACACATCAGAATACATTTATTAGCCTAGATTTGAAGTTTAATTACTTCATTTACAATGCACACCAATTAATTGCCATCTGTAATTGACTCACTGTTCAAACAGAAACAATTACTGCTTTGCATTCATATTATTTACTAATCACAAATATTCCAGGATTGTTGCCAGCACCAAACTCTCAGCTCACGCCACATTTAACACACCTGGCTGTCTCTTCAGTTTAGTTTAGAGATACAGCGTGGAAACAGGCCTGTCGGCCCAACGCACACACGTACACACACACGTACACACACACATGTATACACACACGTACACACACACACATGTATACACACACGTACACACACACACATGTATACACACACGTACACACACACACACATGCATACACACACGTACACACACACATGTACACACACACGTACACACACACATGTATACACACACGTACACACACACACATGCATACACACACGTACACACACACATGTACACACACACGTACACACACACATGTACACACACACGTACACACACACGTACATACACACGAACACACACATGTACACGCACACATGTACACGCACACGTACACACACATGTACATACACACGTACATACACATGTACACGCACACATACACACACACACATGTACACGCACACGTACACACACATGTTCACACGTACACGCACACGTACAGGCACACACACACATGCATACACACACGTACACACACACATGTACACCCACACGTACACACACATGTACACACACACGTACACACACGTACACACACGTACACACATGTACACACACGTACACACACACATGTACACACACACAATACACACACGTACACACACACATGTACACACACGTACACACACACATACACACACATGTACACACACGTACACACACACATGTACACACACATGTACACACACATGTACACACACACGTACACACACACGTACATACACACGTACATACACATGTACACACACACACACACACACACATGTACACGCACACGTACACACACATGTACACACGTAGACACACGCACACACACACACACACGTACACACACACATGTACACACACACGTACACACACATGTGCACACACACGTACACACACATGTACACACACATGTGCACACACACGTACACACACACATGTACATACACACGTACACACACATGTACACGCACACGTACACACACATGTACATACACACGTACATACACATGTACACGCACACATACACACACACATGTACAGGCACACGCACACACACATGTTCACACGTACACGCACACGTAGACACACACACACACACACACACTCTCGCCCCCCTGCAGGAACTATACATCAGGAGGTGCAACTCCAGAGCCAACAAGATCATGGGAGACCCCTTCCACCCCAGCAACGGACTGTTCCAGCTGCTACGCTCAGGCAAACGCCTCCGTTGCCATGCTGTGAGAACGGAGAGGATGAGAAGGAGTTTCTTCCCAGAGGCCATTCGGACTGTAAACTCCTACCTCATCCAGGGACTAACTTTACTGGACCATTTTACTGTTGTGTGGTGTCTTTTTAAAATTGCAGTTTTTTTCTTCTTTCCTTCCTCCCACAAATATGTAATACGTGAATATGTGTTTCTGTTCCACTCTGTTTTGTAGTTTTTTTGCACAGTCCGCAAACATCGCCACTTTTCATGTCACTGCACATCTCATATGTGTATGTGACAAATAGACTTGACTTGACACACACACACCGCTACAACCTTCAGCTAACACCTGGCACAGGAAGAGAGTGGTTGGAATGACATGAAGTGCAGATCCTAGCATCTTGCGTAGAACACACAGAGTGCTGGAGTAACTCAGCGGGTCAGGCAGCAACTGTGGAGAACATGGATAGGTGATCTTTGTGTCCTTTTGTGCAGCCTCTGCTGTTCCTCGTTACTTCCTGTAGGAACGCTTGTGTATCAGGATAACAGCTTGCTCCCAGAGGTCAGATTCTGGATTTCCACCAACTGTATGGCAGGAAGAAGATGACTGGTCTTGGTAAAATGCACCATCACAAGGGACAGCACGGTGGCGCATCGGTAGAGTTGCTGCCTCACAGCGCCAAAGGCGGGCTGGGAGATTGCAACCTTCACGTGGTCCGCCCTGTTTCGACTAATGCAATCAACTCGACGTGCACAAACGGAAGATCAAATAGAACAAGTTGTCCAACACTTTAGGCTGTGCGCGCCACACGAAAGAAGAATAAGCGGCAAAGACCCGGGTTCCATCCTGACTACGGGTGCTGTCTGTACGGAGTTTGCACGTTCTCCCCGTGACCTACATGGGTTTCCTCCCACACTCCAAAGACGTGCAGGTTTTGTAGGCTAATTGGCTTTGATACAAATGTAAATGGCCTCTAGTGCAGGATGGGGTTAATGTGTGGGGATCGCTGGTCGGCACCGACCCAGTGTTTCCGCGCTGTCTCTAAATTAAACTCAATTAAATGAATCGGCTTTTTAACCAAAACTAAGAGAAGGACACGATGATGTGGTACGCAGTGTTTTTGTGGCCTCTTTAGTGAGACTGCATCAATATCTGTCAAGTATAAACTGGCTACAGTAATGTATGTTAATGAAGTCTTGGTGAATTAACCTTTGTTCATCTACTCTGGAGGAGGCCAGCCTGCTGATTGAAGGACCATTGAACAGTAAAGGGCACACTGACCTGTTAATTGTGTAAATCCTCGCCACCGTTATTTACTCTGATACCCATTAGATCTTAATTGGCAAAGATTCTGTCTTAGCAAATCTCTCGCTACAGATGTATAAAAGTATTGATTTGTCAACCTGCCTTTGTTCTGTCAGGTATGTGATTACTTCCACTAGACAGTTCACATGTGTAAAACTCCAACGGAGAAATCGTGACACCATTTCCACAGATCCATCGAGCGGCCACGATTTACCGGGTCCCGATTGTGAGCGTGGCTGAATAAAGTGTCCGTGTGTAGCGAGGAACTGCAGACAGACGCTGGTTTACACCGAAGGTGGACACTAAATGCTGGAGTTACTCAGCTGGACAGGCAGCATCTCTGGAGAGAAGGAATGGGTGACTTTTTGGATCGAGACCCTTCTTCCGACTGAGTCAGGGGAGAGAGAGACACACAGAGATAGGTGTGAAAATGAGAGATCAAAGGGGCCAGAGTTGAAGGAAAATGTTGAATGGATCAATGTTAGATGAGGGGAAGGTGACAACGAGGCATACACAGATAAAATGTAATCAGGAGGATGGTCAGACTGGTCGGAGGGATGGAGAGAGAGGGAAAGCAAGGGTTACTTGAAGTTAGACAAGTTCTGGAATTGCCTATCTAAATGGGACGTGGCGATAGAGTTGCTGCCTCACAGCGCCAGAGACCCAGGTTCCATCCTGACTAAATATCTCTGTAGAAAATGTCAATCTTTCATAAAGGGCCTGTCCCACTTTCCCGAGCTGCTCACGAATTCTCCCGAGTTTTCCCCTTGATTCAAACTCGGAGAATATTCGTAACGGGTCCGTAGGAGTCTGTAGATATGTCGTAGCGGCTTGTTATGTTAGCCGTAGGTAATCGGGGCATTAAATGTTGCAATTTTTCTCCTTCCGACTCTCTTTTTACTCGTGGACATTTTTTGTCATGCTAGAAAAAACGTCCCGCCTTACCTGACGCCCCGAGTACCTACGGCTGACATAACGAGCCGCTACGATATATCTACGGCCTCCTACGGACCCGTTAAGAACATTCTCTGAGTTGGAATCAAGGGGAAAAACTCGGGAGAATTCGTGAGCAGCTCGGGAAAGTGGGACAGGCCCTTGAGAAGCCCCACAAAGTTCCAACTTGTGAACCTGCAGCTGAACGATGGGAGTGACAAGCACTGCCTCACCCTGTACCCAGAACTCTGTTCAATGTTATCCCCACACAGCACCAGCAACTACACACAGACGTCTGACCATCACGGCTAATCTTAACCCAGAGGACACACGGAATTAATCCGAAGGACAAAATGAAATACTGCCTTTACCTCGATAGTGTCAACTGTCTCTCCAGAATGCCAGGCCATTTTTCTGAAGCCATTGAACAAAGTTGAGTTTCTGTCACACGCGTTGCCATTCACTGCTTTGATACTTCAGATTAATGTCGTGCCTCTGGCGTTGGTTCTTACCATCCCTCTCGCCCTAAGCCCTATAATTTAATGTCACTTTCCATCCTGATATCAGATGCATTGTGGCACGAGAAATGCTCTTGTTTCTATTTTTAAAATGTAAAGTGCCTTCACCTTCCATTTATCTTAATTGGTGAATGTTTGTTACTCATGGTAACCGGGTAACCGGGTAAACTCAGCAAGGACAGCACTTGTAAACTTGTGTCCGACTCTCAGTCTGAAAAAGTGTCTTGGCCCGAAACGTCACCCATTCCTTCTCTCCAGAAATGCCACCTCTCCCGCTGAGTTACTCCAGCACTTTGTGTTTCAAGTAATTCCCCAGTTGTTTGTACAGAACTAAGAGCTAATCACAACATTTAGACAGGTACATGGATCGGCAGGTTTAGAGGTGTGTGGGCCAAACGCAGCCAGGTGGGACTAGTGTAGATGGGGCATGTTGGTCAACGTGGGCATGTTGGTCGGCAAGGGCCTGTTTCCACACTGTCTGACTGTGTTTCCGTCACCTTTGATGCTGATAAATATGGAGCTCTCTGAGATGTCCAGTCCTGGTTATAACAGGATACGTGCAAGATTGATCATACAGACATGATGACCAAAGTACGCAGACCACTTTCACAGGGCTGCTTCTTGCACTCAATCTCATTTAGTTTGAATCATTTTATCATTCTTCACACAGAACTACTATCTCTTGATTTCATGAATTGAGTGTTGCTGAGTGGATGACGGAGTGGTATAGACAGGTGGTGTCTCATTGTCTGTAACTTGTTCTCACCAAGCCCACAGCTAACAACCGCCTGTCTCCTTTATCATCCTTACTTTTTTGCATCTTTCATTCATTTGTTCTATATCTCTCCATATCACCGTCTGTATCTCTCGTTTCCCTGACTCTCAGTCTGAAGAAGGCCCTCGACCCGAAACGTCACCTATCCATGTTCTCCACAGATGCTGCCTGACCCGCTGAGTTACTCCAGCACTCTGTGAAACGTCACCTATCCATGTTCTCCACAGATGCTGCCTGACCCGCTGAGTTACTCCAGCACTCCGTGTCCATGTTTGGGGACAGTGTGTTGTCAGACTGATGAAGGGATGCGTGAATGTGTGGGTGATTTACAGCAGCTTGGTGTGAGGGAGGTTGGTGCACACACACAGACATGGCTGACGTTGGCGATGAGAGGCACAGAGATCGGACAATCCTCTCCGAGCTTCACGGGACATCACATTGTTGAGCATGGGACGCAGGTACCGCTAACTTGCCGATCACCACCCACAGCTCTGGAAACCAGCAAGCACAAGCCACACGTCTCAGTGTTCTGCCAACTCGTGTTGTTGAAGAGAATTTTCAAATTTTCAATCCAATGTGTTTTTACTTTTACATTTTTGAACAATCCTTTCCCACTCATTGTTCCGGTTTCCAGAATGTTCTTTTTTACTGCCTTCATTTCTCTTTTGTAACCGGATTGGAATTAAATGACTGTCATATGCTGAGGGAATGGAGCGGCTGGGCTTGTACACTCTGGAGTTTAGAAGGATGAGAGGGGATCTTATTGAAACATATAAGATTATTAAGGGTTTGTACACGCTAAAGGCAGGAAACATGTTCCCGATGTTGGGGGAGTCCAGAACCAGGGGCCACAGTTTAAGAATAGGGAGTAAGCAATTTAGAACGGAGACGAGGAAACACTTTTTCTCACAGAGAGTTGTGAGTCTGTGGAATTCTCTGCCTCAGAGGGCGGTGGAGGCCGGTTCTCTGGATAATTTCAAGAGAGAGCTAGATAGGGCTCTTGAAGATAGCGGAGTCAGGGGATATGGGGAGAAGGCAGGAACGGGGTACTGATTGTAGATGATCAGCCATGATTGCATTGAATGGCGGTGCTGGCTTGAAGGGCCGAATGGCCTACTCCTGCACCTTTTGTCCATTGTCTAAATTCAAGTCGTGAAGTCCTCGTCCCTCCATTAATTTGCTATTTTGGGAAGATACACAATTACGTTTCCTGTTAAGTTCTAGAACATGGAACAGCAGAGGAACAGGCCCTTTGGCCCACAATGAACGTGCTGAACATGATGGCAAGTTAAACTCATCTCCTCTGTCTGACGTGGTCCATGTCCCTCCACTCCCTGCACATCCACGTGAAATTTCTAAACATGAGACTTGAAACATTCCTAAACACCACTATGGTATCTGCCTACACCACCACCACTGGCAGCGTGTTCCAGGCCCCCACCCACCCTCTGTGTAAAAACGTGCCCCGCACATCTCCTTTAAACTTTGCCCCTTTCACCTTAACGCCGCGCCCTCTAGTCTTGGACATTCCACCCTGCGTGTGGGGCGCTCAAGGTGACGTTACCTGCGTGTGTTTCCACCACCTTGCCGTGCTGACGGTTTACAAATGGAAGAGGCAAGGTCACGCAAGGTCAAGAACAAACAGCAGAGGCCCCACAGCGCGGTCTAATCTGATCACATCACTCTGCAATGCTGCAGTTTGTCTCCATTTAGCTCCATGACAGGAGACCAGCGAGCTGGTGAACAATAGAGAGTATTGATCTGGTTATATTCTCATAAATCGATTACTTGGGCCACAGTTTGCAAAGGAATTCAATTTTCTTGTCAAAGCAGCTTTGTGACATGGCGTTGCTGAGACAGTGTGCTGTCAAAGTAGCGAGTGACCTGACCCTCACCAACAGCATTATGCTGGCCACTGCTCCTTCCATCCGGCCCTGACCCATCAGAAGCTTTGATTCATTCACTGGTTGATTACATTAGAAAACTCGCGCTTAACCCTTCCAGTGACAGAGCTGCTGCTCATCAAGACCATGCATTGACGTCTCCAGATGCGCTGGAGCTGAGATTGTTTCGTTAACGTGAGTCATGGTGGCGCAGCGGTAGTGTTGCTGCCTCACAGCGCCAGGGACCCAGGTTCGATCCTGACTTCGGGTGCTGTCTGTACGGAGTTTGCACGCTCTCCCCGTGACCTGCGTGAGTTTTCTCCGGGTGCTCCAGTTTCCTCCCACACTCCAAAGACGTGCAGGTTTGTAGGTTAATTGGCTTGGTGTAAATGTTTAAAAATTGTCCCCAGTGTGTGTCGGAGAGTGTTAGTGTGCGGGGATCGCTGGTCAGTGCGGACCCGCTGGGCCGAAGGGCCTGTTTCCGCGCGGTTTCTCTAAACTAAACTAAATTACAACTTGGATACAAAGCCTCCTCATTAGTGTATCTGGGCCAAGAAAGTATCTGCCAGCCCCTGACCTGAACCACTACCCATCTCATTGGTGACCCTCGGACTATCCTTTGCTGGCTCGACCTTGCTCTAAATGTTATTCCCTTATCATGTACCTGTACACTGTGACCGGCTGGACTGTAATCACGTGTTGTCCTTCCGCTGACTGGTCAGCACGCAACGCAAGCTTTCACTGTACCTCAGTACGTGACAATAAACTCAACTGAAGTGAAACCCAAGTCTCAATCTAATCCTCTGTGAAGCTTCCACTGAAGTGCAGACAACAGTAGACTATTGCCAGGGAGGGGTTTTGTTTTGAATGCCTTGTTTCAGCAGCCACCCACCTAGTCACAGGAGAACCACAGACGACTGTGGAGGCCAAGTCAGTGGATATATTTAAGGCAGAGAGAGATAGATTAGTACGGGTGTCAGGGGTTATGGGGAGAAGGCAGGAGAATGCGGAGGGAAGGGAGAGATAGATCAGCCGTGATTGAATGGCAGAGTAGACTTGATGGGCCGAATGGCCTAATTCTGCTCCTATCATTCATGACCTTATGAACTAACCTCACTTTGAGCTGAGAGTAATTCACCAAATGCTTTCAGACATTATGTTAATTTTATCAGTAATTAACCTGCTCTGCATGAGGTGAAATATATTCTTATGCTGTTAGCATATTCGAAAGCAAATGAACACAAAGATGAACAGCAAGCATATTAATAAATATTCTGCACAAGTAACTGTTTTTACAAAATAAATGATTGCTGTGGATATTGAGCTCAGTAGTAAATTACTAGCATTGAAAGCATTGCTTACTCCACATAATCAATGATTAGTCATTGATTGATAATTCAGTTGTCGTCAATGTTTAAATCACAGAACATAAAATACTGTAAGACATGTCAAATGTAAACAATTATTACTGATATGGATAACTAGATAAATACAGAGCTTAGCACGGTTCAGCACCTGCCCAAGATGGAAGGTAGACACAAGGTGCTGGAGGAACCAAGCGGCTCAGGTAGCATCTATGGATCCTTGTTCCCATGTGAAACGTCACTATCCATGTTGCCCGCAGATGCTGCCTGACCCGCTGAGTTACTCCAGCACTCTGTGAAACGTCACCTATCCATGTTCCCCACAGATGCTGCCTGACCTGGGTAGTGCAGCAGTAGAGTTGCTGCCTCACAGCGGCAGATTCGATCCTGACTACAGGTGCAGTCTGTACGGAGTTTGTACGTTCTCCCCGTAACCTGTATGGGTTTTCTCCGGGTGCTCCGGTTTCCTCCCACACTTTGATCTTTGGTGTAAACCAGCGTCTGCAATTCCTTGATTCCACAATCTGCCTGAGATGAACTTTGATATAAACTAATAATAATGGAACCACAATTTCCAATGTATAAAAGAGAAAATAATGCACTCGTAGCAGTAATTCTTGGACAGTAATTCAGTCAACTTGAAAGGTACATAAGGTTGAGTTCCAAAGATGTTTGAAGACTAGCTTGTAACCAGTTCCCACCATTTGTCTCTCCCCACTCCTCCCTGTGTCCCACACGCGTGTTTGGTGAGATGTTGTGCGTGGTCCACACAACAACATCACCGCTTGTTCCCTAGGAGACAAGCCCGCAATGGAACGACTCCTCGTCCAATCAGATGGAAGAATGTTGCAACGTGCAGAATATTGACGAGCAAACGTGAGTTCACGCATTTAATTCCCAACTCGGCTCAACGGAACCAGGGGTCACAGTTTAAGAATAAGGGGTCAGATATTTAGGACTGAGATGAAGAAACATGTCTCCTGCCCAACCAGAGGAAACAAGACTCTGACCTAGTATTCACCAACATTGCTGAAGCATACAAAGCCCTCCCCCTCCCCCACCTGGGACAGTCTGACCACCTCTCTCTGTTCCTGCTCCCCAAATACACACCTCTGATCAGACGTGTGAAACCTTCCGTGAGGTCAGTGAAGGTCTGGCCTGAGGGGGCTGTCTCTGTCTTACAGGAACAGTTTCAGCAAACAGACTGGAGTCTGTTTGCCACCCAGGCCACCTTCAACTCCCAAGTGGACATCAACTCATACACCTCAACCGTTCTGGACTACATAAAATTCTGCACGGACAACGTCACTACACACAAAGCCTTCCCTAACCAGAAGCCGTGGATGAGCAGGGAGGTCAGACTCCTGCTGAAGGCTCGCGACGCCGCTTTTAAATCTGGCGATGCTGAGGGTTACAGCTCATCCAGCCAATCTGAAAAAGGGAATTAGGAATGCTAAACTCAATCACAAACGGCGGATCGAGGAGCATTAAACAACTCTGAACCCAGGCGCATGTGGCAAGGAATCAAATCCATTGCCGATTACCATAAAGTTAACACTCCCCCCCCAGACAATGCCTCCCTTCCTGACGAGCTAAACTATTTCTACGCCCCGCTTCGACCGGGACAAACAAACTCCAGCCATCAAGGTGCTCCACCCCCGCATGAACAACCCCAGTCTCTCCACCTCTGCTGTACAAGATGCACTGAGCAAGGTGAATGAGCACAAAGCTGCCGGCCCCAATGGCATCCCCGGGCGGGTGCTCAGGGCATGTGCTGGACAACTATCCCTGGTCCTCACTGACATCTTCAATCTGTCACTGGCCCAGGGTGTCGTCCCACTTGCCTCAAGACATCTACCATTGTGCAGTGCCCAAACAATCAGCGACAGGGAGTCTCAACGATTTCCGGCCATGGCACTCACCCCTGTCATCGCCAAGTGCTCGAGCGGCTGATCTTGGCTCACCTCAAAGCCAGCCTCCCCCCCACACTGGACCCCCATCAGTTTGCCTACACCAACAGGTCTACAGAGGACGCCATATCGGCGGCCCTACACTCTGGGACAGCAATACACCTACATCAGATCGACTTCAGTTTCCGCCTTTAACACTGTCATACCCGCTAGCTTGATCACCAAACTCAGCGGTCTTGGCATCTCCACTTCCTCTGCAATTGGACACTGGATTTCCTCACTAACAGACCACAGTCTGTTAGGATCAACAACCTCACCTCCTCCACTATAACACTGAACACTGGCGTGCCACAGGGCTGTGTGCTCAGTCCTCTCCTCTACTCTCTCTTCACCCATGACTGCATCCCTAAGTTTAGCTCCAACGCCATCATAAAATTTGCCGACGACACCACGAGGACTGAAGCGATAACGACGAGTCAGCCTACAGGGAGCAGGTCCAGCACCTGACAACCTGGTGTGCCAATAACAACCTCGAACTCCCAAAAGACGAAGGAGATCATGCGACTTCAGGAAGAACAGAGGGGGCAGACACACCCCCATCCATATAAACGGGACTGAAGCGGGTCTCCAGCTACAAATTCCTCGGGGTACACATCTCGAGGATCTGTCCTGGTCCCTCAACACCTCCAAGCTGATCAAAAAGGCGCAGCAGCGCTTTACTTCCTGAGGAGGCTCAAAAAAGCCCACCTGTCCCCCCAGATCCTGACCAACTTCTACCGATGCACCATCGAAAGCATCCTGACCACCTGCTTTACGGTATGGTACAGCAGTTGCACCGTAGGACAGGAAGGCACTACAACGGGTTCATCGCCCGCTCCCTGCCATGGATGCCCTCCACCGAAAACGGTGTCTGAGACGGGCCGGGAAGATCATCAAGGACCCCTACCCTAACCATGGACTGTTTGCCCTCCTACCATCGGGGAGGCCGTACAGGACCTCCCCGCACCAGCAGGATGAGGAGTAGCTTCTACAATAACACCATCGCACTGCTGAACTCGAGTCCCGCCGATAGATTCCCACATCTGTATTAATTTATCTGTATTTATCTAAACATTGCTATCACTACGTACTGACACTAAACTGCATTTCGTTGTACCCATACTTGTATCTGTGCAATGACATTAAATTTGAATTGATTGAATTCTTCAGGAGAGTTGTGAATCTGTGGAATTCTCTGCCACAGAAGGCAGTGGAGGCCAATTCACTGGATGCTTTCGATAGAGAGTTAGAGTTAGCTCTTAGGGCTAACGGAATCAAGGATATGGGGAGAAAGCAGTACTGATTGTGGAAGATCAGGAATGTAGTGCTGGCTTGAAGGGCTGAATGGCCTACTCCTGCACCTACATTCTATGTTTCTAACTCTGTAGAGAAAGTGAAGTAAAGAGAGGGAAAGAAAGATTTGGGTGAAGAAGAAAGATTGGATTAAAAGAGGGGGTTAATGAAACTAAGAAATGCAAGGAAATTAGAATTAAAAATTGAAATAATAAATTGTATTTTGTTTTGTACGGCTGGAAAGTTGCTAGATAACATGTAAGATCATCTGGCTGTTATTGTTTTCCTTCCTTTGAATGGAGAAGGTGGCGATGTTTCTGGGCTGTGTACATGGGCGTTGGTGAATGGCAATCTCAAGTTCAAGCCCCTCACATCAAACTCAAACTTACCCCTTCAAATCAGTGAAAATCCACAGACACTTGCAGTTTCTCTGTGACATAGTGTTAGATGACATCTTCAGCAGGAAGACAGCAACTTAAAGTGTTGGTGGTCATAAGGTCATAGTGATCGGAGCAGAATTAGGCCATTCGGCCCATCAAGTCTACTCCGCCATTCAATCATGGCCGATCTATCTCCCTCTCCTAACCCCATTCTCCAGCTTTCTCCCTGTAACGTCTGACACCCACACTAATCAGGAATCTATCTATCTCTGCCTTAAATATATCCACTGACATGGCCGTCACAGCCTTGTGTGGCAAAGATTTCCACAGATTCGCCACCCTCTGGCTAAAGACATTCCTCCTCATCTCCTTCCTTATGGAACGTCCTTCAATTATGAGGCTGTGTCCTCGAGTCCTAGACTTTCCCACGAGTGGAAACATCGTCTCCACATCCACTGTCCAAGGGCCAGGTACTTGTGATCAACTGCTTGATGACCTCTGACAGACGTAACTTTACTCCACCGCTAATCACGGTCAATGTCACTGACGCGTACAGGAACAATGCGCAATTTCCATTCCTTGGATATTAATTTTGTTTGGGAGCATGACAGATATTTAATGTTGATTGCAATGTTGAAAGGCCAAGCGATGCCCAGTGAAACGTCTATCCCCACTCTGCAGAAGGGAAGGACACTGTTTCTCTGCATAATAAACCTCCTTGCTAATGATACGGGCAGTACACTTGTTCCAAGCTACTCCTCCAGATGAGGGCTGTGATTTTATACATATCCTCCATCAACACAAGGTCACAGTATTCTCACAGAGCCAAGAATCTTCTCCAGTGGTGAATCTGTGGAATTCACTGCCACACAAGGCTGTGCAGGCCATCAGTAGATATTTCTAAGACAGAGATGGATAGATTCTTGATTAGTACAGGTGACAATAGGTGCAGGAGTGGGCCATTCGGCCCTTCGAGCCAGCACCGCCATTCACTGTGATCATGGATGATCATCCACAATCGGTACCCCGTTCCTGCCTTCTCCCCATGGCAACTTGAATTTCACTGCACCAATTAATGTATGTGACAATAAATGAACATTATGAACCTTATGAACCTTATATCCCCTGACTCCGCTATCTTTAAGAGCCCTATCTAGCTCTCTCTTGAAAGTATCCAGAGAACCGACCTCCACTGCCCTCTGAGGCAGAGAATTCCACAGACTCACCACTCTCTGTGTGAAAAAGTGTTTCCTTGTCTCCGTTCTAAATGGCTTACCCCTTATTCTTAAACTGTGGCCCCTGGTTCTGGACTCCCCCAACATCGGGAACATGTTTCCTGCCTCTAGCGTGTCCAAACCCTTAATAATCCTATGTTTCAATGAGATCCCCTCTCATCCTTCTAAACTCCAGAGTATACAAGCACAGCCGCTCCATTCTCTCAGCATATGACACTCCCGCCATCCCGGGGATTAACCTGGTGAACCGACGCTGCACTCCTTCAATAGCAAGAATGTCCTTCCTCAAATTGGGGGACCAAAAATCCCCTCCATAGTCAGGGGTTATGGGAGAAGGTAGGAGAATGGGGTTTGGAGGAAGAGATAGATCAGCCGTGATTGAATGTCAGAGTAGACTTGTTGGGCCGAATGGCCTAATTCTGCTCCTATCTTTTATGAACATGATCCTGTATTTAATTGGGACAGGCAGCATCTCTGGAGAGATGAAATGGGTGACGTTTCGGGTCGAGGCCCTTCTTTAGACTCGACCCGAAACGTCACCCACTCCTTCTATCCAGAGATGCTGCCTGTCCCGCTGAGTTACTCCAGCATTTTGTGTCTGCCATCAGTTTAAACCAGCACCTGCAGTTCCTTCCTGCCCGTATATTAATCAATTACTTCACCTGCCTTCAAAGTTGTAACCACATTAAATAAAACACTGTCAGACGTCAAATATAATAAGTTATTATAAATATGGCCTCCATAAATAAAGAGTGATTAATTGAGTACAGGACCAGCCCAAGGTGAACCTCGTTGTAAAGTAATAACAGCAGAAGCACAACTTCCTACACATAATTGGTACAGAGATGATCATGGCAGGGTTGTCAGGGTGGACAGAGAGGTGGCCTTTAACCAGGAATGGAACGTAGAGGAAGCAGTCACCATCTAAACACGATGGTGGTGGGTGCACGGAACGAGCTGCTGGTGGAGGTCGTCGAGGCTGGGACTATCACAGTGTTTAAGAAACAGTTAGACAGGTACATGGATAGGACAGGTGTCGAGGGATAAGGGCCAAACGCGGGCAGGTGGGACTAGTGTGGCTGGGGCATGTTGGTCGGGGTGGGCTGAAGGGCCTGTTCCTGTGCTGTGTGACTGTGATTGTATTAGTGTGGGTGTCGGGGCCAGTCTGTGGGTGGGAATGTCAGTAAGTGTACACTGTTATACCATCTGCATATTGTGGAGTGCTGGATACACTTGGCCCAAGCTGGCTATGAATGAACCGTGAGTAGCTGGGATTTATAATGGTGATCCTGGGATGAACAGGCTACTGGCGAGGCAGTGCAGACTGTGCAAGATAGTTCTGTGTGTCAGCATCGCAGTCACTGTGGTCATGTTTACTCCAACGTGCTGGCCTCCACAGAGGAGATTTAAGCAAAGTGCCTCCGGTTATGTTCTGTCACAGGCCCCGCACATAAGCAGCTCCGCGGCAGATTGTAGACTCCACGTTTCACAGAAGATAGACACAGGTTGATGTCAACCTCATCAGTCTGAAGAAGGGTCTCGACCCGAAACATCACCTATTCCTTGGCTCCATAGATGCCACCTCACCCGCTGAGGTTCTCCAGCATTTTGTCTACTTTGATTTTTCCAGCATCTGCAGTTCTTTCTTCAACTTATCGTAACTACGTCTCCATCTACACTTTAGTGCAGTGCTGCAGTTTGGTCTGAATCCTGAAATTCACAAAGGTTTGTTAAATCCTCCAACCTCTGGTGCTGAGAGTGTGTGAGTAATTCAGACAAGATATAAAATGACTGCCCAGACACTGGTGAACAAGGCCACGTCTCGATGGAAAAGATGTTTAATTAAAATAAAGAACCTTGAAAGTTAAAACATGTGAAGTGAAGTGTAGCAAGATTTCAGCAGAAATCCCTTATTCAGCAGATTATTCATGCAGTCACCAAAGACGTGTCCCACTCCAGTCATTCCTTCTTCTCCCAGCTCCCGTCCGGCACGAGATACAGAAGCTTGAAAGCGCGCACCACCAGCCTCAGGAACTGCTTCTTCCCCTCAGTGATCAGGCTTCTGAACGGTCCTTCCATAAGCTACGCGGTGGCGCAGGGGTAGAGTTGCTGCCCCACAGCGCCAGCGACCCCAGCTCGATCCTGGCCACGGGTGCTGTCTGTACAGAGTTTGTATGTTCTCCCCGTGACCTCATAACCTGCGTAGGTTTTCTCCAGTTTCCTCCCACTCTCCAAAGACGGACAGGTTTGTAGGTTAATTGGCTTCAGAAAAATTGTAAATTGTCCCTAGTGTGTAGGATGATCACTGGTTGGCGCGGACGTGGTGGGCTGAAGGGCCTGTTTCCACGCTGTATCTCTAAACTCCAGTGTTAAAGAAGACATCTCCATCCTGCGGCTTTGAGTTAAAGATAGAATTCAGCGCGGCCGCATCTATTGATATGCCCTACAAAGGGAAAATGCGCACCTGTCCAGTGCCAGAGCAGTTATACTTATGATTTGTTTGAAACACACATCACGTAGTTAGAAGACCAGCGGGCGAAGGTTTGTTACATTTGGAGGGGCAAGCAAAATATAATGCTGATAGGTCTGAGGTGTTGCACTTTAGGAGGGCTGATAAATGAGGACATGTGCAATGAGTGGGAGCAACATTGGGAATATCGTATCAACAAGGAACGTTGTTGTACAAGTGGAAAAACATCGCTTGAAGGCAACATCGCAGCTGGATAAACGATAGACACAACGTGCCGGAGTAACTCAGTGGGTCAGGCAGCATCTGTGGAGAAAAAGGATGGGTGTTTCGTTAGAAGGGTCCCGATCCAAAATATCTCTCCAGAAATGCTGCCTGATCTGTGGAGTTACTCCGGCACTGTGTGTCTATCTTTGGTATAAACCAGCATCTGCAGTTATTTGTTTCTACTTAGCACAGCTAGATGTGATGGTTAGGAAGATGGTGATACAAAAAGCTGCAACTGTTTTAATCTTGGGCAAAACACGAAGCACTGGAGGAACTCAGGGGGTCAGGCAGCTTCCGTGGAGGGAATGGAGGAACTCAGGGGGTCAGGCAGCTTCCATGGAGGGAATGGAGGGGGACGTTTCCTATTGGGACCCTTCTTCAGGCCGATGGTGAAGAATGGTCATTCTGAAGAAAGGTTGCAGCCTGACCCACCGAGCTCTTATCCACCAAGCACTTGATGATTTGCTCAAGGTGGGTTGTCCTTGCTTTCATTAACCGAGGCTTAGAAAAGTCG